>LT855413.1:2544304-2598956 GCA_900184765.1 Hymenoscyphus fraxineus | reverse complement strand
TTAAACTAATATTATATAATCCTAGTTTATTACTAAACTTAATATTAACTTATCCTTTTATAGATATATTAAGTTAAGTATTATAAAGTTTATTATATACTATATACTATTTAAATCCTATAGTAGATATAGCTAATACGCTAGTATTAATAATAATTCCCTAGTAGTATACTAGCCTATATTTATTTTAACTTTTAGATAGTATAAGGAATATATCTAAAGGTTTACTATTATCTAGTTCTATAAGAATAGTATATAAGTATACTCGATTTTCTAAATTATATATAATACTCCTAGTAGAATCTTTATCTAGTTTATTACTATAAGCTATCTAAGTAGTACTATTTATAAAGATTTTTTTATTATTTTCCTCTTTATCTCTATTAATATAAATCTATCTTATCCCTAGGTCTTTGTCCTATTATATATTAGTAGTAGCTTCGACTATAGGTTTAGGATTAGTACCTTTATATTCTATTAGATATTTAGTAAACTTTTATAGAGTCCTATATTTATCTTATTTATTAGGATTAGCTCTTTTCCTATTCTAAAACTCCTTATAAGATTTCTTTCTTTCTTTATATAAGTATTAATTAGACTAATAATCCTCTTTTCTATATATAAAACATTTCTTCTTATAGTTCGACTAGAAACTACCTAAACTAAGTAGAGGATATCCGCCGCTCGTAGGTAGTCTTCTATAGAATCTTCGATCTATAAAATAAGTATCTATCTCTATTATTAATACTATATTATATTTATTATATAGAGAGGTATTATAGACTATAGAGTATTAAGATATTATTACTTATAGTAGTACCTTAGGTCCTACTTTGTTAATACTTTCCTAAACTACTAGGGAGGTCTTTATACTATTAATTAAATCTAGTACTTTATAAGTTAGTAACGTATAGGTATTTAGGTAGACTAACGTTCTATAGTATACTAGTATTAATTAATTATAGAATATATTATTATTTTAAAAACTAGGAGTTAGTTAGTATTAAATCTCCTCTATCTTATTTAATATAATATTAAAATACTAGGAATATATCTTATCTAGGTTTTACTCCTTTATTTTATTAAGGCTAAGTAAGTTTTATTCTACTAGAGAGTATATTTAATATTCGAAACCTTTAAATTATTATTAGATTATAGTATAAGCTTATTAAATTAAAGGTTTAACTAAAAGAGTTCGAATATAAGTTTTATAGAAACTAGTAGCCTATCCTTTAAGTATAATTAGTAGGGCGATTAATTATTTATTAATTAGTATTCTATAACTTATAATATTATTATAAAAGGTATAAAGTTTAAGTAAAAAGTTATCTCTAGTACTACTAAACTTATTTATATTATTATAGTAGTACTTCCTTAATATAGTTATTTCTCTTTTAAACTCTAAGGTATAAGTACCTTAAAACAACTTATTAATTTCCTTAGAGACTAGTATCGAAGTAATAGTATCGGTAGCTAGTAGTAGAGGACGCTAGTAATACTAAAAGATTAGGTTATTTTACTATAAAGTTAGGTTATTTTATTTATTTTATCTAGTATACTATCTATTTATATATAATTATTAACTATATTATCTAATTAGATACGAAGTACAATTACTATACTATTAGTACTAATACTATTATTTATCTAGTATAGTTACTAAGAAACTTAGAGTCCTAATAGATAATAGTATATTCGAGGCCGGTTTTAGTACTATATATAGTATAAAAGGTAGTAGTACTAGGTTTTATACTAGGTACGGTAGTACTAGGTTTTATAGAGGTAGTAGTAGTTATACGGCTAGTATAATTAGTTATATAATTAGTTATACTATTTATACTAGAGTTAGTATTATTAAAGGTAGAAGTAGTACTTCTTTAGGTTATTTTAAGTGTTTATTCGGTTTTAATAGTACTTATATAATTTTATCTTTAAGGCCTTTAGATATATTATCTCTTATTAGAGAGAATATACCTTCTAAGCTCTTTTAACTCTTTTAACTTATTTATAATCTACTATATAAACTCCTTTTTAAACTTCTTTTTAAACTCTTTCTTAATAGTAATATTATTATTTTATAATACCCTCGAAATACTTTAGCCCTTACTCTACTATTTTATATTACTAATAAATCCTTCTCGGCCTATAGTACTATTACGTCTTTCTTTTATAATTCGAATAACGTATAATTTATAGGTTTAAGCTTTCTATTATAGTCTATTAATTTAATATTTACTCCTTTCTTTTAAAGTATTTCTCTTATATTCTTTACTACTAACGTTTATAATATCGAGATCTACTATAATCTTAACTATCCTTTAAAGTTTATTTAAAAGATATTAAATAGTATTAAACCTTCTTCTTTTTTATTTATATAATCCTTAATCTTCTTTTTAATAAATACTTTAAGTTTATTAGAAGTAAGAGCTACTATCTCTTTCCCTTTAATATTAGGATTAGGAGAGTTATTAGCTTTAGTTTTATTATAGGTAGATATTATAGTCCGTTTATTATAATTATAGGGGTATCTTAAGTTAGTATAAGAACTAGAGAGATAGAAGGTTACTTTAAGGGTTATATAATAAATTAGGTAGGTTAATCTATAATTACTAATTAGTATTAGTTTAGCTTCTTAAGCCCGAATACTAAATATAATCTTATATATTTATATAGGGTTCTAAAAGAGTATAGGTGTAGATAGCTAGCTAATATATAGTAGTAGTATTATAGACTATCTTAGATAGTACTACGTAACGACCCCTCCTTAGCTAGAACGTAGATATCGCGATAACTAAACTTCTTCCTAATTACCTAATTCGTTAATCTTAATATTACTTATACTTTTATTAGATTTGTTATCTTCTTCTTCTATTTATATAAATATTCTCCTAAGTTTATATCTTTCGTCTAAAGAGGTTAACGATACTAGGATTTTAGTATTATAGCCCTGCCGGTTATTAGGATATTCTGCCCCGATATCACGTTTTAGGTCATGTGACGCATATAATTAGAATCTAATTTATTATTGCCTTAACGCCTAATTTACTAATTATTTCTAATTTATATAAATTAGATCTAAATGCCCAACCCTAGAATTAACATACCTTTATCACATGTACCACCAAACGAAAACCCCCAACTCCATTCAGACCTCAAGTTTACTGAATAATAGATTGTATTAATAACATGAGACTCTAGCATCTCATATGTATGAAGGAAAACACTGTTCGTTTAATCACCTAGATCAACTGCCCACGAAAGAAAGAATGAAGGAACATGTAATTTTATTCATAAACCCGCTCTACAAAAACGCTCATTTTTTCTAAAGAAATTTTGGTCTACCTAGTCCTATAATTTCGCTTTCTTTTTTGACACCCTTTGAACCTTCAAGCAAAGTAAAGTCCACTCTCGCTAATCAAGGAGCGTCTCCCATGACTGCGGCCCTCGCATCATTGTAAAGAGGCCTAATACCAGTCCATTTCTGGAACTATAGAATAGTTAGCTTCTCCTCTAGATATCACCAATCGCTGGGGCAATTTGACATACCTGGTACCACCCCTGTGCACTCAAGACCTCTAAGCCAGGAATACCAACCCACCCAGCATCACTGGCCATCTGCATTAATGCCGTGACACTAGGTTTATAAGCCATCTCCAGCAACGTCCGCTGAGCCTTCGTATCGGCCTTTGGATGTCTCAAGATGACTGCTAAAATCTCACGGATGTTCGATTCAATAGCCTGATCAGCAGGAATCGTGCCGATAGCTACACGAGGAACGTCGGACAGATTCTCGGCCTCGGAGGTTTGGGTGAGAGGGACGACATTGAACTCCGATGGGAAGCTGGAGATCATAGTGGTGAGTTTGGAGGGCGTGCGGGAAACGATGTAGATGGGGCTGTGGCCGAGGGATTGTAGGGCGTAGATGGCAGCTCGGGCGGTGCCTCCAGCGCCGATGATGAGGGCACTCCCTGGGGAGCCGGAGGAAACGGGGGAGTAGTTTCTCGAGACGAGAGAATGGGTCATTCCAAGCCAATCTGTATTTTCACCAATGAGACGGACTGATCCGTCATCTTGTGGCACTGGAATAATGGTGTTAACTGCTCCAATTATTGTCGCAGCTCGAGTAACATCATCAAGCAAAGGGATAATATCAAGCTTGAGTGGGATTGTGACCGAAGCTCCGCCAAAGTCTGGGGCACGAATGACCTTTTCAACCTCTTTTGCTTGATCTGTCTCCAAACGAAAGTACTCATGGGGCAGTCCGGTTTGCTTGAATAGGGTATTGTGTAGTGCAGGTGACCTCGAGGCAGCAATAGGCGTGCCAAACAGGTAGAACGACTTGGGTTCAATTTCACCGAGTAACGACAAACTCTGGCGAATCTCAGCTGCTGACAACTGGCCAGGAGCAGCCTTGAATGGTAGCGCCGGATGCGACACCGGTGTCATGAAGCCATTCAATACCCGACTAAGCTTACCCTGAGAACCCATGTTGATAGCGATCAGAGGAACATTATGTGCTTTCGCCATCATAGATTTGAAATGAACAAGGTCGAAGTTATCCACCATTGACTTGGCAGAGCCAACTAACTTGATCACATCACCGTATTGCAAAGCTCGGTTGTAGTGTTGCACCCAGCTTCCAGTCTTCCAGGAAAGCTGACCACGAGGGTCGTGATGCGAAGTAATGATCTTTGAGAATCCTTTTGCGCTGGTGATTTCCTCGAGGAGTTCATCAGAGTATGCAATCTCGAGATCTATGTACTCCAAACCCATTCGGACGGCCGCCTTGTAAAGTTTGAGCGCCTCCTCCTCCGAGTTGTCGGGAAATCGGCCGCCTTGACTAACAGTTCGTACAGTAAAGATTAACGGAAGTGCAATGACTGATCTCAGTAGCGCGATTTGAACACTCAAAAAATCAATCGTAGGAATACCGTTTGATGAACTAGGGTCCTCGAGCAGATCGACTCGTACTTCGACCGCATCCGAACCCACCGCAACGATGGGTAATAAGTCAACTGCGGACGAGATATCTGGCATAGTCAAGGATACAAAGAAAGAATGTTCCTTCTTCCGAATCTCTTCGAAGTGACTGCTCTGACCAGATATGAGTGACAGGAATCTACCGAAGTCTTCTTGCGCGATCGACAAGGCACCAGCTTCTCCTCCTTTGCTGTGGTATTGGAAATTACTGCACTCTTGAAACCAAGGTTTTCGACGCAGATAAACTCCCATCATATCCTCGACATAAGCGGGTCTTGTCTTATCAATTTTCAGGTACTCCATGACTTGTTCAGTATCCCTATGTACCAAGAGAACAATTCCACCAGATTTGTGGTAGTTTGAAAGTATCTGGCGAGCTTCAGGTATCTCAACAACGCCACCACCACATGCAAACACATGATTCTTGGGCTTCTCCTTGAGTACCTGCTTTAACAGAGAGAGCTCCGCTTCTCTAAACGCCTCCCAACTCTTGCTCTTGATCAATTCTGGAATTGTCATGCCAAGCGTTCGTTCAAGCTCGATGTCTAAATCAATATGTGGTCGACCTAGAAGACTGCCAGCCCAGCCACCAGCAGTGGTCTTACCAGCACCTCGCATGCCGATAATGAATATAGATTTATCTGATAAAGCGCTCCCATTCGTGTGCTTTTCATGAGCCCCTGCTACCTCTTTTCCAGAGAGACTGACCTTGAATGACTGGGAAAGAACATCCCACCAACCGGGCCATGTCTTTCCTGTACATTCCCTCTCTTGAATCAGCACGGGTTTTGGAGCTGCAGCTACGAGTACACTGAAACTCATAGCCACACGGTGATCATCGTAAGAGTATACACCTTCAGGGCCGGGGCTATCCAGTGTGTCTATAAGCTTTCCGTCAATCTCAATCCCGTCTTCCAATTCTCGGCATACAACGCCAAACTTTGCGAGCTGATCTTTCATTGCCAAAATTCGGTTGCATTCTTTAACACGTTGATTTGCAATACCTCTGATTCTGGTTGTGCCTTTTGCAACAGCGGCTAAAACAGACGCTGTTAAGAAGGCATCGGTCATGGGTTCCATATCAACCTCTTCAATTGCCTTCAGTTGTCCAGGCGGTGGTCCAGTTACTGTTGTAGACTTATCAGTTTGCTCTACGGAACATCCCATGGGACGAAGGACGTCCACAGCAAAACGGGCATCTCCTTGTAGCGACTTGGATCCAATGTTTGGAATGGTGCAAGTGGTTCCTGAAATGGCTGCCAATGCGAGCGGGTAGGTTGCCGAGCTTGCATCGCTTTCGACCACATATTCTTCAGGGTTTTTGTAAACTCCCTGGGGAATGTGATACGTATGTTCTTCAGTCTTGGACTGAACAACGTGCACACCAAATGTGGCCATCATTGCCGTGGTCATATCAATATAAAGCTGAGAAATTGGCTTTCCCCCAACAAGGCGTAATGTGACGGGTTTCTTGGCATATGGTGCGCACATAAGAATTGAGGAGACGTACTGTGAAGAGACAGTAGCAGCAAGCTCAATCTCACCACCCTCAAATCCTCCAGAAGCTTGAACCTTGACCGGAAGGCTGTTCTCCTTTTCCACATAGTCAATTCCCACGCCGTTGGCGCGAAGAGAGTCTACCAATGGTCCAATTGGTCTGACCTTCATACGGGCGTTTCCTGTCAAAATGGTTGAAGAAGCGGTTGAGGGTTTGCATAGTGAAAGAACGGTCGTCAAAAATCGAGATGCGGTTCCAGCATTCCCGATGTAGATTTCTTCAGAGCTGGCAGTGAGATCACCACCTTTTCCTTTTACTAGCAATACCTCACCTGCATTTTGCCACTCATAAGTAGCCCCTCCGAGTTTTTCAACAGCGGAGAGCATGAATTCAGTGTCATCTGAATGAAGCAAGTTCTTGATTTTGCATGGACCAGTTCCAAGTGCCGCCATAACTAATGCACGGTTGGAAACACTTTTGGATCCAGGAGGAGTGACCTCATGGTTGAGTGACTTTGGAATTCCTGGTGTCACAATGATAGAATCTGACAGAACAATTCGGATTGCACGATCCTCCACAACACTTGCTTTAGGCTCGGAGGTTTCTCCAATAGCAGACAAAAGAACGATCTTCTTCTTTTTCCCGTCGTTTTTCTTGTCAACAGCCATCTTTTGTAATAGCACATCTACTGGGCATCGCTTTCCAGCAGTAAGCTTTTGGATCCGCTTGTCCTGGAGCGAAGTGGGTAGCCCATAACTCGCAATGCATTTGACAAGACGTGCCACGGCCCCAGGTTTGAGTTTGCCCAGGTGTCGAGCCAATTCGGCCTCTTTTACCATACCAATTGCCACGGCCTCTCCGTGGAGGACTTGTGGTGTCAAAATTGCTTCAAAGGCATGACCAATTGAGTGGCCAAAATTCAAAAGATTTCTCAGCCCACCTTCCCGTTCATCTTTTGTGACTACCTCTGCCTTGATAGCTGCTGAGCCCAAAACAATTCTCTTTAAAATATCTCGGATTGGATCGAGTCTGGCACCTTTCCCCGAAGGTTTGGCACGGATCGTAGCCATAATAAGCTCCGCATTTGACTCCAATGCCGCGAATTCTTTCTCATTCCAGATGGCGGCGGTCTTAACTACTTCTGCCATTCCATTAATAAACTCGCGGACGGGTAAGGTCTCGAGGAATCGCAAGTCGATGTATATCCTCTGTGGTTGCCAAAAAGCCCCAATGAGGTTTTTGCCCATTGGGGTATCAATTGCAGTCTTCCCTCCGATCGAAGAATCTACCATTGCCAGTAGAGTCGTTGGTACTTGCACAAAGCGAACCCCTCTCATAAAGGTTGCTGCCACATACCCAATCATGTCCCCAATGACCCCTCCCCCCAACGCGATTATAACGGTGTCTCTGGTACATTGCTGCGACAGCATCCAATCTTCGATATCTGCTTTGGTTTCTCGGCCTTTGGAATTCTCGCCGGGAGGGATTTCGTAAGTGAGGAGCCGTGGGAGCGCATCTGACTTGCTTGCGATGCTCTCAAACTGCTGTTGGAAGGCAGGAACGTAAATCGGAGAGAGATTCGTGTCTGTGATCAAAACGTAGGTCGAGGAAGGGAGATTGGACAAGAGGTCTTGGGCGACATAATTCCGCCAAATGTCGAAATCTACCACGATATCTTCTTTTCCCAAAATGCTAATCGTAGTGGGGTTGGTTGAGGCCATGCTTGCTGGATACGATGGAGATGGAACTCAGACTCGAAGGATTTTTTCTGATCAAAGAAACTCTATGTGCCCATAAGGGCGGGATGGAAATGACAGAGTTTCCTGACGAATAAAATCGTAGATTGTTGAGTAACAAAGAAGTTCAAGTGTTACCTGAAGTAACTCGTCACTTCCTAAATTATTATGACTCTCCACTGGCAGAAATCTGATGGCGGTGAAAACCCCCCCGATTTCTCTTCCGACACCGGCAGGATCCACTAAATCCCGTTGACCTATCAACGTCATCTCTTTTCACAACCTTAACAGTTACATCTACAATTATATCCCAAGCCTTTCAACTCCGAAACAGGAGATTTTGATATACCTGCATCTTATCGGGCAAACACCCATGTGCAGTACTCATGCCTAATAGTCGAGTCCTATCATCTATGTACTAATTCCACACCCCAAACGAAATGAACCAAAACACTTCAGTCGAAAATTCTAGACCAAAGGTTGCCCAATAAAACTACCGAATGAACCTGCCGAGAGCTTGAGGACAACCAAAATTCATCACAGCAAATGATGTCTACTAGCTTCCTCTATGAGTTGAGTCATACTCTTCTTACCTGTCAAAGGCGAGAGACTTGTGATGTGAAGATTCTTCAATGCTCAATGTGTTAATCTTAGCCTTGATCGATAACACAGCCGTATGGTCAGAACTGCCTTTGTCGAAAGTGCGAGATGGAAGAAACTTTCTTGATACGGAGTACTCCTCCCTTGCAGTAGAGAACCCCTAGGTTAAGCAACACTCATTTCGGTCCTAGTAAGTTCAAAAAAAGTTGCCATTCTTTGCATTAAGTATGAACGAACGAAGTTAGGTATTAGGTAGTCCAGCTCTCACCCACAATTTCCAAATAAACGCCATCTGTCATTCTGCGTTCGTATACAAGCAGCCATGCGTAATGCTCATGATATCATCCAAAAAAACAGAAAAGGGGACTCCTTAGCTAAGCCAGAAGTTGGGCTATTCCCAAAGTCTCTGCGAAAGCCGGTTTCATAGCACATTGGGTATCAGACCGTGTGCTATCGAGTTGGGATGTGCTGGCCCATCCCGAGACCAATTATCTCGAAGATCATAGGGTTGACCTCCACAGCCAATAAGGCAATCCCTTGAAAATCGAAGTCAGCACTACCGCGTTCAAACGAGTGAAATATCTTACCTGTATACACAACAAGTTTGGTGACGACCTCCACGTCATATCTCACACGAGGTTGTTCGAGCCTAGAGAACAAATCTTTTTCTTCAATTTCATTACGCTGTCCAACTGTTATAACTGCTTCATCATCGTCTTCCTCTAGTCCTGGTGAAGGCGTTGCGGATTTGATAGTAACATTCCCTTGGCCCATCATCTTCTCAAATGAGCCAACCCTAGACTCAGCAGGAGTCGGAAGCTTTATAGTATTAGCATTCGAGGAATCAGAATTTCCCGAAGCCTGCACCACATGACCGTTTTGGTCAGCGTGGTGTTCCAAAGGAGAACGGCCCTTAGATCTACTCTTCGATCGATCAGACCGACCAGAGGCCATGTCTGAATTAGTCAAACTGTCTCTTCTTCTCTTTTCTCGATAAGCCAGTGTCTCATAAGCATCTGCTGCGGACTGTGGTCCGATTGACACCGCACGGCCGCGACCAGGGTGTCTTATCGATGTGAGAAGACCCGGGAGGTCAGAAACGGAAGGCATGACATTGTCTACCTTTAGCCGAGAAGGGATGTTGTGGTATTCGGATGCTGGCATAAAGAATTTTCGAGGTAGAATAAAACCATACTTCTCTATCAATCGAAACAAATGGGGGAGAAACTTAAGTAATGCCGGTTTCATTACTTCTCGCCAAGCGAATATGGTAAGAACTCCTACCAGAACGCGGGCACACACTATAGGCCAGCCCATATACTCTAGATCAAACGGCACTGTCGCTGGCACAGGAAAGTTCCATGCCCACCCCCCCGTGCCATAATGCCAATTGCCACATTCAACACCAAGCATGACAGCAGCAAAAGCCACGCTGTCATCAAAGCAGGGGCAATCATCCGCTGGTTCGGGATGTATACGAATCAAGCCAATGATAACAAGAGCAATAGCGGCTGGTGCTATCCAGGAACTGCTATGTAGCCATTTATCGAAGGCTGGTCCATAGATGCATTCGACGGCTGATATCAGTGCTCCGATAATGCTGCCGACAATGACATCCATAAAACCATGCATTCCACAATAAAGTCTCCCGAGAACGATGGAAAAGGCGTAGGAGTAACTGACAATCTCAATAATAAGCTTTGTCGAGGCTTGTAATTGGGAATCAGGCGAGTGAACAGCAAATAAAGCATAAACCGCAACGGAAACTGCATTTGCTGAATGCGTCGATGGAAAACCATATTCCAACGCTGCAGAACCCGACATGGTGATGCGCTGCAGAGGTGGTGATAGCGGGCGAGGCAGAGAAAAAAAGTCCTTGAGAAAGCCAGTGATGAATACACCACTAGCCAAAATATGTACCATTCTACAACCAGTCAGTAATGACCCGCGATGGTGGAACAAGACTTCTTTACCCTCGACCCAAAGATGTATGACCACACCAGAACAGAATCGGAAGAACCACCATGAAAAATGTATGCGTTCCCAAATTGGCGGTGATTGCAAAATAAGAATCTAGGGCAGGCGATCGCATTCTGTCCTGCATCCATGCCAAATATGGCGTTTCCAGTCGAATGAGGGGCAGGAGCCTCTGCCGTATATCGTACCGCCATGGAGGAAGTTTGCGCTTGTCTATATAGTACAATTAGCGCATATTATACGATTTCTTGCGCATCAGAAGTGGTGTCTTGAGATATTGATTCCCCGATACGACAAGAAATCCCCCCGGGAGTTTGAGCATGCGACAGAGTTGTCGGCGCATACTCGGTATGGCATCGAGTCGATAGCCATTATTTCGGCATCATGAGATGAAGAAAGATCAAAGCGCAAGCACTCGAGTCGGAATAGCTTACAGTGATCCAGACTTCGTAATCCGGCATCTGGCACATCTTCTGGCGCATCGATCGCTATCGTTGGAGGCGGGGCATTATGGGAGCTCCCAAGCCCGTTCGGGCCAGAGCCATTCGAGGGACACATCGATGCATTCGGCACTCGGAAGATATAATATATGTGCGATAGGATAGAAATTGGGAGTGCGTGCTTGGGGCGAAGGGAGGAGAAGTCGAAGTCAAAGTCCACGAGATATGAAGGAGCGACAATGGACAGCAGAGACGTTGCGTTGGTGATCGTGCGGTCTGCTAGGATAAGGCAGATTAGGGATTAGGGCGCCTCGGTTGCGAAATGCGAAATCCAATCCATGCGGGCGAGGCAGTGAGACGAGGCTGGGGCCCTGGGGGGTGTGCATGGAGTAAAAATAGCCTGCCTGGTACCGCCACCTGCATGACCACCTGTAAAAGATCTTGGCTGGTTCTCCGTTGCTGTGCGGCAACCGTCCGCTTTGTTTACACCCTTACTTGGAAGTCAAAGTCAGCTATAGCTCCTTCCTCAAGGAAACCCTTCAAATCAATATCCTTCTTTGAACCCAAAGCCAAAGTGATTTAGACTCCTCCCATCCCATCCTCCGAATCCTCGTCAAAAGCCCTCTCCCGTATTTCTAAAAGCATCACCCAAAACTCAGATTTCACCTCGTTGCACCATTCACCATCCGTGTTCCGGCGAAAGTACGACTTCCGCTGCAACCATGTCGGCGCAATATCAACAACATAACTACCACACCCGTCGTTCGGATATGTCAGAGAAAATTACCTCACCACGACGGAATTCAGCGCGTCGCCAACAAAGTGCCAGATCGAGTGACGGAACAGTCAGCACCATGATGAGCACAGGTTCTACGGGCCGTGAATCGGCCGCAACAAATGTCACAGAGGGCCCATCGTACTCGAAAAAGATCGTCGTTGTGGGTGACGGAGGATGCGGGAAGACTTGTCTTCTGATAAGTTACAGTCAAGGCTACTTTCCAGAGGTACGAAGCCATGTACTCTACTCTTCAGATCGAGGCTAATCGATCTGCAGAAATATGTCCCAACTGTATTCGAGAACTACATCACATACCCCACCCACCCATCAAGCGGCAAAACTGTCGAGTTGGCCTTGTGGGATACGGCAGGTCAGGAGGAGTACGATCGTCTGAGGCCGCTTTCTTACCCCGAGACCGATCTGTTGTTTGTTTGTTTCGCTATCGATTGCCCCAACTCTCTCGAGAATGTTATGGACAAGGTACGTTTAATCCCTTCTGTGTATATTCAGGATTAACCAAAGTCTCGCAGTGGTACCCAGAAGTCCTTCATTTCTGCCCGTACACTCCTCTCATCCTCCTTGGTCTTAAATCCGATCTCCGCACCAAGAGAACTTGCATCGATCTTCTCAAAACCCAAGGTTTAATACCCGTCACGAAAGATCAAGGAATGGCCGTAGCGGAAAAAATGGGAGCCAAATACATGGAATGTAGTAGTAAGGAGATGACAGGTGTTGATGAAATCTTTACTGCCGCCATCAACATCGTTGTCCAGAACGATAAGAGCAACCAGCAACAACATCCAGGACCAGGAAGCTCAGGGTCAGAACAGCAAGGCGGCAGGATGAAAAAGAAGAAGAGGAGTTGCAAGTTCCTATGATTGAACCAACAACACCTCTTGAAATATGACTTGAGACGACTACGACACATTGACACGACATGAATGCATAACGCAAAAACGTTCTAGCAGATTGCTGGGAAATGGCTAAGGATATTATTTGTGGATAGGCAGCGACAGATGGAACAAAACTTTGGCCCAAAGGGGAAAGCAATATTCCTGGACTTTTGTTCCGTCCTTTCTTGGACTTTTTTTTTCATTTGCCGGTTTTTTTTTCTTCTTACTTTCTTTTGTTGAGTAATAGGGTTCTTGTGTGGTAATTGGTACATACTTCACTGCGGGTTTCCTACGTATCATGATGACCTTCTTTTTTTCTCCTGTAGCATCAAGGAAATTTACCAAATAAAACACATGATGTCAATCTTTTTGATAATGACAATTCTGCTCCTTATTTCGATTTAGCAAACTCCTGGGTATAGTGATCCGAACGCCTCTTTCCAAATGTCTTTCCGTCGTAATGCCTTCCACTCTCTTAAAGTGATAACCAGTTCCCCTTCCCCCACAGAGACTCGTCTCAACTCATCGATTTGCTGGTAATTCCGTCTCATCCTCCCCCTCCTCTCTCCCTTCCTCTCCGGCATTTGTTTCCGCCTCCGCATCCGGATCCTTTGCCATCACGTTCTCGAAAGTTGACCAGAGTGCTTCGACAGAACTGAATTCATTTCCGACCTATTTTCCATATATCAGCCCCCCTCCTGTACCCCTACACGTATCTTCTAATACTTACAGCGATGACTCCTTCCAGCGAGCGATTTAGTTTATTTATGTTTGCTAGGACGTGTTCGAATGACTGTTTTGAAGTGTTAGTTGGGAATTGACGGACAGGGAGAGAGGGAAGGGTAAACGGACGATTCCTATGTCTTTTAAGAGGAGTTCTCTTTGTTGCTCGAAGAAGGATTTTTCGCCCGGAGGAGCTTGGGAGGTTGATCCTGCGGCTGGGGGTCTGGAAGTTGACATTTTTCTTGCCTTTTTGGGAAGGTTGTTGTCTTGTGATGAAGTGCTGATGTTGTTATTGGGCTGGTGAGGGGTTCTTTGGTGGTAGGACGCGATTTGACGTGCTGTGCTCCTGAGGCAGAGATGGAGATGGAGAAATGAAAATCCGGGGGTCTTGGCGTTGTTGATGAACTTCAGCTTACTGCCGAGCCTGCCTCGCCTACGCAGGGGCCATCATGCTGACAACACCACCGATAACAGAATTCTACAAGGTAGGAGTACTCGAGTACGACAATCTGTTGGGTGGTCCGTATTGTTCGTATGGTCTTACAGGAGGCTACTACACGACCGAGCCGCTTTTTGGAAAATTCTTCGGACGTTCGATGTGGCGAAGTTTGAATATCCAACGCGGGATCAGTCTTCCTTTCAATCATACGAGTCCTCCGTACCGTACCTGTGCCTGGTCGGAGTATCGTTTACTAACCGGGTACTAGTACCTACCTATTTCGTAGATCAGCGACAGACTCATCGCAATTCTTCTACATCAAGTTTTCAGCGCCGAAGGGGGTGAGCTTTTGCTTTATACCCATCTTCATTGTATTCATATTTCGTTGTTCAAGACTCTGATGAAGTTGACACAAGCCTTTTGAAAAGGAAAATCCTCTAGGCGCCAAATTGCTTGTATACGCCTTGGTATCTTGTGTTATCGTCGCCTCCCCAAATTTAACGTCCTTTTCTCCATTGCATCCCCACTTATTTCATAAGATCTTCATGTCTTCATTCTGGGCCACCTTGGCGTTTTTCCGTGTTGCTCTCCCCAGTCCATCTCTTATCAAGTGGATCCCCTTTTGATCGCTTGAATTTTGCCTCGGGACACGGCACAGTATCCTCAGGTATTGTTGCCGTCTTCCTGATCAGAAGTTGGGCCAGACTTGAGTTGAATGCGACGATCGACCAAGATGTTGGTGAGAAATTTTTACCAACTATTTAGAGCTTCACCAGTGGAGAGTTTGAAGTCCAACATGCCAGAAGAAGCAATTGAGGCTTCTCTCGTTCTATTCACCTTCCACTTTCAGAATTCGCCTTCTTCCGTGCAGTCAATATCCTTCTAGCGTTTACCGAGGTTGCTTCCCAGCCATTCGCATGGCGAAGATTGCTCACTCCAGAGTGAATTGGCAGTCTAGTCCCTTGGCCACCATGGTGTTGGAAATGTACTTCTGATTGCCCATTGGATGCTTCATTTATTTGTGGTTTCTAACGTGCTTCATTCCCTGAGCTGATCTTCTCTCTATCATCCATCCGAGCAGAGAAGCCCAATGAAGATACCGCGCATATCGTGCAGCTTACTCTTGCCAGGTAGTAATGCCTGTCTTTAACATGCACGTAGGCAGAGAGGCAACGGGTTAAAGATAAGGAATGGCAGGGGGTCCGTATTTTGCCGATATCAATAAAGAGGGTGAATGTTCCACTGGAAGATTTGGTACTCAAGCTCAGCTAACCGCCAAACTTTCCAGGCAGTCAGTCAGATCAAGAGCCAAAGGCAATTGAGAAAGAGACCAAAGACCACCATGGGTACGTTGTTTCTTGTTCAACGCCTAATACTGAGTTTCTAACAAGACGTAGCAGCAGTTCAAGTCCAGCCTCAGGCCTCCGGCTCTGAGGAGTCTCTCAAGTTTGACGAGAAAGAGCCACAACTCAATGTTGTTGATGCACATGAGCACTATGGCGAAGCTTCAACTGACGAAGAAATGAGTTCTCTTCGAAGGGTAGCGGGGACAATCCCTGCTACAGCCTATGTCCTCTGCGCTGTCGAGTTTGCTGAGCGAGCCAGTTTTCTCGGTGTCAAGCAAGTTTTCTCCAATTTCGTCAACAGACCTTTGCCTGTTGGCGGAAACGGTGCTGGTGCTCCTCCAAGGGGAACCGAACAAACTGCTGGTGCTCTTGGAAAGGGAACGGTAGTTGCCGCTGCCGTTACTTCTTCCTTTGGATTCCTGGTCTATGCCTTACCGATTCTTGGTGGTTGGCTCGCAGATGCAAAATGGGGTAGATTCAAGACCATTGCTGTTGGTATTGCAATCTGCGGAATTTCTCATGGTAAGTGGCCTATTAATCCACAAACTTTGAGGTTGAAATGCTAACTTTATGGTCCTTAGTCATCATGGTTATCGCTGGTCTTCCATCTGTTATTCAAGCCGGTCACGCAGAAGGTCCCTTCTTATTATCAGTCTACATTCTGGCTATCGGTGGTGGTAAGTGAAATATCCTACCAAGAAATAATATTCTCTAACACATGTATAGCTCTCTTCAAGCCCAATATTTCAGTGGTCATCCTCGATCAGAATCCTCACACGAAACCAACAACTCAACTCCTTGAATCTGGAGAGAAGGTTGTGGTTGATCCTGAAGCGACAAGTGAACGTATGATGCTGTGGTTTTACCTTCTGATTAACATTGGAGGCTTCTTTGGAGTACCCACTGCTTACCTCGCTAAATTCGTTGGATTCTGGCCTGCTTTCCTCTTGCCAGGAATCCTATACTTCTTGCTTCCTGCACTTCTTTGGGTATGTAAAACATTTTCCTTCAAGAAGACTTTCTCGCTTGTCTCCTATTCCTTGTTCTCCAACTTCTTTCCAATCCAACAAGTATCATCTCTCTAACTTCCACCATTTAGTGGGTTTACCCTCGTCTCGTCCTCCACAAGCCAGGTGGCTCCGACCTAGGAAATTTCTGCAAAGTAATCTTCATGTGTCTCCGCCGTAGCGGCCTCCGAAAAATGGGAAAGAACGAGTTCTGGGACGCCGCCAGGCCATCTGTCCTCGCACAAAGCTCCAACCCACGAACCGTATCCTGGGATGACCAATTCGTAACCGACTGTCAACGCACCGCCCAAGCCTGCGGGATCTTCATCTTCCTCCCCATCTTCTTCATCAACGACGGAGGCTTGGGAGGCGCGGCAGACGCACTTTCCGTGATGCTTACCACGACGGGTGTCCCCAACGATCTCATCCAGAACTTCAATCCCTTGATCATTATTTTCTGTATCCCAGTTTTCAACTATGGTCTTTACCCCTTGTTGAGAAAGTACAAGATCCATTTTGGACCGATCGCACGAATCACTACGGGAATGATGATCTGTTCCATTGGTTCCATCGGCTGGGCTATCATCACATACTACGCCTACAAGACCGGACCTTGCGGCGAATTCGCAAGTAGTCTCACCTGCGTCGACGCCGACGGTGTCTCCCTCGTCTCACCCATCTCCATCTGGTGGACCACCATCCCCGTAACCGTCACCGCCGCCTCGGAAATCCTGGTCAACGTCACCGCCTATGGAATCGCCTACTCACGTGCTCCCAAGAACATGCGCGGTATGGTCTCCGCCATCAACTGCTTCATGAGCGCTATCCAGTATGCAGTCAACCTCGCTACCACGAGTGCGATCCAGGATCCGCATATCACTTGGGCCTTTGCTGGACCTAGTATCGTGGGTTTTGTGTCGGCGATTGCGTTCTGGTTCGTGTTTAAGGATTTGAATAATGAGGAGTATGTTGTTGCGGGTTTGTTGGATGATGAGAGTGTGATTACGCCTGAGAGTCATCGGGTGCGTGATGAGGAGGGGAGTGCGAGTGCCAGTGGCAGTGCCTTGGGTAATGAGACGGTGGTTGTGGGGGAGAAGGGAACTTTGTGAGGGGATTGGGCTTTATGATGATATGCTGGATGTGAAGATGATACCTAGATACGAGTAGAGATTAATAGATTCAATATTTTATGTTTGGTGTTTTATGTTTGATATCTTGACTCCTATCGCAGTCGAGCAAAAACGTGGGAATGAGTATGCCTTGATATCTCTGTTTTGCAACTGATTATAGGTTCTTATTAATACTTCATGTAACCCCTTCACCATACTCACTCCGATCATCCCGGAAATTCGGAATTCAAGTTCCTCATTTCACTCAGATGATCAAAACCCCTAAATCAGGTCAAGGTCACGCGAATGAAAGCCATTCATTCATTACCTAGTTCACCACCACTCTTCCTCATCTATCCATCCATCTTCACGAGTTTCTGTAAGATACTCTACTCATACAATACCTAGACTAACATAATATTCACACTTACAAACAAACGTTCTTGCTAGTGAGGTTATCGTACGACTGTGAAGGTAAGTTAAGATTGAGAAGTTCATTTTCTTCTTGAAAGTTGAGAGTTTGTGGATGGTATTATTTGTAGAGTCGTGGATTCTTATCTTACTAGGTAGGGAGGTAGGTAGGTAGGTAGGTGAGGATGTATGAAATAACGAGAATAGAGCTCGTGTTTTATAATTTTCGCTTTCTAAGGCTAGATACTAAGGGATAATTAAGTTCCTTCCTTCTTTCCTTCCTAGTATTGTATTGATGTAACAACGTTACATAATAGGTTTTGGATTCTTATTACGCTCTAATCTTTTTAGCTTATATGGTTGAATAAGTGAGGTAAGGTAAGGTAAGGTAATAAGGTATCGTAGTCGGTTATCAAGTGAGAAACAAATTAAGGGAGATAGACACTCAAGGATTCTTAATTCTTGGATAGATTGAAGATATATATCTCTTGTGAATCAGCCTCGGCCCTAGATAATATCATAAAGTTATGATTTTATACCCAACAATTCTGGAATAAGACGGTTAAGCGACTAAGATCGTGCACTCGAGTAAGTCCACCAAGATATGAAAAGTCAAGTAAATAGAAGAATGAAAAGCAAGGGGGATCTGTTTTATTGTTTATAATTCAATTTTCTATATTTCGCAAAAGATCAAGTTGATATATTACAATTTTCTCCTAATCAACCCAACCCAGCACCCCTTCCCCCAAACGCCTTGCTAAAAAAGAAAGAACGCCATCCATCTAAAAAGTACAATTTTTCCATCCCATCCATCCCACCATCCCATCACGTGAGAACACCCCGCAATTATCCCCAAATGTCCATATCCATTGCCAATAGCCATACCCCTACTCCTCAAAAGCCTTCTTCCTCTTCTCCTGATCCCTCTGCAACTTCTTAAAGAAAGGATTGGAAGCAGGCTTCTTCTTCAACTCCTTATTCTTAATCTTGTTCATCTCCACATACGCCATATCCTGTCCACCCGCGAGCTCACTAAGAGCTCCGGCAGTGCGTCGTGCCATCGCCTTCTTGATCTTCTTCACCTTGCTCTTCCCATCCTGTGCATGGAACAGATCATCTCCTCGATCGTCAAATTCGAGATCTGCATCATTGGCAAGCAGAATGTTTTGGAGAAGTTCGCGCCGTTCACTAGGCGTGTTAAAGGCTAGATTGGGCATATCTTCAATTCCTTGGAGATGAGTGATGACTTTGAAAGCGTAGCCTTGGTCGACAAGGAAGGCTTGTCGTTTAGAGGAGTAGAACATTTCCTGTGTGTCTTTCGACACGAGAGAGTAGAAGAAAGCGTTAAAGCCCTCATCGTTACGACGCTTGGCCCGAAGAATACGACCGAGTCTTTGAGCTTCTTGACGACGGGAACCAAAGTGCGAGGAGATTTGGATGAGACATGTTGCTTCTGGGAGATCGAGGGACGTATCGCCAATTTTGGAGAGGAAGAGAGTATTGATTTTGTCGTTGTGTTGGAAATTTTCCAAAATTCGCATGCGTTCTGCATTACCCGTATCTCCATAAATGAATGCCTTGTTGAGTTTGGTGGCGTAAGCTTTCAGGGCGAAAATGTTGTCTGCGAAAACGATGATCTTGTCGCCACGCTTCTCGTGATAATCTATCAGGAATTGGGCGGCTTGGAATTTGCGGGGGTTCATGGTCCAGATCAGAGGTCTTTTCCGACTTGATTGTTTGAGATATTCCGAGTAAAATTCAGTCGTCATTGGACACCAAACCTCGGCGCATTGAACTCGAGCGATATGCCCCTGTTCTGCAAGTTCCATCCAATTTGCTTCGTAAAGTTTTGGTCCGATCAAGAAGTTCAAGTCACTAATTTTATCGTCCTCACGAAGGAGAGTAGCCGTGAGACCCAATTTGGAATGTGTCTTGATGGTAGAAGTGACCTTTCTGAAAACGTTCGCTGGTGCAACGTGAACCTCATCAAGAATCATTAGACCCCATTCTCGGCTTTGAATGAAATCCATCATCTTTTGAGAATCATAAGATCGCTTGTTAGTTGCTGCAACCATAGAATACGAAGTGACAATAATTCCAGTGTTGCCGGAGAATTTACCCTTGTTATCAGAGGTAAAAACCGCGATATCATTGGGATTGATGTTTGACCACTTGATAAACTCCGATCGCCATTGCATGACAGACATGGAACTTGTGCAAAGAATGATGACCCCCTTTTTGATGGTGCAAGCAGCCGTGATTCCCACTAGGGTTTTACCTGCACCACATGGTAAGACGATAAGTCCACTCTTTGCTCGTCCGTTACCGAACATCTTACTCAGACTCTTCTCTTGATAATGTCGAATCTGAGCAGCAGGTTTCAAATCGATGTCCAAATTCGCATTGGCAGTATCGTTTCGGAAATCATATTCCTCTAGCACGGGCAAACCAAGTTCCAAGCACCGTCTTTGGACAATCTCAACGCCATCATCAGCAATCTCAAATGCATGCACAGCCTCGGTTTCGTCATCATCGTCGTCATCTTCATTAAGAGTAGCAATAATCTCCTCTTGAGCATTATCTACTTTGGCCACATCTCGTCGATCCGTTGCTTGCTGTACACCGGCAAAATTCTTGGTACCTGGAATGACCAATCCAGTCATTTTAGGGGCAGAGGTCGTTGTGATATCCTCAGTTCCTTGTACACGAAGTGGCCCAATTACTTCATCTTTCAGAAGTTTTTGCAACATGGCTGGATCCGAACTCTCCACGAAATGCTTGGTATTTTTCAACACAAGTTTGACCTTTCCATAACTCTGCGTACACTCGGTAATATACGCTCGGATGTTGTCAGGTACTGGCATTTTGCACATCCGATCGAGGGTCCTAATAATCTCGCTTGGATCTAATCCAACAGATACTGCGGCGTAAAGACTGTGTGCTGTGAGAGAGTACTCGTGTAGAAACTTCGGCCGGGACAGCGGTTCAGCAATCGTTGTCAGGAAATCCTGCGCGTGAGCGGCTAGAGGAGAAAAACTCTCGAGGATAATTCGAGCATTCTCTGGGTCAATCCATAACGGCCGATTGTCATGATCTGGCTTCAGTGACAAGTATGAAAAGTCCTTGCTTTTGCCGGTCCCTTTTGTAAAGTGATGACTGGCGGAGTCATGTCCATTTTGCCCAACAGGTTTATTCTTTGCGCTGAAGCGTTCCAGCGAGAATTTGTCTATATTCGATTCAATGCGCTCCTTTTCGCTTTCGCTGGCAGAGGAGTACTCATCGCTGCTACCAATACTGCGTGGCGTATTGGGGCCTGGAGTTGAAGTTGTCGAATCTCGCCCTGCCTTTGTTCCACCTCGAACATCTAAGAAACACCAGTTAGTAAAGATCAATACAGTAAAGCAATCAAAAGCTCATACTTGATGAAGCTTTTCTCTTGACTGGCATGATGAAGGTCTTGTTGAGAAATCCAGTAGCCAGCCCCGATGTGGTGTGAAATAAGAACGTACCTAAAGAAAAGGCGGATGGCTCTGGTCGGGGGGCGGTGTCACCTCAGCCTTGAAGCGGGTGGGTGCCTGGCTCCGCCTGGTGCGCAAGGCTGACAAGATAAGAGTGAAGACTCACAAAAATATTTCTCCAAACCAAATCTACTATTCAACACCTCCGAAATCAATTCGCCGTGACAATGGCAGAAATAGATGAAGACACGCCAATTACCCTCTTACATACGAAGGTTGATGAAGACGACGACCCGAGCGATGAAACTCCAGACTTCCGGCTTCTTGCAGCGCTAAACACAAAATCAGGTCAATTGCCCAAACGCGGAGAGAAAGACTTTGAACAACACGGTACCAAGCATCAAGATGGCATTCTCGAGGCAAGCAGACAGGCTATGCACGACGCGTTAGCCCATACTAGATTTCACATTGCAAAAAATCATACGAGAGCCTTTTACTACGGGGATGGGGGCAGCTTGTTGAGAGACGATGTCGTTCCACCAGAATGGAGGAAAGGGTTAGAAGACGACCATGTCGTTGTATTGGAGACGGCCAAAGGAATCCATTGGAAAAGCATGGGAAAATCAACTACAGGTCAAAAGCGCTCAAGTATATGGCTGCTTCCGGAAGAAGCACTTTACTTGGTGGAGAGGGGCAACCTCGATTTATGGTGGCCCACACGATCCTCATTTAAAGGAGTGTACCATGACAAGGAGAGTGAGGATAACGTTGGTGGGCAGACTGCCGAGAGCGAAGAACAATTGGACGAAGGGTTTCCCATGAGCTTACAAGCCGCATATGCTCTCTTCATTGGCAAGGATGGGGAAAGAGGTAAGGTAACTCTGGAAAGATACAATGTATACACCAATCTCAAAAGATCTGGCTATGTGGTGCTTAGAGCTCCCGCATGGGATGCGACCAAAGCTGGAGAGAAGAATGTCTTTGAAGACGTACCATCTATCAAGCAGTCCCCAAGCATGTTTTCTTGGCTCTTTGACAGTTTCTTTTCAGAACGAGGTATCCAGCCCCAACCACTTGGGCCATTGGTAAAGCCGGGCATGTACAGGTCATATAACGCCATCTATCGGCAAATCGCCATCATCCCTAGACATAAGCCAGCAGCTGTGCCACAAAATCCATCATCTCCACCTGAAGATCCTTATCGGGTGGTTTTTCATATTTGGAAGCCCAGCAGCGCTCCCACCTTTACCAAAACCAACCCAGGACTACCGGATGTTCGGGTTGCAGTCACCAATTCGCGGTCAACGCTTATTCCGACATTGAGAGAACTTACTTCTTTGTTGGAGAGCACGCCTTGGGATCCGCCGGGAGCTGATATGATTGGACCAACAAAGCTTTATCAGCGTTTGAAACATGGCTGGCGAAATGTAGTTTTGGCTGTCATCGATCAAGGAGTCATCAGCTATTTGCGACTTGGCGAAACAGCGTTTGGAGAAGAAAAGCTCTGTGAAAGGTTTGACCAAGGAATTGCTGGAGGCAATAAGCGAGGCGGTGGCGCAGGACGGGGAGGTCGCGGGGGGCGCGGGAGAGGGAGGGGGAGAGGTAGATAGGTAGATAGGAAAGTCGATCAAAGCTAACTGAATACTGAATATACTGTGATGTGTTCGCACGGTTGGAATTGGCATTTGGATAAAAGGAGTGTGTTGGCCAGTAGTGTTTCAAGGATGGCAAGAATAATGACAATTAATATTCTTGCAGGGCTGGGTACGGACAACCGGCTTTGCAAAGTTAGGGGCGATTCTCACAGCTGCAGAGTGAAAGCGGCACTCGACTCTCGAGAGTTGTTGCAGAGACATGGCCAGGTAATTTATCCAGGTTTCAAGGGGGAGTTGAGACGACTTCGCAATGATTTGTTATATTGCACCGCATTCTGAGTAATTCTTCCGTACGCAAGTAGCAATAGCCAAGCCTATTGGAGATCTTGTCAGACTTCCAGCCAGCTATGCGAGTGCCGCTTTGGATAGTGGAGCACGTTGGAGGGTGCCGTAAAGTCAATCCCTCCGTAGGCTGTTCCTCTACTGTCTAAGCTCCAGAGTCCAGCTTACCTCCAACCTTGGCTCATGCTCTAAGCTCTCGTTCACTCTCACTCTCACTCTCGCTCTCGCTCTCACGCTCCCTTTATGGGCTCACGGCTCTCTGCAGATACACAAACGTAGTGGACGAGTCCTCCGTAATTACCTTAAGAGCTCGTACAACACGTGCACTCTGTCTTGATCTAATTATAAAAGCAATAAAAGCAATAAACGCAATAAACGCAACATCCTGCGAAAATAGGCAGTTCCTTCTGGCTACAGAATTTTGCCGTTGGATGCCTGCCCTCTCAGCCTGCGTTGCGTGCCTGTGTTGATTTATCGAGCTGCCCTCTTTGGCACTGCAGCTCATGCTCATGCTGATGCTCCCTCCTGCACACAAAAAAGTAACATCGCACTACTGCCTTGCCTTGCCTTACCACCTTGCTTGAGTCCTTGAAGAAAGATAATTTTGGGGCTTCTGATGAATATGGTATTATCGTTGGATGTGATGCTCATGTCTACGGCGAGGTGACGACTAGTGCCAATCTAATCGGATTTGGTTGGCGCTTCTGATAGGTGATAGCCAGCGAAACCCAACCTGACCGGAATCCCTCGCTTGAACCTTTTCCACTTACCTCCGGCGTTCTGCGTCTGCGTCTCATTAGCACTCCCATTCCCTCGCTCGCGCTGAGACCTTCCGACTTGCTCCTTCTCCCTCAACCATTCAACTCCACAATCAACTCTACAATCAACTCCACAATCAACTCTCAACTCCCAACCTCTTCTTCCTCTACCAACATTACCGAGGCAATAGAACCCCCGACCTTCATTTAATTTCAATTCATCTTGCGATACGATTCAACTTCGCAAACTCGCCAACACAAAGCCATCACCAGCATGGACGGAGTAGAGCCGGCCCTTTCGTCGGACGGCTCCTTGACCAGTCGAAGCACGGCGAGCATGGAGTTGGATGCCTTTGAGCAGAATACGCCCGCTGAAATCAGAAGTCCAACCCCGTAAGTCTCCTTTTTTTTTCTCTTCGCTTTTTTCTGCGCTGTTATGGCAAAACTCTTCTCGTTCAAAGCTCGCGATCCTTTCACTCCCTTTGGAACCCTGCGATAGCTTCATTTCTTCTGCTTTTCATCGCGTTTTTTCTTTCCTTGCCATCCATCACCTTTCCTGTTTGAGGTTGGTTGCGTGTCCTCTTGACATTACCAACATTTTTGATTATCGCTCCCTTGCAGGCTTCTGGCATAACTGCGCCTTGCATAGCGACCGACCAACCCAACACCACGCGCAATGCATAAGCGATTCTGCTTTTGATTCCAGTCATCGCTTGCTGCACAATTCTGGTCGCGTTCTTTCTGTCATTTTTTCCCTGACCACTCATCATTTGTCATGATCACCGATTTCTTTCGTGGTTTCGCATTACCTTGACACGTGTTGGGGCGATGCCTTGCTTTTTCGTTACTAAGCTCCATCGATGCTTGAAACCACAAGCACCTGCTAAAATCAGTTACCAAATTTCAGGATTTCCGGATCATCTCGGGTCACTCCGGCTCGTGAGGTTGAGGGCGAGCCCATCATCGTCGATGGTCCCTCTCTAGATCAAGACGACTCACCACCCGCCATTTTGCTCAACCCCGAAGAGGACGAAGATGAAGATGTCGTCACACCGTTGCACAAGAGAAAGCGCACATCCGTTAATTACAATCTCGACAATGATTCTGTCAGCTTAGACAAAGCCCGTGCTCCAGAAGAGATTGAGCCAATTCAAAAGAAACCACGAAATCAGGCAAAAGTTCGAGGAGTCATCATTGGCGTGTGGCGTGATTCCAGCGAGCCCAACGATGCTGACAAACACGTGATTTATGGCTTCATCGATATTCACGATAGGCTTCGAACTCGTATCTATGGCATGAACCGTAGAGGCGAAGAACTTGTTGGTAATATCCCTCAAGGTGCTGGTGGATGCTGGGTCACCTTTCCAAGAATCATCTTCGATTCTCACCTGGCAGAGCTCTCATCCGCTGAAGTTAAGGAATATGTCAAGATTCGTTCTACGACTAAGACAGAAGTAACGGCAGAAGAGCGCCAAGAAGCCGAAGCCAAAGCTGTCTTAAAGGCCAAGCAAATAGTAGCTGAGGATACTGCATCACCTGGAAGCAAGCCAATCGTCCATCGTCCTTCCGTTGGTCGTACAACCCACCGTCACTCGCTACCACGTCAATCACTTAGCAAGACCAACAGCTTTCAAGCTGTCAATGCTGCCAATATCCAAACCCCCAAAGCTTCTCCATTCAGCGAAGGAAAACCACATGGCGTGATGTTGGGTTATTGGGCTGATTCTACTGAACCTCTTGTAGAAGATAAGCATGCCGTGTTTGGTGTTTTAAGTGGAACAGATTGCTTTCGCGTCAAGGTTCAAAGAGTCACTCGAGATGGTCGCTACGTAGATGGCAATTTCCCAGTTGGAGCTGGAGCTCTATGGCTTCATTACGACAAAGTTGTTTTTGAACCACATTTATCGACAATGACACGACCCGAGGTCAAGGAGTATTGCCGAATTCGTCAAAAGGAGCTTGACAGAGATACCGATAGTACTCGCATGGAAAATGAGTTGAAGGCTGTCGAAAGAGCCAAAGCCGTTGTCGCTTCTGAAGGTCTCAACAACGGAGTCGACAACTCGCCTCGACCGCCTCCACTTGAGATGGAGACCAGACACAGTTCTCGATCCGAGCAAAAGACCCATGCCAGACAACAAGCTGAGGCTGATGCAGCAATGGAGAAGGCTAGAAAGGAGAAGACCCAAGCCATTGAAAGACAACATGAGAAGACTCGCAAGGAGGTAGCTCTCTCGGAAAGTCTTGTCCAAGAGGCTGCCAAGATGGAGTTGAACAATAATCTTAAAAAGTTGAACAAAGTTTGGGTTGCTCAACAAAATGCCACGATCCCAAAAAGTTCCGGCTCAGTTGCCAGTGCCTCGGATGAGGTCAGATATCACAATGGCATCAAGTACGAGAGAAAGCAAAATGGTCCTTTTCAAGGAAAGCTTGTCAGTGCTCCTCAAATATTCACTATCGAAGGAGAGGATTATGTTGAGTATCGAGTTTTGACAAAGCCGTCCTTTGCCTAAAAGATGGATTCGATTTGACGAAGAATCGATCGCTTCAAATGGCTCTATTGACTTTCAAAATAAATTACGTGCTCGGGGAGAAGTGGTTTGTATGGATGTAAGACTTATTACGGCTTGTTCATGGATATTTCCTTTTCTGTTTGGTTTCTGTTACATATGGCGTTCTTGTACACAAATTACTACTTGCATTTGTGTGAGGTACGCCACACACTTTTCCTTTTTTTTTCCGTCTTTTCTTTTTCTTTCCTCAGAACGGAATTACTAGCTCTTGTTTGTTTGAAGGCTTTGAGGGAATCACTTGCGATGGACGGGACAAAATTGAAATTGACACTGGCAAATGGAGCACACGATGCTGAGGGAGTGAAAGGGAGGGAAGGTGTTTACTAGAAAATTCGCGCTGTTGTTGAAAACGATATCCTGATTTCGCAAGGAATTAATAAGATGTCGTGTAATGGATGTTGTGGAGGGAATGGGAACAATTAATTTCTTATCTACTACGTTCTTCTTGCCTTGCTGACGGTTTGATATGGTTTAAAAGTGATTGATCAGAATCTTCTTGATTGCTAATTTATCTTTGGTAGAGGTGACTTGAACGCATGATTGCTTCATTAGTTCGCCTCACATTGGTCGGCTCTCACTTTACAGGTCTTGGTTGCTAACTTCAAGTTGAAAATGTTTAAAATTAGAGTTTCAATAGCTACTTGTATAGTCCGAAAATTAAATTTCAATAAGAGCTAGTAATTAAACCGAAAAATTGAGCAGTGGGACAATCCCACGGTTAAGGCAGACGTTTATCAATCCGGTAGAGCCTCGGTTCCACAACAGCGAGGAACCCTGTCAACGCCGGCATCCCCTCTCACCCTCCAAATTCTTGTCGCACATACAGTAATGGTGGGAGTGGAAGAATCGAAAAGGTGACAAGGACAAGCGGGAGTCTCGGTTGCGCAATATTATATCTCGCCCTCCTCCATAGCGGATCTTGCTCCTCTGGATTTTCTTCTCTGATATTGCCGTCTACCTTCACTCAAAATGGCGAGCGCGCAATTAAGCACATCAGAAGAATCCCCCACAATGGAAGACTTCACGCCAACATTTTATATTGGCCATCATGAGTCGAAACGGCCTCTGCCTGTCACAGACATGGTTCTACGGCAGGCCCAGGACGTTGGGGTATGCTCTCTGTTTTGTCCCTTAATTGAAGAAGAGGAAGTGCTAATGGTGTTTTCGCAGTATGATATGGTCACCAGTCCCATTACCAGCCCACACTTCCATTCCCGAGTGTTGACTTTGATTTCCGCCTACCTCACCGAGCTTTCTCTCGCAGAACCCACAAGTGCTGCTCCTCCCGCGCCGATAATTCCTCCTCTGGACCCTGTCGATACCCCTTTGACGCCGAGTGATTCGCTCTCGCAGATTATCGCGTATTCCAGTCCGTGGATCGATTTATGCTCCCCCGATCCGCTCATCTCGAATATCTCTCGCCAGGTCCTGAATATTGAGATTGCGTATGCATCGTTTTGTGGTGTGGGACATATCATCATTCCCGGACCGAGGAAGTACAGTAGCGCGAGTGAGGATAATAATGGATTGATTCAGTATGCCCGTGCCATTCAGGAGGCGCTTAATATCGGCAGCTATATCCAGATTGCGATTCAGATTCCCATGTACGGCAATGTGGAGGTTAAGGATATGACGGGCGATCTACAACCTTTTGCCAGGGAGGAAGCAGCGTTGTTCAAATCCCAGGCGAAGAAGGAGGTGGAGTTGTTTGAGACTTGGGATGCGTGGAATGTTATTCGTGGTGTGTGTAAATACAGTTCCAGACTTTCAGTAGGTAAGAAAAACCAATACAATCCATTCGTTCACCCCTTTAAATCTTTGCAAGACTATGAGAAATGTGCTTGGAACTGATTACTAGCGGAAACCCTTCGGAGTATTTCCGCCACTCTGAAGGTAATACTTATACCATTTTCTAGGGTCTTCTAGATTCGGTTGAATCAAAGCTGATATTTCTTCATAGCTCTTGGAATCCCTCGCCAGTTACCACTAGAATCTTTGCAATCTCGTTGGTTTGCTGAACCTCTGAGAATACTTACTTTCACCCCCACAAGTTTTCTCAAAAACAAAGGCGGTCATCCCGTTCTTTCTAAAGGGCATCAGGCGCTTCTCTCAAGATACATGCGCTTGAAGCAACCTCCGTGGCTCCTACTATCAGACGTCGGACCAATTCCTGGTCTGGATGATCCAACATCACTCACCGTCACTGCTGACGGGTTCCCATCTCCAAGTGCAGTTGCGGATGCCACCCGAGATCTGTCCATGTCTCCCACTCCAGCAGAAACTGCAGAGTTTGCAGCCAAGGAAAAGAGCAAGCCCAAGTTGAAAGACCCGGCTGCTCATCTCATCTACATGAGATATTTGCAAAGAAACCAACCTCCCAGATCCACTATTGAAAGATTTGGGTCTGGGTATCAGGATTACCTCCAAGCACCCCTTCAACCACTTACCGATAACCTCGAGTCAGTGACTTATGAGGTTTTTGAGAAGGATCCTGTCAAGTATGATTGGTACGAGCGTGCCATTGCACAAGCACTCACCGACTGGGTCAAGGAAAGCAAACCCACCTCTAGCTCAACCGGTGCTGTGGTAATAGCAGTTGCTGGGTCGGGTCGTGGGCCACTAGTCACTCGTGCTTTACGAGCAAGTCAAAGCACAGGCGTAGCCGTTGAAGTCTGGGCCGTGGAAAAGAACCCCAATGCCTACGTCCTACTCCAACGTCACAATGAAGAAGATTGGGGACGAGTAGTAAACGTGGTGAAAAGCGACATGCGAGCCTGGAAAGGACCACTCGTCTCCTCCACAGTTCCCACCCCAACATATGGCAAAGTCGACATCATCGTCTCCGAACTCCTCGGTTCCTTTGCGGATAATGAGCTCTCGCCTGAATGTCTGGATGGTGTTCAGCACGTTCTTGCCCCTGAAGTCGGAATTTCCATCCCCTCTTCTTATACTGCACATCTTACACCTATCCTTGCACCCCGTCTCCACGCTGACATCTCACATCGTGCAATCACCGATCCCACGGCCACGGAAACCCCTTACGTTGTGATGCTGCATGCAATTGACTACCTCGCCACCTCCGTCCCTGACCATCGTCGTTTTCAACAAGCGTGGGAATTCGTCCATCCTCTCCCCGCTAGTACCCTGGCCATCGCTGAGGCGCGCCGGGGAGGCGGTGTCAGTGGTGGGGGTGGGGGTGGTATGAGTGGTGGCGACGGTGCCAATGAACATAACTCGAGATACTCGAGGTTGACATTCGTCTGTCGTGATCGCGGGGTTGTGAATGGGATTGCGGGGTATTTCGAGGCGGTGCTTTATGATGGCGCGGCGGGGAAGACGGAATTGAGTACGGTGCCTGGGTTGGAGGGGATTGATGGGAAGAGTAAGGATATGATATCTTGGTTTCCTATCTTCTTTCCTTTAAAGGTAATTTTCCTCCCCCTTTTTCTCCTTTTCTGTTCTGCACTTCTCGCTTACGACCTTTTCATCTCCTCCCCCATTCCTTACACCTTCACTCGCTGGCTCGGTCGATACTAATAATCCACCCAGACACCACTCTACTTCCCCGACGACTCCGAGCTCGAAATCACCATGTGGCGGCAGACGGACGATCGGAAGGTGTGGTATGAATGGCTCGTCGAGGCTTTTGTCAATGTTGGCCCCGGGAAGAGGTTGCGACTCGGGGCTGGGGAGGTGGGGAGTAGTAGGAAGGTTGGGTGTTTGATGTAGATGGATTGTTCGTATGCATCTTATCAGACGGGGTTGGAAAGGGGGGTGGAGGTGATGGGGTAAAAAGGAAAGTAAAAAGTGAAAAGTGAAAATGGTGGGGATGGATGGGGATGGATGGATGGATGGGCGAGGGAGTAAATATGGGGAGGGGCTTAGAATTTTGGTTTTGGTTTAGTTGATGGGTACCTATGAATGGGATGGTAGGATGGGAATTGGTGGGTGGGCATGGGATGGGATGTGTAGAAGCATATAGTGTTTCTTGACAAGAGGAGATAGACCCACACCTCCCATTTTCAAAAAAATCTGAAAGAGGTGAAGTTTTTCAAATATGGTGGTGGTGTTATTCATATCCTCGCCTAAACTTTCAAAGTAACGACTGTGCTATATTTGTGATTCATATTAACCCTCCCCCCTCCCCCAAGCCCTAGTCTTCTTTTCAAAAAGAGGGGGGTTTGGGGGTTGGGGGAGTTGGGAGTTAGGAATTGGGAGGTGTTACTATAAGTATAATTACACTAATAATTATTTACTACCTAGTCGCATTTCCTCACTCTCTCCCTCCTACCCCTTCTCTCTCTTTTATAATAGTAATAGCGAGTATATAATAGTAATAGCGAGTATACAATAGTAAGGATATAGCGATAGTAAGGATTCGACAGTATAGATTCAACAGTAAGGATACGACTAGGAGGGGGAGGGGGCAGATCGTGGGTGCGACAGTAAGAGGACGTGTATGCATGCCCTATCCAGCGTGAAAATGCCTAGGTAGGCACGTGAAGTCTAAGGGTAGAGGTGTAGGGGCATAGACACTCTAGTATAGTAGTAGTAAAATTTAAATATATAACTTCTATGATTTACGATTTACGATTTGTGATTTGGAAATTGGTCATCTGGTTTAGTACTCGTAGTATATTTAGGATGCCGTACCTCTCCAGCCTCTCAAGTACACAACCAACCAACCTATAACAAAAGAAAATTTATCCGATACTGTAGTCAGTCATTTGACAGACTGTGAAAAAAAATAAAAATAATGTACTGTAGATGTGGACACGGACACCCACCCCTAAGCGAGCGCCCTTAAATACGACTCACTCACCGAGCCTTACCAGATAGACCCATTCATATTCTCACAGCGTCTAAAGGTCAATACCCTGTAATTAGTAAATTCAGGTTCAATATGCTATCTGTACTGCGCATTAAGCTACACAATGACACTGCACGGTAAAATCCAAGATCATTCTATACAAAAGAGAGATGAACCCGTTGCCATTGGGCTTTGAGGGAGGGAAAGTAGAAAAAAACACATACAACTCACATAACTTACAAACACACATAATTTCATTTCAAATATTCATTATATTCTGCATCTCCTCCTTGCCTTGCCTATCCCATCCTATCCTATCCTACCGTACCTCAAATCATTCATCAACATCAACATCAACATCAACATCTAAATCATCAATCCCATTCCTTCCTTCCTTCCTTCCAGCCAAGCCAAGGTATAATTCAGTTCATACGACCGAATCTCATATATCCAGTCAAGAACCAATTCACTCATACAAACCCCCAAATCCTTCCTCTCTCCTCTCCTCTCCTTCTCCTAACCAAATCCCATCAATCAGATCAGATCATATACACGTCACAAAATTCCGGAATGAGACGAGTCGTATCACCATCTCTCATCCATACATCATGAGATGTCAAAATCCAGGCCAGAGATCAAGCTCCATCCCCAAACCCCCTTCCCTCCCCCCAAAACGCCATTGAAAATGCAGAGAGAACAGAAAAATGCGGCGGTGAAATTCCCGTAGAGCAGGTCGTGAAAAAAAAGGCATTTGGTATTCGCTCCACTCCCCGAGTAAAGTTTCCCCTGGAATCCGGAAAACGCCAGACAAGACCTGCCAGATTTGCCAATGCGACGCAGTCCATTTGCTGTTGTATTCGCCCGCATCGTAAAAAGTCCAAAGCCTCTTCTTGATGTGGCCGATGTATCTTGTTCTCAGTCGTCCCATCTCAAAACAATAGTGTTGATAACTCCTAGGTATCCATTCAATCATCCCAGAAGTTTGGCAGATGAGAGATCCTGCGGTTCCGAATGATCGAAATTCACCATAAATAGCTTGCTTCATATCCTCTTCTCCCAAATGACAGGTTCTGAATGGTAGATGGACTCCACCAAAAATGTATGACTAGATTCCCTCACATATTCAAGAGTCTCATTCAATAACCATCTTCCTCTGCCCACCAACCATTGTCCACCCAAGGGCTTTCAGCGCATCCTTGTCATTTGCTTTTATAATGGTACAAGCGGGTAACATAGGATTATGCGGATCCACATGAGAAGCATCCTTGGCGGCTTGTTCAATAGCATCCATTTCCTCTTTACAATCCTGTTGATCAATAGGACAGACGACAATTGGTTGTCTTAATACGATATCTCTTGCTGACGACATGTGTGCCTATTTCACCATTAGCAATTAGTAATTATCGAGCATAACAAAGTGAATAAATAAATACCTTGATAATCAAGAAAAACTCAATCTTATAAAGAGTCCCAGTCGTCGTAAAAGAGTTTACACCATACAATGGAAACGCAGCTTTCCCTCTCCTAATAATTCCCTCGGCATCACGCAACTCCTTCGAAGGAAAGACCAGTCCCAAATTTGTAAAGTATCCCGCTTCTGGTAATTTGACACCCACATTCTGCGTATGTTTCGCTATTCGATTAACCTTTTTCGTAGGCTCGTCTCCCTCGGGGTTATATGTGATTTCTTCTTCTATTCCGATTGTGATTTTCTGAATCATGATCTTCTTCGCTTTACTCAGCCAATCCGGATTAGGCGAGAGCTTGATGTAAACGCTCACTGGATCGAGAGGACCATACGACCACCGCGGTAAAGAGATAGCCAACGTAACCAGATGATCGGCTGTCTGTTCTGCAGCTTCGGGTCGATTGTACATGCCAAAAGTTGATAATGTATCATATCTCTGTATTGGCACCGGAAAAGCGAATTTCTTCTGATCCTGCCCTTGCTGGACGGTTACTACCAGCTCGTAATATGTTTCCGCCGTTCGACTGGGTAGCTGTAATGAGGCGGGTGGAATTCTTCGATTGGTCTCCTCTCCTCCGCGTCCAAAGGGTATAAACAATACGAAAGGTAAATCCATCAACACCACACTTTCCGATTCCCTCCCCGCCGGACATCTAAACAAGAGAAGCTCCTTCCCCACCACATCCGTCGTCTCCCTCCTCGGCGTACCCAAATGTTTCTTTGCGATCGACTCGGCAGATGGATGTATGGTTTCCCTACGCTGCAAACATATCCGTACCAACGAGATGGCCACCGGGGCTGAAATGCCTGTGAGGGGTCTGATTTCTACCTTGCCTTCTATCCTCGGCTGGTCCAAGTCAAACGTCCCGTGTTAGCGCAAAACGGTTCGCGGGGAAACTACCCAAATACTCGAGCATAAACAAAGACTTTAGAGAGGCCTTACCAAGGTAGCCGATATCCCTGGGTATCCCACGAGAAAATTGCTGTTTGGCGGCCCCGAGACTCTGACGAATGCAGCCATTTTGTCCCGGGCTCACACTGGGCGCAACCGCGCGGTCTGCGCCAACGGGGATAGAATGCTTCTAATAGACAAGCGGGTGTCGTGGGAACTGGGAGGACCATGTGTGAAAGGAAAGATTGAGGGTGCTGGGAGAATTGTCGCGTTCGCGTTCGCGTTCTAGGCTTGGATGTTGGGTCGAGTCGTCACCATTACAGTCATCCGTAGGGCAAGGCTCCGACTCAATGTGTGGTGTTGAGCCAGCCTAACAGGTAGAAGTGAGTGCAGTAGCGGTGATTGGAAAGANGGGGGGGGAGGGGGGAGGTGTTGTTGTGGTGGGTGTAGGGATGGTATCCCTCTCGTGAGCCGATGAGATGGAGATTTGGGTGTGGATTGCGTATGCGGGTGGGAGACGAAGCAGCGGTGGTCCTGGTGGAGAAGTCCTACCTGTATAGGTACTGTACCTTGAGCAGCCGTTGAGCCTGTGCCAGTATGGCAGTATGAGCCAGTGAGCCAGCACGCAGCGCAGCCTATGGTTAGCCTTAGCCCTGGAGACTTGGGTTGGCCTTGCAGTTCTTTGATGCTGCAGACAGACAAGACAAAGGCCTAGAATCTTCTCGTAGTCGCCTTTGATTCGCTGTGCCAGCGATGCAGATACCGAAGCCGATACTGAAGCCGATGCCGAAGTTTGGTGTACACCAATCTCACTCTCACTCTCACCCTCACTCTCACCCCGCACGTGTTGTGAGGTAAATAGGTATGAGTAGTGGTACAGTAAATTTGCAGTACTGTAGCCAGTACTGTAGCCTTGTGGTGGTGGTCGCTTGAACCTTGGCGAGGCGAAGCTCATTGAAGATCTTCGCCTTCATCCACTTCAAGCTTAAGCTCGTATCAATGTATTGATATAAATAGAAGATCTCAGCCCTATGCCATGCCATGTATCCAACCTTATGACCCCCACCACTACCACGACCAACTACCAACTACAACCAGATAATGAATCCACCGTCTAGACTCAACCAAAATGTCCGTCACACTCCACACCAATTTCGGTGATATCAAGCTCGAGATCTTCTGCGAGAGTGTGCCCAAAACCGCCGAGGTAAGTACCAATACACATTTACCTATTCTATGCAGCAATACAATGTCATCTCAACCTCATCCCAAGTACTAACTCTCCCCAGAACTTCCTCGCTCTCTGCGCTTCAAACTACTACAACGGCTCCACCTTCCACCGCCTCATCCCCTCCTTCATGATCCAAACCGGCGCCCCCCCTTCACAACCCAAAGGCGGAACCTCCATCTGGGAAGGTCCCTTCGCCGATGAAATCCGGCCGTCGCTACGACACAACGCGCGCGGCATCGTCAGCATGGCCAACAAAGGTCCCGACACCAACGGATCCCAATTCTTCATCTGTTTCGACAAGGCGCCTCATCTGGATGGGAAGAATACCGTGTTTGGCCATGTCATTGGGGATGAGGGGTTGAAGACTTTGGAGAAGATGGAGGCCGTCGAGGTGGATAGGAAGAATCGCCCCAAGGAGGAGATTAGGATTGAGAGTATCACGATGCATGCGAATCCTTTGGCGGGGTGAGGAGGGGTGTGGGTTGGATGTTGAGGCGCAAGAGAGCTGTGGCTTGGGAGATCTCGACGTGAAAATCGAAATGGGATACGATGACGACCGGTGGGTGATTTGGGTCGATACATGCTATTTACAGCATATGAGAAGAAAAGCGCTACTTCCAAAGACCCTACCAGAGAATTGAACAGCGGAGGAGCAAAATATATCCACACAGCCGTCCAATCTCCAAAAAGGCAATCCATAATACCTACAAGTGAATGTCAAACTCGACTCCTCCTTCTCTCCCAACCAACCGCAGCCCTCGGGTTCCCATCCCGCTCCACAGAAATACACCCCTATGTCCCTAAAGGTCCAAGTAAGTAACCAGCCATCACTCATTTGTACGCTTCTACGGAACACGTCTATCTGGCTTGGTGGTAACTTGTCTCTCATGTTACCACCGAGGCAACGCCTGTTAGCTAAAAACGGAAGAGCGCAGGAATGATAGCCCAATAGAAAAACTCAGTACGTCTGATTTACGCTCCCTGGCGACACTGAAAAGGTGTCTGGATTTTTTGCAGTTTGTTTTTGGCATATTTACTCGTAGCCATTTCACAAACCTTCATGAGGAAGTTGGAACGCGAGAAATAAGAATATGAGAATTGCTTGTGATACACATTACTATTAAGATGAAGTTCTATTCTTTTCCCTTTTTCTTCTTCTTTAAATCTCTACCTCTTCAGTGAAATTCAAATGATCTACTAGAACATCCATCCCATCTCCCTCAATTTCATCGCTCTATTCTCTCGGTGCAAGGCTCTATACGACAGTCCCAGAATAGTAGTCACCATCACAGGAACAAAAAGGTCTTTTGCCAACGCTATTCTATGGAAGTACTAATAACACACGCTGGATGTTAAGTAGGTAATAAGCCCAGCAACCGGACCCAAGTTCCATCGAGAGGAGATAGTAAACCATTTCCTTCCTCTTAGCTCGGCTTAATAGTACTTTATATTCTGCTATACCTATCTAACACAAAAATCCCAAACATCACAATCCCCTCATAAGCCTCCTAGAAACATCCAACTCACTCCTTTGATCCTACAATTCACATCTATAACTCAACCTCACCCTGACCCAGACACTCAACGACAAACCATAAAAGAACCCCTGGATCTATCACCTAATCGCTTCCGCCTCTTTAAATCAAAAATGTATCAATAATTAGAAATAGGCATCAGACCATATAGAGAGAGAGAGAGAGAGATAAAAATATCCCTCTCCATCCTCATCCTCATCCCATCATCCCCTCCCCATCCCCACAAACTCTCCTAAAAACTTTCAAAGGAGCATGATTCCCCTTATATCTCAAAGGAATAAACACGTCCCTCCACTTCCAAAACCTCAAAACCCTCAAAAACTTCAAAACTATACAAACCCCACAAAAAGAGCTTCACAAAAGAACGTAAACATTCTTTCTAGGTGGTCTGTTAATTCCACCTCACCTCATCTCATATAGATAATAAACAAGAAATCCAATATTTCAATATTTTAACATCACAAGACTAAATACAGGAGACGTCCAGTGGTGGAAAGGAGACGAGAAGAGAAGGGTGACTAACTTCCAAGTTCCAATTCAATTTAATTCAATACAATTCAATAAATAAATAAATAAAAACAACTAAAAATACATACGAGTATTCACACACATCCATACTCACACCCCACTCCTACGTATCTAGATAACATAAGCAGTGTTGGTAGTACGAAATGATATAATTGTAAACCCCTCACTTCGCTTAACTCATACAATACCACCAATACATTCTATATACTAGCCTAGCTGTTTTAGGAAGGTAGTATATAGGGCTAGGGATAAGCGACACGTACGAAAATATTTATCCGCTTCTATCTCCTTCGCTTTAATAGCTACTCTTTCTTTCTTTTAAATAATATACTAGGGTATATCCCTTATATAATAGCGAGGGCAGGCGACAGCGAGGGTACATTAGTAAGGGTACGACAGGGAGGGTAGCGAGTATACACACGGAAACTTCAAGGCTATAAAGTTTAAGCGAGGGTAGGGGTATAGGGGTATAAGTATAATAGTAGGTAGTAGTAGTAAATATAAGACTTTTACGATTTACGATTTGCGATTTACGATTTACGATTTACAATTTAGTTAATCGAGTATTTATAATTTACGATTTAGTTATCTAGTTTAGTAGTATATTTAGAAGACCGTAGTAGGTTAGTAGGTTAGTAGGTAGGTAGTTAGAGATAAGATAATATGATAGGTAAACTGAACTAGTAAATTGTTGTTCGGAATCAGGTATGTGGAAGGCCAGGGGCCAGAAGAGCTGTATTCAGATGACTAGAGAGCTAAGTACTACTGTGGGCAGGAGCCTGGCTTATATAGCCCTGGCCCTGGCATATGCTACTCCTTTGTTGTACACTCCTGGACACTCCTGTTCTATATCATGTTGGTTGGTTCCGTGTTCCGTGCGGTGGAAACTACGGTCAGCATATTAGCTGACAACATAAATTATATGATGTTATGTTATATTATATTGTTTCTATAGTAGAATTTATATTTTGTTGTTAGGTGGGGGGCTTTTTAGGGAGGGGGGATGGGGATAGCGTGTGAGGAGGAGGTATAGGGAGAAGGTAGATGGGGTGGGTTTAGGTGGGATGGATGGGGTGGGTTTTAGTTAGATGGATGGGGTGGGTTTTAGTTAGATGGATAGGAGTGTATTATATGTTGTCTATAGAGTTTCGTTTGTTTATTTACTTACTTACTTACTTATAATATACTTATCTACTATACCGCGTTAAAAACAGGACTAATCTCGCTTACTATATAGAAGGAGGTCTATTATTTCCCTCTATCTAGAAGATCAACTACTCGTACTATAAACGTAATTAATTTACAGCAGACACCTAGTAAAGCTACAATAAGCACCTCCCCACCTTATCCCCAAGATCAATTTTGATTGTTATATCCTCTAACCAGAACCCATCATCCTTTTCGAACCGGACGATAATCTCCGGGGTCGCTTCCTGCGCGTCCCATACATGTCAGCAACCAAACTTAGGTACAGTAGCTTTGCTCGGTTACGATCGGCATGCTACACGGAAAACGTCCTAGCAGATGTCGCTTAGTAGAGAATCGGTTTAAAGAAGAAAAAAAGGAAGGTTAGGGAAGGAAATTTAATAATGGAAGACTTATATCCTTCTTAAAATAAACCTTTATATCCATCCCCGCCCTCGCATAACACTCCTCATCCACATCCTCTTGCTATTCCTCCCCTCCTCCTCCTCTCCCTCCCGTCGTGCACCCATCCAACACACCCCACCCGCACCCGCACCAGCACCAACCCGCTCCATCTCCCAATCCAAAAACCCGCCACTGATACACACCGTCCCCAGGATATTCGCGTACTCATACCTCCATCTCATACCGCCCATCCCACGCCCCGCTTCCTGACGACCCATCCCGTATTTGCGTGTGCAATAGCCGGTCTTGCGAAGGGCTGTGGGGTCCTTCAGGGAGATTTGTTCCCTGCATGCTGTTGCGTGGGTGGTTTCTTGGGAGGGGGGTGCGGGGTGGCTGAGGGTGTGGGCGAGGAGGGGGGAGAGGAGGGTGGTTAGGAGGTGGTGGGTTAGGAGAGAGATGGTGAGGAAGAGGGGGGTGTTGAGGAGGAGTCGGATGGTGAGGGTTATGTAGAGGAGGTGGAGTTTGGGGATGTTGGTTGGGATGTTGTGGTGGATGGATTGGGTGATGAGGAGGCCGAGGAGGGTTGTGAGGGTGTGGGGTAGGAGGATGAGGGTTGCTGTTTTGGAGACCATTGTTGGGGGTGATGGGTCCTTTTTGGGGAGATGGAGGGGATGGAGGAGATATGAGGTGGATTTGGGTTGTCTTTATGTTGATGAGTGCGGATAGGAGGATTTGATGAGGAGAAAGTTTTGGCAGGATCAATGTTACCCTGTAGACGGCTTGGAATCCTGAGAGGAATACGAGAAGATTTGTGCTGCGGATTGAAAATTGGAAACCATAATGAGAACAAGATGGTGAAGAATTGGGATTCAGGTGTTGTTTGGAATACTTACTTATCTATGGAGAGTGCGTTAGCGAGCAGCGCAAAAACGCTATAAGGAGCCTAGAATTAAACGCGAAAACTCTACTATATAAGTGGGATATAAGGTAGGTTATATAATTATACTTAATCCTTTATACTACTATAGTTATAACATCTACCCTATAGTTACTAGATTATCTATTATAAATCTTTATTCTTGTTTTCTCTCTTTGTTAGCCTTTTGAAAGCTTCTCTAAGTGTATTTGTAGTACTTTAAAATATTTCCTATTAATCGAATTAATTGGATTAAATAAACGCCTCTTAATCTATTTAATCACCAAAAGTTCCTAATCTAACTCAAATCTATTTAATTATAATTTAGTCAGTTACTAATTAAGTAATAGATTAATTTGTTCCCACGCTGTTAGCGAGACAAGGTCGTGGAAATTGTGGGGAAATATGTAGGACGGCTTATTCTAGATATATACAAAACCATCTTTCACCTCTCTATCAACATTCTATCCCATCTGTAAATTCTCACGCTTTGTAAATTCGAAACTCAAATCTTGCTACTCTCTCTCACGTCCAAGAATCCCTCCGCAACAGCTTTAAGCAACTGATGCGCAATAGCAGTCGCAGGAGGTAGTCTCAAATTCCCCTCTACATACCCCTTCCCAGCCGGTTCATCAAGCCCACTCACACCTACCCTCAAAGCCTCTCTAACATCCTCCATATCAAACCACTTCGCATCCTCCAATTCGGGATCATGTTCCAGATGGATCTTCTCTCCATCCGGTAACGCTTGGCCAATAGCACCGATCATGAGGTTCGCAGGGTAGGGCCAGGGCTGGGTTGAATGAATGACAACTCGTCCTAGATGGACACCGGATTCTTCCCAGACTTCGCGACGGACTGCTTCCTCGACGGATTCGGCGGGCTCGCAGAACCCGGCGAGCGTGGAGTACCAATGTGGTGGGAAACGTTTTTGGCGGCCCAGGAGGACTCGCTTTGCGTCGTGTGATACTACGGCCATGATGACGGTGGGATCGGTTCGCGGGAATGAGAGGTTGGATATTCCCTTACGGGTGACGCAGGCTGCTCGCTGACGGGGTTCCGAGAGGACGGTTGTTGCGCCTCCTTGTGGTGTTGGGAGAGATGCAAAGTCGGTTGGGGGACATACTCTTTTCGTTCCCGCATTTATGGAAAGCGTAGGCTGTCCACAACCACCACAGAACGGATTTCGGGCGTTCCAATCCAGTAGTGATCGAGCGTGGGCATAAATTGCAGCTACATAAAGTTAATACTCCGTCTGTACCAATCATTTGAAATAATAAGCCATACCTTCCGGAGCACTTAGCCCCATAAACACCCTCCCCTCCGCAAACGATAATCCCTTCCCCTTCATACCCTCAACCAACTTCCTCGCCTCCCCCTCCACCGTCCCCCTAGGCGTAACATCCACCGCAAAATACGGCGTCCCCTTATAAATCCCATGCTCAAACCCCTCCTTCTTCTCCTCATCCAGCCCCAAAAACAGCACCAGCGGCAACGTCACACTACTATTATACCCCTTCACCACCTCCTCTTCCGTCCTCTCAAAGGGGTTTCCCCCAATAAACTTGCTTACATCCTCATGCTTTACATACGCCAACTTATTCGTGTTTACCGATAAAGGCGCGAGGTCGTTGAACAGGAGGAACGAGGTAGAAGGGTGTGTTAGCGCGCTGGAAATGAAGCTGTGATCGGTTCGCAGGAAGGAAACGCGGTTCAGTGGCGAGCCCGAGAAGTAGTTTGCGATTTCGCGACCGAATTTTCGGGTCAGCATTGAGTCTATGTCGTGGTGTGCGGGGTTGGGGAGGTCGGGGGTGGGCATTGTTGCGTGGGAGCTGGAACTCTGGGGTTTGGGGGGTGAAACCTGGGGTTGGGATTGAAGCCAGATTTTCGTTAAGTCATAGAGTTTAGGAGGGGAGGAGGGGGGAATTATGGGGATTCAGCTAAGGGAAGGGAAAGGCTGGAATTGGATTCCTTGAGTATGGTACTTGTGCTGGCGCGCTGGCTATGTAATGGTGGGGTCTATTACTATTCCGTCGTCATCGGCCGAGGGTCGGATTTCTCAGCACGATAAGAGCTTATCGCCGAAGAGTTTTTATATAGGGAATTTTACTCTGATCAAAATAAATGGGAAATACTGAAATCCAGATGAAGCCAACGATGGAAGCCAGGAAGGTCGCTTGTTCGATGCGAGAGCAGTAATAACAGAGACGGGAATATAGACCAGAAAGTAAACGACAAATGGTCAGTAGTTTTTCTTATTCAAGGAAATTCGCGACAAAGAGAGGAAATGAATACCAATACTCGAGTAGAAAGTCGCATATAGTAGATAGTGTTTAGTATTGGTGGCGCCAGAGTGTGCAGAATAGGAACACCCGACGTCTCTCTATTCGATGACTTGGGCTATTAATCATAAGCCCTTGGATTATTAGCTGAATAACCCTAAAGCGGTCTTCAGGGCGAAAACGCCACTTCAAAACTCCAATCACGATTACTTGCACACTTAATGGGTGAGGTAATCGAAGTAGTTACCCAAAAATCTGCAATTTGAAGAGGGAAAAGATAGGTGGACAAAAGGAGGTTTGAAATATATCACGTGTGAACGCTGGTCCTGATCAGTGCTCGCTCGCTTAATCTCGGGTAGGGGGGGTACAGCTGGCGCACAGGTTAAACTCGAGTTCTCCAACATACTATTTAGGAAGCTTTGCACACTCAATCAACACTTCTATACGATCAATAGATTAGGTGAATTATTATTATTATCCTATCGCGCCTACCTCCACTCGTTATGTCATCAAGACATTTTCGTGCGGCTTTTCAAAACACTCTAACCGAGCACTTTAACCGAGGGCCGGTTTCTCACTCTTCACCTCTTGACCAGAGACCGCGACATTCTCCTCATCACTAATTGTTCTACCGATAAACTTACTCTCCTTCAAGTTGTTAAGTTTATCTTCCTCTCTATCCGCCTTTCGGAAAGTCATGTAGAATCCAATACCACCAAGGAATGCCAAAACAGCAACGGATCCATAATTCCACACCAAGAGAGGGTCCTCGGAGAGAGCAGTGAGGGCTTGACCAAGAGCACTGGAGATGGCGGATGTGAAGAGAGCGATGGCTTGGATGGTGGAACGCATGTTCTTTGGTGCTTTGGTGTAGGCGTACTCGAGTTTCGTGATGGAGGCCATGACTTCGGACATTCCGATCAGACCGTAAGGGACGACTTGGATCCAGACGGTGAATGGAGCGGCGCAATCTTTCCTGGTTTTCGCCAAGGCGTTGATGTTGTCACCACATGGAGAGAGCTTGTAGATGTAGTACTGAGTTACACATGCTGAAATCATCGCCGCAGAACTCAAAATGAAACCAGAGGTGATCTTCTTGATTGGGGAAAGGTTGACTCCCATCTTTCTAAGAGCAGGGTAGATTCCGAAGTCCATGATGGGGATGACGATGATGATGAAAATTGGGTTCAACTTGGAAACGATATCGTTGGGTACATTGCCTAGCTGCATGGTGGAGGCTTGGGATACGAGGTTACCGGTCATCTGGTTATAGGCAAGCCAATATACGGGATACCTATGATTGAAAGTTAGTTTCGCTTAAAAACAAGTTGGGAAACTATTTATAAGCATACCAGAGGAAGACTTTGCAAGCGAGGACTCCACGACGGACTTCATCAACCCACTCGTCGTCAAAGGTCATCCAGGCAGGTACGACTTCACCCCGAGCGCGGATTTCACTTGGCTTGACTCTGTCCCAGAATTTGGGATCTCTGAGGTTTCTCTTTCTATTATGGAGTTAGTTGCTGTACTCATGAAATCTCCGAATATGGGGAGGGGTGAAGAGTGGTGAACTTACGTAGTGTTTAGATTCCATGACCATCTTCCCTTAAAGGCAAGACGGACCAACTTTCCTGCCTTGGCCATGACACTTCCAGTTGGAGGTGACAAGACATAGGATTTCTTGAAATACCATAGAACGATTGGGCAAAGGAGGTAAACAATTGTTGGTAGTAAGAAAGAAAGCCAGAATCCGACGTAATGCTCCGAGTAAACCATGGCCAAAGAACCGCAAAGAGATCCAAGGTTGATCAAGAAGTAAAAGTAGATGTAGATACGTGCGGTAGTCACAGCTGGGTCAACAATCTCTTTGAGACCTTTCTTGTTGACGCGGACATATGGTTTCTCATCCTTGTACTGTTCGGCGATCAAGGGTGAAATGTTGGATTTGAAACCACCTGTACCGATACCCATGATGATGAGTCCCACGGAGAAGACACCGATTGCTGCATTTGGCCGGACAATAACAGGTGGGATTGCAGCAATGATGAGGATGATGTGGCCGATAATCGAGAACAAGTTTGCATATTGGATAGTGAGATATCGTCCCCAATATTGATCAGCAAGGTAGGCACCGAAGAGTGGTGTGAAGTAGGACCAGAAAGAGTTAACTGAAACTGTTAGTCAACTTTTCGATTTTTGGGAGAAGGTTCAACCTACAGGTCACCAAACCAGTCGAGGCACGTTGACCAAGACCGAGAGCACCAGATCCGGGGGAACGGAGGAAACCTGCACCAGTCTTCGATCCAGCTAGTACACATAAGTTAGAATGAATTCAAAGTAGGGTTTGAAATAGGGAGAATTACGAGGCAAATCTTTCTGGATGAAATTAACAAAGACTGCAGTCGTTCCATAGTAGGAGAATCGCTCAGCAAACTCGACAAAGGCTACAGTCCATGCCGTCCATGGAATTCGGCCAGGAACTCGAGGAAGGGTAGCGAACTCCTCTTCAGTTGGGAATGGTCCCAGGAGATTTTGAGAGTCAGATATCGAGTTCTCTTCACTGGCTGAAACCGAAACAGGCTCAACCATAGAGGCACCTTTGGTAACCTCGATACTGTTTTTGACGTCCATCTCGATGCTCGATTTAGAGGTTGAGCGTGAGATAGCCGGCGCGGGGGAGGGGGCTATTGATATAGATTGCTACACAAACCGAGGCCAAGACACTGGAACCGAATATATGCATGCTTCACCACATGGACTGATTAGAGAGATAGAATACCGATATTGTTTGGTGCGACAATACCCGCAGCAGCACTTGCATGTTGCGAACTCACTCGCTTCCACCTTGAAGAGGAAAGTATAAGCAAGCTTGGTGTGTGCCGAGCCTTAAAATCATTGGACCAAAAGTCAGATAGAGAGGATCCCGAGAGATAATGACATGGTCTTCGGTGCGATATATTCAATGAATGGACCTATGGAGGACAAAATTTTCAAGTTTGAAGAAGCTTCATATCGGCGCCAAGAACTTACGATAACGGCTTCTTGTAGGTTTGGAGGGCCCAGCCCTTCGACCAGCCTTCGATACAGTAGCTTTTAACGGCGCAGTAAGCCCGTTTAGAGTTTTATACCAATCGTTTCGATGTTGTTGTCACCAGAAGCCTTCTACCTTCCTATCTAGATAGTGAGCCAAGGGTTGGCCAAGGTCGCCAAGGGCTTGGGTTATTCCCATCACCAACACAAAATACCCCAGTTACCAGGGCCTGGTGCGGAGGTATTGTGGGTCCCCGCCTTGGGACTTTTCCGCGTTGAACCTACTCCACGCCGTAGTACGAGGGAACTTGATGGTACAAGAACTAACACAATCTTTGTTATCTGCTTTCCTTCCAAATGTGATCTGCCGGCTAGAGTTGTCGGGAGGACCTCGCGTTGGTACCGGAGGGTTAAGAATTGATAGTGAGATACGTTACCAGAGTTCCTCAAAAACATGTATATTTTACAGGAAATAAGCTGAGTCAGATAAGGCTAAGATGGGGTCGGCCCTTTTGGTTGCAAGAATAGTAGAATCATAAGATTTTAATTTCTAATTGCTGTTTAGAGGTCACGACATACCGTCAGTTGCCGATATTTTGGAATACAGGAAATCTTCGATACAAGGATATGCTCGGGGGCAGTTTGCCTATGGATATAACCGAGGTTATCCTTATAGTAAGGGTCTTAGCATAGGCGACGAAAAGGTCGTATATTAAAGAACTAGGAATATATAGTATAATATCTAGTACTATTAGTAGTATACGTACCTAGAATTCCTAAATTCCTATTACTAAAGTTCTTTTTTTATACCTAAAATATATAGAATTTACTTAGAATCTAAAAGAATTACTAATTAAATTACTAGAATATAAGGATATAAGTAAGGGTATACTTAGTATAAGAAAATTTTTAGGACCTAAAAAACTAAGGATTATTCGTATATTAAGGTTATCTCTAAATCCTTATATAAGAATATCGGGACCCAGAATTTAAGGATATAACCGAGGTTATCCTTATATCCAGGGTTTTCTGTAAACGAACTTTTGACCCGACTAACGGCACTAAGACAGTTCAGTTGAACCTTACTAAGTAATTGTCTGCTGCAGTGTGTCATGTGACCACACTTAGCGAAGGGATAGGGGGAGAAACGTTCTCCACAACGTACTGTGTCACATAACATGGGAATAACGTCCATGCTCATAGAACTTTCTACGATGGAAGCTTTAGTTTCAAAATGTTATTTTATTGACAGCAGTATCAGATGGAACATGAGGAATCTTGTATTCACGAGCAACATCCTCCAAAGGTGTTATTAATCCTTCAGTTTTTGTTTTTGAAACAACGTCCTGTGTTCACTTTATCTTTGAGAGACGCTTTAACTAGAAATTATATCTAAACTAGTACTTAAGTTTATTAAGGTTAATAGCACTATATAATACTCTTTAGGTACGCTATTTAGAAATCCAATTCCAATCCTCAGAAACCTCTTTCCCGTGACTCATGGGACCATCCATGACTTCCGTGATAATGTCCAAAGGATCGATCCTAGCCTGAACAGTAAAGCGTTCATTTATGAAACTGGGCTATTACTACTCGTACACCACAAAGCTCATTCCAAAATGATAGTGTTCATCTTCTAAACCTCTTGTATCAACGACGAACTGCAAATACTAGAGGCCCTAACCAATTTGCATAAGTGGCTTTAACATATCGAACTCGCTTGTAGAAATTTGTTTACATTGTTGCGAGAGGCGGACGCAAAGTAATAATCGGGTATCTGACAACATTGTATTATGGCACAGGACTTCTACAAACATAAGTAGGTGCTATTTGTGTCATGGAATTGTCTTCTGGATTAGTGATATTGTAACTCATGCCATGCTCGCAGCAGAGTTTGGGATAAAGACTAATTAGACCATGCAAACTTGGAATGCAACAGAAACGGCACAAATGGCTCTGGCAGATACCAAATAAACACAAAGCCCAAAAAAATTGCTTTCACGAGACCAGCGCTTCTCTACACACAACTATACCACGAGAGACTGATAGAGGAAACACCTTTTCCATTACACTATGCTGAGCTATTTCGTAGCTACTCATTACACAACCAAGGTCAGCCCATGCAAACAAAAATACCTTAATCATGATCCCGAACCCAATTTTTCCTACCCAGCGTTCGAAAAAATTAATCAATTAATCAATTAATACTCTGAATTATTCAGATTTGATTTGATTTGATTTGATTAACAGGTCTAGTTGATTTGATTTAATTAACCGATTTGTTAATCAGAGTATTAATTGATTAATATATTATAGGGTAGGTCACATGATTCTACGTGACCCTCTATACTAATTATAACAAATAATTAGTACTACAAGCCTTCTACTAAAGCAAGGGAGGAGTCTTATTATATAAAAGTTTTATAAGCTCTACGTATATGTTATATAGAGAGGCCGGACTACCCCGGCACGTGCCCGGACTCTACCCCGAGTACTGTCTAAGGCCCGAGTCTCTACCCCGAAGCTCGGGCCGACCGGACTCCGATTAATCTGAATTATTCTGAATTATTCTAATTACTTAGCGATTTGATTTGATTAATCGAAATATTACTCTGATTTGATTTGATTAAGTACTATTAATCAAATCAAATCAAATCATTTCTAACGCTGTTCCTACCCAGATTCTTTTTCAGAATCTCCCATTGTAGTTATGTGCTTACAGTATGTGTCTGATCTTCATGTTGAACCACAGAAGCACCCTGAAATGAAAACAAACTCCTAACCCCAAACCCTTTTGTGTTCCATGCTAGTATATTAAAAACCACCAGTTTAACAATCACCCAAATAAACGGGGAAATTATCTAGAAAAACACCCCCAAATCAGCAAATTTCGTTTGACATATAAGAAGATCAACACCAGGACACAGGAAGCTCTTAAGACCCAAAATTGAGTATACTCACAGCGATCACCATCAACCCACTACCCACAATCCACATTCCCCTATCAACACTCTCGAATAATATCAAAAGCGTGCGAGGCAATAATCACACTTCCGTGTAATTCAATAATCATTAATTATCATCGCACAACCAGATCCCATCTCCTCGATCGCAGCTAATCCGCGCGTAGGAATAGCCATCCGCACCACAAAGGTCACGAGTCCTAAGGTAAATTAGGTAATTGATACCCTCTAGCCTCCCGCTTTTCCGGCGAATTTCTATAATACTTAGCCTATAATAGGATATAGAGGAGGCCATTCTACAATCATCAGTTCTATCTATAAAAGATCTTATCGGCTATATAGCTAACCTTGTTCTTCACGTCACGCTCAATAAGTTCGTCCTCTAGCAAGTTAGCAAGAGGATCAAAGTCTGGGGATAGATCTTTCATTGCTTGAGTTGTTCTTGGACTGTGTCCTTGAGAGGGACTTCGTGGTCGCCCCTGCATGTGTGGGTGTTAGGATCTAAATCGTAATGAAGTAGAAGATTTAATTTTCTTACCATGTACTGTACAGGTATACGTCCATTCTATCTCTGGGTATTAAAGACTGTGGGAGTTGCTAGGGCGTGTGAGGGAGTTTGCTCAAAGAAATATAGTCTGTTATATAGAGGAGTAGAGGTAGAGGTGGAAGTAATTACATTATTACTTATAGCAGTGAAGAAGGCCAGTAAGGCAAAGAGAAATTTTATGAGAACCATATTTTTTTCAGAATATGAAAAGATACTAGTGATATCTTGTCAATGTCTTAGAATGTGTTTAGATGTTGTTCAAGATTCCTCAAGGTAGATTTGGTACATGTCGAGGTCTGTGATTGAGATTGAGGATATAAACAGAGGTCTTAGGATGTTTTAATAGATAATACCTCCTCTTCATATCCCTCTTACACTCAGAATCTTCTTACTACTAATACTCTACAATAGCTAGGAATTATAGCCCTTGTAGCTTTATAGGAGGGTGTTTTGCGTATCGAGGTGACTAAGCAAGCTTGCATATATCGTTTGATCTATTCGATCGTTTGATCCATTCGATCACTTATCCACAACAACAACAAATCCACTGATTGTTGTTGTACGCCCGAAATGGAGTGGTTTTCTTATTTAAAGGCTGGTCCTTTCGTCAAATAATCCACACTCATTCAAAGATTGATACAATAATTCAAAGATGACGAATCCGAAACAAACAGGCTCTGGTTCGGGTGGCCCAGTAAAAATAGCCTCACAAGTGCCCCAGGGGCTGTTTGAACCAAATAATATATCCCACCACTCCTACTACGTGAACCCGAGTATTAGCAAAGCATATTCTCCAACCTTCACAGAACTCGCACCCAAAACACCAGGGAAATAAACTTAAATTAACTTTATCTTAAAGGCCCTTTTGTATTTACAAGAGAATTATGAGTTCACTCTAAATTGCCCTCTCTATATTCACCTCAAATCTACACCATAGCAGTCATTTCCCCAGGTGAATATTAACCACACGTGTTTACCTCATGTCGCCACGTGCAAGGGAGAAGTACCTCGGTACTCCGTAGTAACACATCTTACCATACCAATAATTCACTATGCGACTAATCAGAAGTGAATTACAAATTCCATTAAACCAGGAGGAAGTATTCTTTTTTTTTAAAAAAAAAAACACTTGAAAGGGGCGTTAAACGTACGCTCAAAGTAGATGCATGCAATAAATGTCGAATTACGCTTCAAATACGAGCACCTGGAAACATAACTTGGTTGTCCAAAAGGGCTTTCTTCTATAGAGAAGATGTTGTAAAGGTAGTATCAAGTGAATATAGCAACAAAGTGAAGAAATAAATCTATACAGAAGGATGATGATAAATACCAGATCCCCAGATTCCCTACCATGTTAGAAGAAACAAGGGAAGAAGAATAGAAGCGTTATGATTCATAAATTCATGTACTGTTTCCCATATATTCATTAATAAACTACCCATACCATCCCATCCAAACTCCGTCGCAAATTCCACCCAGATTCAATCTTCTCAATTCCAAAACCAACCCTTCTTTTTCTCGTGGACTTTTTCATCCACAACCCTCTCAGATCCATTCTCCTGCTCAGAATCTGTTGGTCTCGATTCAATATGTCTAGTGGTAGTACAAGTATCTCTTCCATCCGCGTATTTCTTCCATACCGTGACTGTCGTATCAACGGTGCCATCTTCATTTGTGTGCTGTTCCGTCTTTGTGCTCGAGGAAATGACCTTGTTAGGATCCTGAACTGGTGTCGGTCGAGTAACCACTGCTTGCTCTGGCAGGTCATCATCTTGTCGCTCTTCGGGAGTAGAGTCGGATTCCTTTGGAGGAGGAAGGAAACCGACTCTCTCGAGCTCCTTCATCAAGTCCCTAATGTCCTTGTTGCTGCTAGAACTAAGCGAATCTCTTAAGCTTTGTCTGCCTTCAGGTGTTGTAATATCTCGCATTTCTTTCATATGGTTCATAAGTTTTGAAAGTTCTCCATCTGAGAAGATAGTCTCAAAAAGGGCCTCAACCGCACCTGCAATACTCTCGGGTGAAGCAACAGTTTGGAGAAACCAATTGTACATGTCTTGCTCCGTTTCTGTGTCCTGCGCGTCTGCATAGGATATGGTTTTCTGCACACTTGAAGGGGAGGTAGGAAAGGACCGGGGTATGCGGTATTCTATAGTTTTCGTTTCTTTCTGTTGCAAGAACCCACCTAGATAAAGATCTCTGATAAAAGACTCTCCAGCGATTGTATGTTCGGCTCCGCGAAGGGAACGGAACGTGGGAGAAAGGTAGTGCCAGGGACTGCCATGTGTAGTTTTAATCAAATCCTCGAATGCCTGGCTGTAAGGAAACGTATCAGGCTTTTGATGAGTTGGGATATCCTCCGCGTCGATGTCCAATTTTATGGGCGAATATGGCGAGAATAGAAGATATGGAAGCAACGAGTATCCGGATTGTAGGGTTGGGTTAACAGTCAATTGGTTGTATACGGAATACCTGATCCTGTTCATGGCATCCGAAGATACTTGCTCTCGCGTCAAGTTGAGCGGTCCGTTTTCAGGGGTATATGCGTTACTGGGGATACCTATTATAAGGTTCGAATATTTAAAAGCAGGTTCGCGATCCCCGAGATACGGCAGATGTGCGAAGAGCGATTTCTCAACTGGGGAGTAGAGAGGCAGATCTGCTTCTACTAATTCAGGACCCCCATTCGGCTGTCTTGAATGCACCCAGGAGCGTCTTCCTGGCCACTTCTTCACTGGTATATTTCCCTCTACCTCCTCTTCATGATGATTGTGCTGCGCATCTGCATCCTTCAATTGTCTCTGGCGCGTCTGGAGATCATCTCGCCGTCGAAGGTCGTCGTCAAAATCTGCCCATCTTGCATTTGCTGAGTTCTTGGAAAAGGCTGAGGGCAAACCTATCAAGCCTTGTAGAAACGAACCGACTTGGGCATCTGCGAACTGGCGGAATTTGATGAATGGGTTTGGATTGGATTGGGAAGAGTCGTGGTTTAGTCTAGAGTCATTGTGGCGGTCTGGGTCCGATGCCATGATGCACCTGACAGGTCGAGTTCGATATGCGCTATGATAGCGTACAGATGCAATGCTGGTGTGGATGTGGATGGGGATGGTGTTGGTGATTGTTGAAGGCGTTGAGGTGAGAGTGGCGCGCAAGAGCTCAGTGGCAAGGGAGTGTCTCAGGTACGTCCCCCGTCCCCCGTCCCTCCTTCCCCACCTAAACGCGGGGGAGGAGCTCGGAGCTCACAGGAGCTCAGGACAGGGTCCACTGCCGTGTTAGAGCACCAGGGAGGAGCAATAGAGCGAGTGGCTACCTACCTAGTACAGTAACTATAATACCTATACGGAGTACCCGTCAATATCGGCTTGATCTGATACTTCAATTATTGCAGCTATCACCATACCTAGGTATAATACTGGTCCCCATTCCCACTGATTGCACCGCACCCAATGAACGCACCTCCTCAGCAGGCATCAACTGCAATAGGCCCTTAGCCGCCGCTTTTGCTGCCAATGAACCCACCCGGCGCAGCGAATAGGCGAATAGGCGAATAGCTTCAAGGTACTCTCCTATTTGCGGTGCCGACGCCGACTGCCACTTCACCATGCGTTTCCTTTCTTCGCGAGCCAAAGAGCCAGCCATGCCAGCTCGCCAGCTCGCACTCGCCACGCATTCGAACACGAATTTTTCCTGCTGCAGTTCAATTGCTTCTCAACAAAGCACAGAGACAATGTCTCCGAGTCCACTTTAACCATCTGCGAGCCACCATGGCATTGGAAGACGCGGCTACGGCTGATGCTGATGCTGCTGCTGCTGCTGCATCAAGCCCCAAACCGCTACCACATTTTCATCACTATCACCCAAAATCCAAACCCCCGCATGATTTCCCTCCCTCCACCACCTTCTCCTCCACGAACCCACCGCCATCCTCAAATCACGCTCGTTCAACTCAAAACTACTCCTCCCGTCGACACTCCCTCCCGCTACACTTCCTCCCATCGGCGTTGTGGAGTGCCAATACCTCGACCGCGAGCTTGGTGGTGGAATCGGACGAGGCAGCTCGTGGTGAACACATCCTCGACGAGGCAACCGTTGCCCATCGGATATCGGCCCTACGCCAGCTCAATGGTGCAACACGATCTGGTCATCGTTATGCAAAGTCAACTGGTGCAAGAAACAGTACCTTTAGCCAGCCGGTAATTGTTCGAACCTACTCAGGATCCAGGCCACACTCCCAACAAAAAAGCATCACGGCCCCGAGGAGAGAAAATGAGCGCTTGGCAATGTCGACCCCCAAGATGGATTTGAAACTTCCTCCCATTGAGGCATTTAGCTTCAGAGGGATCATGGACGATATTCGAAATGGCGTGTCGGACGACCTGGAACGAATTGCGGAGATTTGCGCGAGAAGTAAATACAGTTTGAGCAATCAGTACGAGGTACATATGCCACCTCATGGTCGAGGAGAGGCCTTTCTCCCCGCGGGAAATGGTTCTGGACCAAACGCAAACGGCGGTGGCGGTGGTCCTACCCTTCAAGCCGTTGGATCAGATGATGATCACTCACGAAGTGTTGGTCGAAGCTCACGAGGTGGACGACGTACCAAATCCGTGGCTTATGGCACTTTGGAAACAATCATGTCTTCATCACGGTCATCGGATGAAGACAAATCCAAGAAGAAAGCTGCTGCGGTGATCGCGGAGGAAGTTCGTGGTCGTGCAGCAAAGAAAGAGCTTTTAGCAGAGATCTTGCATCAGCCTGTGCCGGATCCTCCCATTGAGGCAGGTCCCTCAAGCGAACGACCCTCAAAACATTCAAGGTCCAAGTCGGCCACTTTTGCATCAGTCATCATCGATAATGCTCAGGGTCCTAAAAACGAAAGCGCTGCACCATTAGCGTCAGCAACCTCCTTAATAAGCGAGCCTGCACGTCCCCAAACTTCAATGTCTACGGACCTGAGAAGTGCCCCATCGTTTAGCGACTCTGGGTCTCCAAAACCCTCAAGCATTCATAAACGGATGTCTACGGGGCCAAACTCAATTAAAAACGAGTCTTGGGCGGCGACACTGAGACGTGAAGCTGTTAGCAAGCCATCAATATTGGGAAACTTGAGCTCATGGTTACCATGGAGTAAAACTCAGCCGAGTGGTTTTCAGGGGAGACAGAGAAGTGGTTCACATGCCGAGGGCAGTTTGAGGGATTTATTGAAATCTACGGAAACGGATAAAAAAGGTAAAGGAGTTGATCGGACAGGGTGATTTTAGATGGTATTTGCAAACTTTATTTTTGCAATTTCGTTCACGTGAAAGCACAACAGGCAGCATCAAGAAGATGCGTCCTCCGTTATAGTGGCAGTATTCAGAGACTGATGAGAAAAGGAGAAAAGAGGACTGGCAAAAGTTGCAGCATGCCACGTCCTGTCTCGGGAACTGGGACGATTGAATGAAGGGTGCCAATCTACTCAGGTACTCAATGAACGAACGGTTACGGACCCGTTCTATATTTATATATATATCTCACGACTGATGACGAGCTCAAAAGAAGAGGGCAAAACAGATTACCTCTTTGTGGAATTATAGATAGGTACACTTGAGCATGAAGTAACGAAAATGGGCTGGGGGAGATTGAATAGGAATATTGTTTATTGTTAATGATATATATATATTTTACTATCTTGGTTGGTGTTTTTTGTGTGAGAGGGTATTTGGGTGAGATAGGGTGGTGGGTGGGTGCGTGGGTGGGTGTGTGTTGTGGATGTGTGGAGCGTCTTTTTTTCTGGGTAGGTGTTTGTATGTTGATGTGTTGATGGCTAGGTGTAAAGTCTAAGTTAATTAATATTAATTTAGTTTATTAGGGACTCGTTGGATTTAGATCTCTACCTAGACCCTTTGTAGTCCTGAGGTATTAGGTTATGTAAACTAGTAACGGTATAAAGCGCTAGGTATTTTATAGTGGTAAGACTATTGTAAATCCTCTATCACGTCTCTAACTTACAACTTATAAAAAAGTAAGAACCCCTATTGTAGCTAATCCTCGCTTATCCTACTAATTATCTACATCTCAATCATCGCAATTATCTAGATACATCTCAATTATCTAGATACATCTCCCTGGCCGCTGCTCCTGGTACTCCTGGTGTGGAGATTTATAACTTTTTATAACTTTAAATAAATAATAAAAAGAAAAAAGAAAAATAATAAAAG
>LT855413.1:2456421-2543970 GCA_900184765.1 Hymenoscyphus fraxineus | reverse complement strand
AGGGTGGGTGGTGGTGCAGAGGTGGGTATGTCATGAATACTTTACTAGATGGTATGTGGTAATGATACTTCATACTTGAGATATGATGTTAGTTAGAATCATCTCTTGGGTGAATACCTGGCACATAACTGCGTATCGCTCTGCTCCGTTTCTTTGGGACAAGCACATTGGCAGGCTAGCGTATGGAATAACTAGCCTTATAGCTGGGGAAATACAAGCTTTCCGCCCCCAACTATATCTAATAACATAAACTCTGCCTTGGTTCTGAGGAGAGACACTTTCTTGTCTGAAAACACCCTAGGGTTTTGATACAGAACACACGACACACAGTTACGCTTCATTCTCGTGCCTCCTTGCCTAAAAGACACCTCAACATAGAACCACATCTACCTTCTTAACGGGTTCCCAACTAGTACTAGTTAGGATGGATTCTCTAAAGGATCTCAACACCACGTACATACCTCTTCAAATTCCATACCAAGATCCAAAGAACATCCTAATAAACCGGTGAATAGGATCTTAAGATCAGAGCAAGAAGCAGATATAACAATCAAATATAGTAATCAAACCTTCAAAATCCATAAGACCGTAATCTTACTATACACCCAATCCAATACCTCCGCACTACTATAAAGGTTAATTTCAAGGTAAGTATCTATCTAGCCTCCCATTCCCATTCCCATTCTAACCCCATCATTCTCAAAGAATAACTACCCACAAGGAACCCCAGAACTCCACCATCACCCCCCAAGAATTCGACCCCAAGATCGTTAAATTAATACTCGAGCCCCTACAAAAAAGTACTGTACCACCCAGGACCCGACAAACAATTCAAACCCATACAGTATCAAGACGTACAGTACATTCTCGCCGCTCTGTAACAAGTATCTTACAATATCCTTGAGTTCAAGATGTATGCCGCGGAGAGATATGTGGAACTCATCTCGCAGATTGGAAAGGACGCCACGAGGGATTTTATGGAGCTTGAGANGGGGGATGGTGGATTAGGGGGGGGGGGTGATTTGTGTATACTATGCGGAAATTGGAAGCGGTGGAGTGGGAGGAGCTGTGAGGAAGGTGGGGTACTGTATGTAACGTATTTTGAGGGGCATCTTTGGTAGACCTCCCATCACTTATGGGTGTTGATTCTATGACGGGTATGGAGGATACTGATGGCTTGGAGATAGGGTTAGTATAACTTGAGGACGAATTGTTTACTGGGATCGACTGTGTGTTAACTGTTTTTTCTCTTGGGGGTGGTATTGATGATGGGGGTTGCTCTTTTGTGGATGTATCCGAGTGTAGGATAGGATATTATTATTTACGGTGATTGACTGAGATATCCCTTATATATTCCCTGTTGTCAGTTAATATGCTGACCCGTGGTTTCCACCGCACGGAACACGGAACCAACCAACATGATATGGAACAGGAGTGCCCAGGAGTGTACAACAAAGGAGCATATGCCAGGGCCATATAAAGCCAGGCTCCTGCCCACAGTAGTACTTAGCTCTCTAGTCATCTGAATTCAGCTCTTCTGGCCCCTGGCCTTCCACATACCTCGTTCCGAACAACATTCCCTGTGGATGTGGTAACAGATATGATGGGTACTAAATCTTCCTAGAATTAGACATTGTTCGTTAGAAAGGTGATCGTAAAACCTACTAAAGAATAACGAAGAAATTTATTAGTAATTGCTGTATTCTCGGAGTACGAAGTATACTATCTATCTTTGTCGGGAGATAAAAAGTGTATAGTAGTCTACGGTTGTATATATACGGTACAACCTTGATTCTATAGAGATAGATAGGAATAGGAATCAAGGTTAATAAAATCTGTTCTTATACCCTCTGTTTGCGCTATTTTGCGTTCTTGAATATAGAGTACTGATATACTCTTATATTATCCTACTAAGTTATTATAATGATCTTGTTACTCCGTATTGTTTACTATAGGAAGATTCTGTTTTATCTCTACTTGCGCACGTTCTTGATTAAATCAAGAATGTGAAATTGTTATAAGCAAAAAGGGGAAGAAAGAAAGTAAAACACACCGGAACGATTTCGAAATTTGTTGGGATATATACGATCCCTTTTGTTTATGTCACATTATTAGACCCATCTGTTCGAGTACCATAAGTCCTCGAACAACACCACTCTTTAGTACTTGGATAATAGTTAACTAATTATTCTATACCTTATTTCTCTACCTTGATAACCTAGATATCTCTATACTAACAAAGTTATATAATGGTGCTACAGTTTTTAACTACCAGCTTCGCATTCTATGCCTGGTGTATTCGCCATACTTCGTAGCAGAGAATATTATATCGCAAGAAAATGGCATGCTATAGTTTGAATAAGCTTTTAAGGTTGTGGTGTCTCAGACCTTCCTTCCGATCAATTCATGATACTTTCTTGGTAAGTCACCAAACCGTGGAGTTGGAAAGGAGGTTATGTTCTTGCTCTTTTGAATTGAGATTTTGATTTCTCAAACTGTGGCTTGGGAAAGATATCGAAGCTACAGAAAAACCTGGATATAAGGATATTCGCGGGGGCCAGTTTCGTAAGGATATAAACGAGGTTATCCTTATAGCGAGGGTCTTGGCATAGGCGACGATATGATTATATATTTAAGTATTAGGAGTATATAGTTTAGTGCTTACTAGTTCTTATATAAGGCTACCTAATATACTAATTATTATTATAAAGTACTAGTTTTATATTTAAAAACATAAGGAATTATATAGAATTACTAAGTTTCTAAGGATTCTATAACTTCTAAGGATATAAGTAAGGTTATTTTAGGTGCTAAAAAAGCTTTAGGACCTAAGAACCTAAAAATTATCCTTATACCGAGGTATCCTTAATATATTAACCTAAAAGAATCGGGACCCAAAATTTAAGGATATAACCGAGGTTATCCTTATATCCAGTATCCTTATAGCCAGGTTTTTCTGTAGATAGTAACATCTCTGCGAGACAGCTAGAATCCAAGTAGAATATCGAGATGGAGACTTAATGGGTTAATGTTAACTTTGTTACATCTAATCGGCATGAGGCTGTCTAGTATTAACTATCCACCTTGTTTCCCAATCTTGAATTGGACTAAGCTAGAACTTGTCTTTATTCTACGATTTACAACTAACCTCACCAAGGCTACCTCTCTAAAGAGCAAAGGATTCTTTAAATACTATAGTCTATACGGTGATTTAGTAGTCCTTCGAAAAGTTCCTGTTTAGTCAGCAAATCAGGGATCTACCAAAGGGTTTCTTAAGGAGCCGATATTGACACTCCGGGTTCATCCCATGATTTTCCCGCTTAGATCCCCTTCTGGCACCGATTTTCTCCTTGTAGAAAACCTACAAATACAGTACAAGTACAAGTAACCATTTCCAATGCTGACACATTACAATTGCCAAAATCAGAGTCATGATATTTCAGTTGTCCGCAAGATTACAAAGCTGTAAAAATATGTGGTTGGATCCCGGACACAAAAGCCCAGCTAATTCCAAGAACTCGTACTTTTACGACAACCTCCACTCACGGATGCGGCGGAAGGGCTCATACTTCGTACAAACGGCAAACGCATATGAACAGAATGATCGAAGCATATATTTCCACGCCACCGAGTCGCATCATGATGGCTTAGTAGTGGCCCAGCAGGAGAACCTATCAACGGTAGCCGTTGAACGGTTGCTTGTTGAACAACCCCTTTTCCAGAAGCCTATGAACGTGCTACGGGCACATTCATGGCCAGGTGATCTGTGGATACCGTATCACAAGCAAGAAGGCCAATCCGCCGCGCAGTCTGGTCTTCTCCAACCTTTGAAACAATGATTGTTTGTAACCCGGGGACAGAAACTCTTGAGGGCCTGTTTTGTCAGAATCTTGAGCATCGATATCTGGGTACTTCAAGTATGGGAGAAGTGCTTGGGAGAGGCTCTCACGACCGTATGGTAAAAGTCGCTCCAAAGGCTCCAAGATTGAGCTAGGTAGAAGCCAGAAGCGTCTTTAGGTTATACATGCTATAGCTTCAGGGCAAATAGGGCCTAACCCCCCGAGTGAGTTATATAAGTCTATGAGGTAGCGCCTTCGATAGTAAGTAATCAGTTTACTCCTTCAAGTTAGATAACATAGCTATTTTGTTTGACTAGAAAAAGACCTAGAATAGAGACGCCTAAAAAGGACTAGAAATAGTGTATATAGAGTATTCTCCTGGGATTTTGGCTCATTGAGGACGATATTGAGGGCGGTATCTTAGTCTGAGCAAAATACCCTTTTGTCTATATCTTTTAGCATTTCGTAACATGAATGTTGTACCTCAACGATCTTTGATTAGAGTTTACTGGGCACTTGGCTCCGCGCGAGCGACTCCTGGACAGCCAAACATGGCCCACATAATATGCCACAATAGGATCTTGAAGCAAAACATCGTCTCGGAAAACATGCCGTATGTAGTAGGTATCCAGCCTCATTCTCACGAACCTGTGATGCGGTTACGAAGTATAAAGCTTCTTGGCGCCCACTTACGCATGGGTAGTTTGCGATCCAAAGTACTCGTATACATCCTAAGCTTTGCCAAGCACCAAAAAGCTGTAATTTACGCTGCAAATCCGTTGATTCCTGAAGGGATACTTCGTATACTGTGAATTTTATGACGTGCTCTCTGTTATCCCGAAGCTCACTATTGAGAAGTATCAAGCCATGCGTTAGAAATCAAGAAAGTGGCTCTCCTTTATTTCAAGTTACCTTCAATTTTCAAAGGTTTTTCTACGTGGTACGCTTAAACGCCTAAAATCACACCTTAAGTGTCCACTCCACTACGTACGGAAGCGGGCAGGAAAGGGTGCGAAACGATCCCGGCGAACGTATGGATGGATGTTAGCCTTTCTTGTCTTCTTGGTGTGCTCGAACTCACGCTTTTAGAGTTTACTCTCCTGGTTTCCGTCCCTTCTCGAAACCATCATTTTTCGGATGGCATCTTGCCTAGTCTTGTGTGTCGAGGATCTACGAAGCATGGAACTCAGATCTGAAGCACTGTTCGCGCATTTCATATTGCGCCGTGGGCTTTCCAAACGACCTACCTGATTATTGGACGTTGTTGGAGCAGATTGATATTCCCCGAGAACTTGTGAGCGTTTCGGAATAGTCCCGTCATATCCTCGTCAACCTCTTGTTTGTCTAGAACTCCCTGTAGGACAACATGGGGCCCGAAAATCCATCTTTAATCTCTCGAATCTCTCGATCGTATATAACATCCAAGTGTCTCTTCCCTTTTCCATGATCCTCATCCATTCCTCATTCATTCGTGTTTAATTTATTCTTTCTAAGTGCTGGCACTAAATCATTTTTGTTCTCATTTAATCCATTTTTAACAAAAATTACATTCAACACTCTCTTTTTGAACAAATTTGAGCATTTTAAAAACACGCAAATATGAAGTTCACATCTTCCATAGTCCTAGCGGCTTTCCTCGCCATTCGCGTCAACTCCTCGCCAGTTCCAGCGACAGTTGAAGAATCAAACAAGACTGGAAAGAACGTTCAAGCCTTCACCGGTACCTTGGGTGGGCCGGCAGACCCAGGTTAGTATTTTTGACTTATTACTACCTTGTAACTCTAAAAGGTTACTTGATATGGCAATTCTGACTTTGCTATCTTTCAGTCATCCAATCAGACGATCCTAACAACAAGCGACCATTCCTTACCGACAATGATACTTTCGTAGGTGGTGGAGTTGCTCTTTCACGAAGTTGCTCCAAGCAAAACAATGCCTGCAACCGAGACAAGGCCAACACTGCAGAGGCTTGCCAAAAGCAAAAAGAAGAGTGTGATGCCCTTGCAAAGACTACCGGCGAAGCCCTTGCTGCCAACAAGAAAGCTGGAGGTGACGGAGGAACCCCACCACAAAACCAGGTAAATACTACTCAATCCCAACTCATGATAGCCAGGGGAAATGGCACAGCTCTAGCAGACCCAGCAGCAAATCCAAGAAAGGAGGTTGCGGCGAGGAAGGCCAAAGTAGCTATGCGGGAAAGGTGAAGGACCTATAGAGAAATGCTAACAAAACTAAATCAAAGGGCAACAACAACGGTACTGTAGCTTCAGACCCAAAAAAGAACGAGAAGAGGGTTCCCAAGAAGGCCGACGAGGAGGATCCCCAAAAGGCCAACGAGGAGGACCCCCAAAAGGCTAACGAGAAGGAACCTGAAAAGAACAACGAGAAGAATCCTCAAAAGAACAACGAGAAGGACCCCAAAAAGAACAACGAGAAGGATCCCAAAAAGGCTAACGAGGAGGATCCCCAAAAGAACAACAACAACGAGGAGAACCCCCAGAAGAACAACAACAACAACGAGGAGAACCCCCAGAAGAACAACAATAACGAGGAGAACCCCCAAAAGAACAACAACAACGAGGAGAACCCCCAGAAGAACAACAACAACGAGGAGGACCCCCAGAAGAACAACGAGAAGGAACCTGAAAAGAACAACGAGGAGAACCCCCAGAAGAACAACAACAACGAGGAGAACCCCCAAAAGAACAACAACAACGAGGAGAACCCCCAGAAGAACAACAACAACAACGAGGAGGACCCCCAGAAGAACAACGAGAAGGAACCTGAAAAGAACAACGAGAAGGATCCCCAAAAGGCTAACGAGGAGGATCAGAAGAAGAAGGCAAACGAGGACAAGAAGAAGGCAAAGGAGGCAGAAAAGCAGCAGAAAGAGGAGGAAAAGAAGNAACAACAACAACAACAACAACAATAACAACAACGGGAACAACGAGAACAACAACAACAACGGTACTGAGATTGTCTCGCGGGGTGTTAAGGATACTCCCGCCAAGAATGGTACCGCCACAACACCAGCTCCAGCGAACAAGGCCGCCGCAAATGGCACTGCACCAGCTGCTGGTGGATTGCTACCCGATGGAAGAATCGCGCAAAACATCAAGGTCGAGGACTTCGATGTTAAAGCTTCCGTATTCAAGAGCGCTGTTGTCAAAGGAGATGGTCTCAAATTCAGTGAAATCATCACTTTCCCAGATGCTACTGTTGCTAAACAATCACTCGTAAGTTTTTAATCAGCAGCCATTGAAAGTCCAATCTAACACATGAAAGTTCGACGTCGCTGGTAACACCAAGGCTTTCGCTATCAACATCAACGACAAATCCATCTTCATTCCAAAGGGTGGCAAGCCAGAGGACCAAAACAGACGTGCTGATCTTCTCCCAAGCATTATCTCAACTGAGAACGATGTTGCTACCAAGGGAGTCAAGACCATCCATTTCTCTATTCAAATGGACCCTGCCAAGCCTCTCAACCTTACTCACCAATATGCTCTTTCCTTCCTTGAGACCAAGGATTTCACTACTCACATCTATGAAGTTGTTGTTGGTGGCGGTGATGACAAGAACATCAGAGTCACTTCAAACAACAAGGGTGGAGCTGCCAAGGATTTGTTCACTGCCCCCATTGCTAAGGGATTCATGAACTTTGCTCTTACCTTGGACTTTGAGAAGAAGTAAGCCTAAACTCTCAGATCTATTCGGGTTAATTAACTAACATCTTTTTAGCACTATCCAAGTCTTCCACAGCATCGACAACGAGCCACTTAAGCAAGTTACCGAGCCACTTGAAAACGACAACACTGGAAATGGAGAATTGCATTTCGCCATCCTCAAGCAGGCAGTTGCCGGAGCTCCTCAGCCAACTGGCATTGATGAGGCTATCATCTATGGTGGTATCTTCATGGAGGATACCGCTGGTAAGACTGCTACTTTGTCTTAAGCGAATCCTGACTAGGGGTATCGCCGTCTACCCAATCTTTTTATAAGCACGGCCCTTATAATAACTGTGGACTTTAATATGGCTATTTATGAATGAATTATTTGGATCAATTTTATCGGTTTTCTGTGATTGCATAATTGTTATTATCTTTTTGATGTGCATTGTAATTTCACTTTACTTTATTCATTATCGTGTGGCTGCAAGGGCTTTTGCCGTAGAGGTGAAATCCTGCCACCACAACTTACCCTTCTAGTATATACTTACGGAGTCCATCTTCGACTGGTGGAGGGCATGAACACGCCAGTGTATTTGGAGTGATATCAGGAGTTGAGGGTACATTCCCACAATGTATAATGGGATATGCGTCATTATTTTCACAATGGAGGTTCCCTGCCCAGCTGAAATCCGATGTGATGGGCATACTACTATGGAAACATTGTTTACTAAATAATATGCATCTTTAGTCTCAAGCAATACTTTTAGATACACGTCCTCTGGCAAAACACACCTTCATTTATATTCCCCTTCATAGCAGGGGGGTAGACCTATGGCGACCTTAATGATAGTTTTAATACCCCTGACAGGTACAGAATTGGGAGACGGAAAAAAACGAACAAACAACCTACTCGTTTTTCCGCCATGAATTATTTTGATTAGAAGGGCAGCTAGATATGGCTTACTTGCGTTGCTATCTTTTGCAAGTCATTGGCATAATTATCATAATGCGGCGCATAAAAACGTGCAAAGGTTGCAGTGCAGTACGCGAAATCTGCAGCCCTACACTCGCTTGTGCCACACGCTGTGCCCCTTTGCCGAGTAATTGTACGAGCAGTGCAGTCAGCTTTAAGATTGTCTTAGGGAGTTGAATGTAAGCGTGAAGCATGGAGGTCGCAAGTTCTGACCAACTGGTATTCCGATATCCTCTGTGTACCGGTAGGTTTACTCCACAATCTTTTTACGCCGCATACTATCTGCCAGCTTCAATTTCCCGCCCGTTTCCGCCATTCTGAATTGGTATGAGAAACTGGTAGTCATGGATATTGATACGCGAGCGGGTGTGTATGGCTATATTACTGGTGGCCTCGTTGTAATCAGCGGCTGTCAAGTGGGGATGTTAAGCGAGGATGTCTAGGTTTTCGCTAATACATAATCTTTCCACCCTCAATAATTTTCCTGGCGACCACCTGCAACTAGTTTAACTTGTCATTCATTCAGTTCCGATATCAATTTCTTATACGATGACGAGGTTTCACTCTTTTACTTCCGCCATTCTGCCACTTGTTATTTTCTGTTTGACAGCTCCTAGCTTGGGTAAGAATTCTTTCATTTACCCATATTCCAGCATTCCAAAACTAACCCAAATGAAAAGGAGAATCGCTCTCGAGCCACAGAACACTTTCCACTCAGGAACCCATCAGTGTCCCAACAGCCGTTAGTACCAGTTCGAGGCCGTTATTTACAAGACCGCCAGTCAGACAAGGCGAGCCTGGGAGAAATCCCGATGCTCCGCATGCCATAATCGAAACCAGTGGCCTAGTTCCAGTTACTGCCGATGGACCAGCTGTATCTATTGCAAGCCCAATAGCTGTGGCAAGTAGTACCCCTACACCCACTAAGCGACCTACCCTTGGTCCACCGGCACCTTATCATATATCCGCCGATGATGAACTGGTACCGACAGCTCCGGATGGGCCACCTGTATCGAATACGGCAATAGTTTCAAATCCAACACCACCCGTGGAAGTTCCATCTCCAAATACCAACCCCCCACCACAACCTCCTAATAACAATCCACAACCAATCAACGGTTCCCCTTCGAAAACCCCACCATCGAACGAACCCCAGCCTGTCAACGAGCCTGTACCTAATAATACCCCTCCAAAAGTCAATGCACCGCCAGTAACGATACCACCTTCTAATAATCCAATATCCGAAAATGTGACGCCGGTTGTTAATGGTCTTTCGTCTCCGAACAGCCCCTCACAAGATAACCCTGGCGAATCAGACCCAATTCCAAGTCCGTACGCTGTACTGCCAGCGAATAAAGAGATTCCAAGTAATGGTGATCCGGGACTGCCATCAGTTATCCACTCACCAGGTAACGCGGCTGGAGCCAGCAACCCGGTCAATGACAACACCAGTCCACCACCAAACAACGTCCAACCTGGTCAAGATAAACCCTCAGTTCCGATTGCAGCCGCTACATATGACTCCGGTATAGTTCCAGCAGTTACAGGGGAGAAGAATGCACCTCCAGCTTTTATACTTCCCGGCGGATCAACTCTTCAACCAGGGCAAATATTTACAGCGGCCCCAATCGTCCCTGGAGGGAACTCGATCATCATTTCACTTGCACCGGTACCTACCAACGCTGCTCAAAACGGAGTACCTGTTCACAATCTGGTTATCAGCACCTTGAACGCTCCGTCTGCAACCACGATAACACCCCCAAGTTTCCTCAATCCACAAAACCCGGGTGCAAATCCAGCTATCACTTCTTTCCCAGTTGCGAAGACGATAGTCTATAATTCCCAAACTCTGGTGATGGGAGGACCTATCGCTACACTTGCAGACAAAAACGCCGTCGCAAGTTATGGGTCTCAGGGAGTGGTGGTTCAATATCCGAGTGGCAGTGTATCTTCGATTCCTCTGAGCGCAAGTCAACCGAAAACCACCAGTGGAGTTGTTTTTGGAAATAAGAATAGCGCTGCGGTAGGGACTTTGATGACTAGTATTGTTAGCGGTGGATCTATATCTAATAGTACGGTATCACAAAGTGCGACCAGGACTTCAGTTGTTGCACAAGTGACTGAAAAACCTTCCAGTCCTCCAAGCGAGGGAAAAATTCCCGCAGCAGCAAGTGGGAAAGCACCGTCTAAAAATGGTTGTGGGAAGACTGTTGTGGGTGGGTTTTCAGGGTTGAAATGGGGCTTGGTTCCTGTCCTTGTTTTTGCTTCGTTATTATAATTTTGATGGCTACAAGAAAAGTACTGTCATCATTCTTTACAGTAGTAATGGAATTATTTAATTCTCAAGAGACCTCCAAGAATTTGTTTCTTCTCACTGGTAACATTCCAATAGTCAAAATATACAGGACAAAGATGTCTAGGTTGAATGGTTGCTCTTTCCAATCTTGCTTTATTCATAAATTCATTGGTATCATAAATGTATTATTGTATTCTTCTACCCTGCCTCTTCATCTCAACCCCTCCTTTCTCAGCACCTCGCTTCCTTCAACTTTCTTCTCAGCCTCCTCGCCAAGAGGCTTCCGCCCAACCCCACCTCTAAACTTCCCATTGACATTCTTCCCACAGCCTATCAAATCACTAACAAAAAACGAATCGCAAGGTGCCCCTCCATTCCCGTCTACAATCTCCCCGCCTTCATTTTTGGAACTGCTGAGTTTCGAGGGAACCCAAATAGGCTTCATGACTTCGGTATTCTGATAAGATTCTTTCTCTTCATCGACCGTCTCGCTAACATGAAGCTTTTCCGCAATCCCTTCCTGATGAGAACCCAGCTGTGTCTTCCTTAAAAGCAATCCCCAGAGATTCAAATCTGCGATACTGAATTTATGAGGACTCGTCTTGCTTTTCTCCTCCTCACTCTCCACTTCGTCTTCCTCCTCTCTACTTTTGAAAAGCAACTCCCAAATGCTCAGATCCCCTATCCCATACTGGCGAGGCCTCGGTGATAGATGAAAACTTTCTGGTAAAGTCGTAAGCGCGTAAGGATTCGGTGGTGTATGAGGTGTATGTGAGGAGTGACTTGGTACCAGATGTCTGAGATGTACAACTGTGAAGAGTAATATCGAGATTGAAAGAGCGGAGAGAACACAGAATTTTAGGCGTTGGTCGCTCTGTGTGGCGGCGAGTGATGGGGAGTGCATTTTCTCTCGCTCGATTTCTCTTTAGATGATGATAACGATGTTGAAAAGTTGATTGAGATGGAAAGCTGTGAAAATGGGTGGCGGAGTGTTTGTGTATCCAGATTATCTGGTGTGGTTTTTACTCGTAATACCTTGATGTCCAAACCCGTATACGGTATTTGTACCCTACAGTGTAATGAATATCGTCCACGCCGAAACTCGTCTGTAGGTAATAATATAAACTCTCGTTACGAATAAGTTACGAATAAAATCCGATTCACAACACATCAACGAGAAGTTGAAAGACAAGGAGGCAAAAAGGGATCATAAGCTAGGTATATATTCCCCCTCCCTACTCAGTACCACCTCCACTCCATCAGACTGCAGCCACTTTACCCATGAATCGGTCAGATTCGGTCTAGCCGCGCCGGAACCAACCCAATACCGTCCTATAGCCAAGTTTAAGTAGACATCGGAACCCATACCGCACTACCAGCTGCCACATGCCAGCACCACCTTAAGCACCACCTTAACCCAACCTACCACCGCACGAAGTCCGACATCCCATCCTTAGTTGCGGTATTTGCTTGTGAATCGAATATCGCGGCAAACAACACCAACCACTCCAAAAATCCCCCCTCCAAAACAACACACAAAAAAAAACCCCCACTACTCAATTAAAAACATCAAGCATAACCCCTCCATTGCCCCTCCCAAAGTGCCGTACAAGAAGAACGTGTGGCTTGGATGCGGATATGGACAAAGCATAAAGTTCAGCAAATTAAGGTTACCAGGTTTGCTGCTTAAGTGGGTCGATCCCGGGGAACTGCCAGCTCAGTGGGTGGTACGAGCTATATTAGCCGCATTATTGTCATCGTGATTTGGCGTGTCGCGTGATGCGGATGCGATTGCCGGTTGCACCATGAAGTGGGAGAAATGGGAAGTTGGGGGTGGGGAGGATGGGGCATGTGATGGGAGGATCAGAGTTGCAGGAAGATTTACATGGTGACTTAGTTGGGGTCCTCAATTTGTGATTCTCTAACCTATTTTGCAAGTACATGCCATGCTAAGCTGAAAAGGGGAAATGTAGAGATTTCAGAAGCTGTTTTTTCTCTTCTCCACACGAAATAACGCCAGTCGATACATAATCGCACAGTCAGAAAAGGAAAGATGAGCTAGCCAGAACGACTATCTATCTCAGGCTCCCCAGGTATATCCTCAAAATCTCACCAACCCTCACCATCAAGAACATGGCTTCCCCATACCAAAAGAACCTCAACCCCAAAGCGGAGCCGTAACCTCAACTCCCCTCTCCACAACCGCTCTAACCCGATCCCCAAATACCCGATTCGAACACTCGACCTCCAAATCCTCCAACCAGACCTTAGCAACCATCTTATCAACTTTGATCTCTACACCGGGAACAGGAATACCGAGTTTATGCAGACGCTCAATCTCCAACTTCTCCTGCTTTTCTCTCGTTGAGGTCTCGTTTTCATCGGAAGAGGAGGAGGACGAGGAGTCGGTGAGTGAGGGTAATGGTGTAGAGATGGATTTTGGTGTTGGGATAGGGTTGATGTTTTCTGCACCGAATTGAGCTTCAAGGAACATGAAGAGACGCTCGAGACGTTCGGTTGGTGACAGGTTTGCGTGGGGATTGCGGGAGGGGAGGACCGGAGAATGGGAATGTGAGTGGGAGTGTTTGTGGGAGGATTCTGTGATGTGTTAATTCGTTTTTAGAGGTAAAAGGGTAAAGGGATTCTGGCCACTCACGTTTAACTGCTGCAGGACTACTCTCCACAGAAAAGAGAACAGCCATGATTGTATCCGCAATCCCGTCGTTCAACATGTTGCCCTCCCATTCCAATTCCACTTCTCCATTGTTGCTATGGCGAACGGTAACACAGTCCATGACCAAATAAGCAGTAGTGTCTCGAGAGATTTCCTCATCTGCCTCTTCAGAGGATCCGTTCATGTGCGAATCACCATTCGTACCGTTCTTCGATTTTTCGGAAGGGATCTCGGAGATACTTCCAAATGTACCTTCCAAAGCCCATTTGATTAACTCGATACCAGCGGCGCTAAGATTCATTCTTTGCTTGCAAGTAATTGTGGTAGTAGTCAAACCAGCATATTCTCGGAGATCTTCCGGCGCCATCAAAGACATCTTGAAATCGTTTTGGACCAAAACACCAGTGATGAGCTGAGACTGACTTTCATCCAGCGTAGGTGGTGGAATAGAAGCAAGTTTTCCCACAACCTTGGCAATTTTGTCTGCTTTGAATGGGATTCTGAGTTCTTCGCAGTTTCGAGGGCTGTAGACTTTGACCTTGTTTGTTTTGTCGGCATTGAGCGAGAGGAGTTTGGATTTCAAACGCATCATATTATGTTGCTCGCCATGTACGAGAATCTAGGTATTGTTAGCCTGTTGATGAAAGTCACAGGATGATTCACTTACGACTACAGGCGCAGCAACTTCTTCGATGAACTCTCGGTTTTCGGTCCCGTCAACATGGGCCGCGAAAGAGTATTCTTGAATCGTGCATCGCCTAGGTATCATCACTTTCTCGCCATCACCCGCACCAGGTCCTCTTCGTGCACCACCTGTATTACGAGACATGATGGCTTGAATCTGATCAGGCTCTTGCATAATCTGCTTTGCCATCGTGCCTTCGACACTGTAACCTGTAATGATAACAGCATTTTTATCACTCGGAGCCCAGCGTTCGAGTAATTCTCTGCNTACCAGGACTAGCAAGCATGACACAGCTTCCAACGTCGTCAAATCGATCCAAACTCTTGAGCGATCGGATGTATTTAAAATCCCAAGGGCCTCCTTTTCCCGCCGTATCAGCTGACGCCTCTGCCTCTGCCATTCTTTCTCGGAAAAGACGTTTGATATTATCGTTCATAGCCCCGACATATGTTTGATAAACAAGCATACATTTTCGAGCCAGGTTACTAGCATAGTAGATGGGTACCTTTTGGTACTCTGCATGTCGACCCCAATATTCGTCCAAAATCAGTAGAAGCTCTTGTGCCCGACCAAGTGCAAAAACAGGCATCAGAACTCTTCCACCTCGATTGAGAGTAGTGGTGATTGATTTCATAAGCGCTTGTTCTCTCTCCAGTCGGGGAATATGCGAGGCAATTCCATATGTTGACTCCGTAATTAACACGTCGATTTTTACACCCTTTGGAACTTCAGCAGAAACCAGATGTCGATCGTGCTCTCTTGAATAATCTCCGGTAAAGAATATTTTCAGACCAGCGATCTCAATGAGAAACATAGCAGCACCGAGAACGTGACCAGCCGGGTAAGGAGTTATTCGGATCGAGGATATCGTGTGCGTGGTATGATAATCAATGGCTTCGATCATAGGAAAAGTCGTCAAATGGTCTTGCTCAGTAAAGAGAGGTTGTGAGGTTGAATTGGCTCCGGAAACTCTGATACTATCGGAAACAAGCCATTTATAGATAGCTTTTGTAGGATGGGTCATGAAAACACGGCCCTTGAAATTCGTCTTTCCCAAAACATATGGCAGAGAGGCTGCATGGTCGACGTGAAAACTTGAGAATGTCAGCATCCAGTTTCTAATCTACTTCTACGCACTTGGGGTTCCAACACGACAAAAGAAAGCAGGGGCGAGTTATGTACAATACTGTATACTCAAACGCAGGACATCTTCACAGAATCGAGACATGGATTCGTTCGTTCCAGAAAAATGATTTGTATTGTTTTCTCGTATACATGAAGATTCGTTGAATAACATAAAAAGAAAATGTGCCCAACGTGAGATAATTCGCCCATGCTGATCGCAGAAAAATCAAGTCCGTCCCTGCCCATCGGATCAAGTACAAAGGAGAGTCGCTTACTGGCTGATTAATAGCACATCCACCGTGCTCAGGTCGAAATCATCGTAGAAGGGGAGGGCAGCTAGACCTTCGTATCCAGCGTGCATACCAGCATCAAGCTAAGGATTGTTAGCAATAAATTCTCTGGAGAATGGCATACTAGAGGGAATTACCATGACTGTCTTGCCCTTGTACTGGATAATGTGACACGATCTGCCGACCTCGTTACCTCCACCTAGACATAGAAACATCAATTCGTCAGCTGGGTCCACGGGCTCTTCTGGCGCAGGAGCCATTGCCGCCGCCTTTCTTTTTGATGCCATCGTGGGAACTTCTTTCTTGAGACTGGATGGCTCTGCAGGCGATTCTAGATGTGGTTACGCGACGCCTTCTCAAGGCAGAACGCAGTCAGCACAATTGCATATCTCGAGCTTGATGAAGCTGGTCCAGTGTCACACGTCTAGACCTAGAGAGTCTCCGAGATTGGCACAGAGTAGAAATTCGCAATTGAGGTGATCGTTTGGTCGGTTGGTCGGTCGTTGATGTTCAGTTCGCAGATCAAAGGGAGCAATAATTGGTAGAAGGTAGGCCGGGAGGTCGCGCATACGTATGAAAGTGCTTGGCAAAAGCTAGCCTTACCGCGTGTCACGTGAAATAATGGAACTTGACTTCCCGTCAGGAGTCGCGACTGAGCTTTGTGATCCTTCTTTCCAAGCTTCACATCATGGACACATTCACCACAGACAGACATCAATAACAGCACCTCAACGAATTAGGGGGCATTTCAGGTCATCAGCTACATATTACCCGATCCTATCAACACAACACGGGTGAATCGCGTATGGGTGAAGCAGTTGGGAGGAAGGGGGACTTTGCGCCTGCCATGCGAGGTTTCTAAAAGGCTATTTCACGAACCTCAAGAGAGCAGAGGAAGGAATTATAAAAGAGCGAGAGCGACCTAGAACGAATCGCAACGATGGCGCAACCACCACCCCAACAGCAGCAGCAGCAGTTCGCGATGCCAATGCCTCAACGGCAGTTCTCTCCCCAGGAACCGACGGCGACGTCACCTGGAGGAGCGCCTCAGCAACAGTTCTCCTTCCCACCAAACAAGCGGCAGCGACTGTCGCCAAATCCACCCTCGCAGCCAGGCTCACCTTATAGCACTTCACCTTATGCGATGAGTCCTGGCGCCTCGGGTCCGCAGTCGGCCGCCGCGTCCCCTCATTTTACCAACGTCCAAATCCCACCCAATGTCTATAATACTCCCTACGCGAATGGCCACACCACGCCGACGGGCAACCTGAATCTTCCTCAAGCGCAACCGAGCCCCCAATTACAAAGGACGAATTCACTCTCCTTTCCGAGTCAGAATCAAAGCCCGAACTCGGTTATACCTCCAAACCACGTTCTTCCACAGAACCACGGTCCTCCTCAAAATCATAGCATGCCCCCGAACAACAACGGTTTTGCCACAAACTACAACTATACCGTACCCATGCAGAGCTCTCAAGGCGCAGGTATGATGGGTCCTCCGTCGAAACCTCCAGAGAAACCCAAGGAAGATGGACTGGATGGGATGGATGTTCTAGGTGGTACTGGTGTCGATCTTCGAGAGGAAGAAGCATACTTGATCAATGAGTCGTTCAACGCGCAAACCACTGGTTCGCAGGCTGGCCATTTCACCCCCGGACACAGTTTCTCTCAGTTCCCTCCTGGAGACAAGAGTACTTTCTACGGATCAGGTCCTGCGAACTCGGGCAATGAAATCACAAGTATAGAGGCGCAAGATGAATTTCAAAAGAGAGCCGCAGACAACGCATGGCGTGATGCAACTCATGCACTTGCTACCTCGAGACAGCACGAGTTGAATAACCCATTTCTTGATATTGAAGTCCTTCAACGAAGAGCCGAGAAGCTAGCTCGAGAATATGGCTTATCTCTGAATGTCGATCGAAATGGCAAGATGGGCTCATTCAAGCTACCGCATCAGTTTTCGACTTCTACACTAAACGTTCATTCCAATACCGTCCCTGGAAATAGTACTTTTACGCATGTTACTGGAAGCTTTCTTCCTGTGGACACCCAACTTGCAGATCAGATTGCGCTCATGTCTTTGGCTACGAAGCATCGTATGCGAGGTCTGGTCGAGGACGCTGCACAACTAGCAATGGAGAGACGAGTGGCTTCCCATGGGGTAGTCCCACCAGACTGGTCGGATGTTGCTGTACCGCTCAACGTCAATGAAGGAACCATTGCTCCAGAAGGTGGTGTACGCGCTGGATGGGAGGGCGCAGTTGATCCGAAGCCGCAAAAACGTATGTCAGAAATATCGAAATATTTATTCACCCCTGCAACCGGCTAACATGTGACAGGCTCTCTCTCAGTTGCAGGTGAAACTCCTAGAATGTCTAACCCAGTGGTTTTTACTCTTCGAGAATTAGCTACGAAGGAGCGCGATTACGAAGAGGAACGTCTGAAAAAACGGCAAAAGCGAGAAACCCCCAGCAATGCATCTCGACCAGGCTCTGTTGTTGGTACGCCAGGTTCTATCGCCCCCGACATTTCCGAGAAAGCCCCGACCAAGAAGGAACAGAGCAAAAAAGCTCAAGCCAAGGTCAACGAAGCAGCAACTCACGCAGCTGCCAACAGCACCATGTCGGCTTTTATGTTTGGCGGAAAGAAGCAGAAGAAGTATTCCTGGATGACAGGCGGTGGTAGTGGTGCTAGTACTCCTGGACGACCTGTCATCCCTGGAATTGGGGCGCCTACCGGCCCACCCGTTCCCGCAAAATTGACGGTGGATGGTGTGAGACGGTTGGGTAGTTGGCGCGAGGACTCAGAGAAAGGGAAGCATATTCAATTGCGAGATTTGATCTTTGTCTTGGAACAGGATGGACGACAGAAAAAGGCTTTACAGATGGCTTATTTGGCTGTGGGGGAGAGTGGACCCAAGTGAATGCGTGTGTGGGTACCTTGGGCGTACACACCTTTTTTGCATTCTGAAAAATGTTCTTTTCTGAATGATCCTCTGTAGGGGTCTATGGGGTGGCGATATATGCCATTTCTGGCAGTCTGACAGGGCAGGTAATGAATTGATGGGGGGTGGCGTTGATTTGGGTCTTTGATATCCCACTTTCAACTGCCAATTCTGACGTTACTAAAAAACCATTACATCACTATTGTGATGTAGCTGTATTCTGTGAGAGAGAGGAAATGGAAATCAAATGGTCAAGAATATTCACCATGTATTTGCTTTCTTTTGCTTGGCGCTGCATGGAATAATAGCGTTGCTCTTTTTTTTCAAGTTTACTCTGTTCTGTTATATACATACGTTGAGATGGAAAAGAAACTGAGAATCAGTAAGAGAGGACAGGATAATACAAGGACAGTGAATAAGGGTATTAGTTGAGAAATGAACGGAATAACTCGCTGTTTCGAAAGTGGATCTTCAAGTGTAAAGTCTTGTGTTTTGTGGTTTTGTATACGAATGAGTATATGTTCGTTTGATTATCAGTTGGATTTGTGGCTGCTCTTACTCAAAAGGAATATTCTTTTTTATTTCTCTTGTTGTGTGTGCTATGGAAGAAAAGTTTCAGGCAAATGGTATCTATAATCTAACATAGGACATCTATACAGAAAGAAAACTGGATCTCCACCAAGGTGATACTCAACCACTCCTTTGCAATACAAGACAATCAAAACTCATCGCTAAACAGCAAAACACATCTTCTACTTGCGATAATACCGGCCCGCAGTCATTTCCGAGTCAAGGTTCCTCTGCTTGGTATCCGGAATCAACGCCATGACGATTCTCCCAATGATCGTTCTCTTCGCGATCCTCAATACAACATTATCCCGCTTCGGTGCCCATTGTTGGGTCTGTCCTTCTACCACGTATCCCGCACCTGCACTACTGACACTTCCAACTGCCGCATGTTGCCTTCGTTGTTCCTTGGGAATGACTCTTAAATTAAGGGACTTAATGTAAGACCAAGACTCTCATATAAAACCACAACGATCAACTCCGGAATCAGCGCAACGAAAAGAAGAATAGCCGCGCTTCCCGACAGAAGCGAGAATTTCCTCTCGTTTGTGAAGATTGCGGCGCAGGAATATACCAGTCTTACGAATAGGAATGGGAGCGAGAGACCGATTGCGAGGAGGATACGACGTTCTCCCTGCTGGGCTGCGGAGATGGAGAGGGATGTGATGAGCGTTACCAGGATGGTGGCGATATATGCGATGATGAAGAGGATAACTCCTGCTTTACTGGTGCTCCCAGGTTGTGCGTAACCCGTTGGTGAGCTGGCTGCTGCTTCGCCGGTATCAACTCCACCCACAATTCCGAGAATCAAACCGATAGTCAAGAGGGTTTCGATCATTTTGATCCATCTCGTGTTGAATCCGAAGTGCAGACTAGGTCTGGTCCTGTTGATGTTGTCAACGAGTCGAGAGAGGAGACCCAGGGTCGCGAGAGCGAGAGGGGAGAAGCCGATGTTGGCGAGGATTGAGGCTCCTGTTAGGAGATTGGTGTTCGTGGGATCGTTGATGGTTGCTAGTTGGAAGGCTCCTCCTAGGACTCGCGCGAGTGTGAAGATTATTAGGAAGTACCATCCTGCGGATCGGCTGAGGCCGTGTCTGTAGGTGAGGAAACTTGCGACGAAGAGTCCTGGGATGTAGATGGCTACTTCGGCTGCGGCGATGCCTTGGTGGAATGTGAGGCCCATTACAATGAAAGAGGGGATGAAGAGGAAGAAGGAGATTTGGGATAAGTTATTCAAAACGTGCGATGGGCGGATTGGTTCTTTTGATGTAAGAAGTAGCTAGCAAATTTGTTGATATAGGAATAAGCGAGACTGAGGAGATATGATGAGAATGATTCAAAACAAAAAGCTTCTTGCACAGCAAGATAACATCATATATATACATATATGTTCAAATCTCACACCTACTTTATGGCAATGCCTCCTACCCTCAGCCCATCATCTACAGATACACTGCCAAAACATCTCTTTAACCCCAATCCAGTAATTTGAGAAGTCAATTATACTGTCCTGCAAGTAAGAGGCGCAAGGCGAACCAGGGACTTGCAGGAGAATGAGCTTGTTTTGCGGGCTGTACCAATGGAATGGCTTCATTCTTTCGTCCGTTAGATCAGACCCTGGTTCGTGGCTGCAGGGCGATCGCCAAGCTGACGTGACAGGAACCATCCTTCCAGAGATGACCTGGACGGTAAAGAGGTTATGTTGAAGGTTTATTTTGAAGGTATCAACGATACGAAAATTGCTAGATGGTGAGAAGGTCGTGATTTCAGTAATCCGCTTGGATATTGATGAATGCAAATGCTATGTGTGTCTAGCGATTTCAAATCATGTTTAACCCTAACACAAACAATAACAGAAAGATTCGGGAAAATAAAGCAAGACAAAGGAAAGCAACCCAAAAATCTTCCTTCCCAAATTCCCCATGTTGTGCATATCCGCAGTACATGCTGTGCAATCCCGAAAAACTGCCACAGGGAGTTTGCAGGGCCCTCAACATTACGGCCACAAAAGTTCGGCAGGCGCAGCAGAGCCACGTAAACAAAAGTTTTCCCCCAACATCTCCAATTGCCTCATTGGGGCACTGGAAAACTCACTGCAGGTAACCATCACAGTCAGCATTTACGATCCCAGTTGCCACGCGAATCAGATCTGTGAAGGGTACTTTGTGGCGGGAGCTGAGAGCCAGTCGTAATGTCAACGTTCGTCTTCACAAAACCTCAAAATGGAGCTAGAGACCATCCTCTCAATGGGAAAAAAGCTAGTCACGTTGGCACCTTGGAAGTCATTCCGAGAATATCGATGAGTGATGTTGATGTGGTCTTCTGTCCGCAGCAATGCAGTTAGATGACGAAGCAGACGCTAGTCCCAAAGTAGTAATCCCTTCACCTCCCCACTGAAAAGGCTCATAAACAAGCTTCATAATGCAGGCATCAAAAAGCTTGCATCTGTTAGTGTAAGGCTTAAGTTTTACGAGCTTATGTTTTCAACTTTGTGTGCCTCAACTCGGGAGAGCTGTTCCATTGTATCCACCATTATTTTTATTGACCAATAAATTCGATTTATTGACCAATTCGGCGCCAATATCGGCGTTTGTAGGCTAGCTATTGGAGTCACCATTATCACTTATTTAGGCAAAAATGAGGCTATCACCACTTTATTTGTTTATATATATACCTATCCTTTTCTAGCCTTTTCTCCTACCCTAGGCCCTAGTTTAGTATTTAATCGATTCCTTTTTAAAGGAGGAGATTTATCAATATCTAAACTCTCTATTCTACCTCTTACTCTACTTAATTAATAAATTATATCCTTAGTTTCTCTTATAAATTGCTCGTTAAATTTATCCTATACTACTACCGATTTAGCATTTTGAGCCTCCAGTGTGTACCGGGGGGCACGAGATGGTGTTTTCGCTAGGGGGGGTGCTAGGGGGGGTATTTTATCCGCAATTGCTTTTCCTATAGCTTGTTGTATACCTACTGACTTCCTACTATAAAACTGAGTAATAGCGGGACCCTTAAAAGTTGGAATATATTAATTGGTAATCACTTAAATATTATATACTAACTTCTGCTTATATATATACGATAAGGGTATTAGGCTAATTAGGTGCGTTAAGTGTTGGCGATAGCTTCAAAAAATCGTTGGCGAATGAGACAGCTAGCTCGTAAACGCCGAATATTGGCGCCGAATTGGTCAATAAGACGATATTATTGGTCAATAAAAATAATGGTGGATACAATGGAACAGAGCCGCTGATGTGTGTGTGTACAGTACAGTAAGTATTGTACTGTACCCCGTATGACTCTATCAATGCTAGCGACGAAATTCAGGTGACTGATCAACACTTGAGTTACTTTGGAGATTCGGTCACAATGATGGGTGGATTGGAAGTGTTATCTTCCCGTGAGAATATATGGGCATCCCGAACAGGGTTCAATCTGGAATGGCTAGAATGATACGTTTTCCTGATTCGAAAATTAGGCCTGCCTAAGACCTTCCTTGAAACCATGTTCGGAACAACTTCTTGCTTGATAGAGCCTTCGTACATAATGGAATAATTAATCTCGCTTAGATGACTTGCTTGTACAAAAGCAATTGATTGACTACCTGAACCTTCATGAATTGAATATTTCTTGCAGTATAACTATGAATTTGAGCGCAGTAACCCATTGAAAATTTATTTGATATTATTTCTGCTTTCTCTACCTCGTTAATTTCACCCACAGAGATCATAAGAACGAAGCGAAAATAAATACAGAAATCATGCCCCAACTGAAAAATCCAACCCCACTCTTCGTACAATCACTTTTACTCGACGCAGCGTTGCCTTTTCCACTTCCTTGTCCCGAGCCTTTCACTTCGCTTGTAGGAGCAGCAGTAGGTGTCTCACCCACAACCGTTCTAGAGCCAGAAGTCTTCGATACGCCTTGTAACCCGGTACTCATGGGAGTATTCGTACCACCCATAACACTGCTGACAAAGGTTCCCTCCGCATGCTTTCCTTCCACTGTCGATTCGGAATTGGGAGGCTTCGACATGCTCTGGGTCCTAACACTTGTAGGGGTGTTTCCACTGCTAACAGCACTATTAACCAAACTTCCCGCCTCGAGAGTGATATTCTTCTTCTGTCCGAGAATTGGTCCATCCGTAGCCTTTGTAGGAATCGGTCCCAGATTAGAGATTGTAGAGACACTTCCACCAGGATATTGTATAATAACCCCATCAGACCCATAACTCGCAACTGCATTACTCGGCAATGTGACTACTGGCCCGCCTTTAATTAAAGTCTTTGAGTTATAAATGACAGCTTTTCTATCGGGGACGGGGGTGATGCTTGGGTTCGTGTTTAATAATGCTGAAGGTGTTATCGTGGTTCCCGAGGGAGCGTTCAGGGTGCTCATTACGAGGTTTGAGATTGGGCTTGGGCGTGTGTTTTCATTGGAAAATGCTGGCGAAAGAGATATTATAATCGGGTTGCCGCCAGCGTTATTATTGGGTACTGTGAGTACCTGGCCCGGCTGAATAGTTGAATCACCTAGGAGGAGAAATATTGGTGGTGTATTGCTGGTTCCTGGGATTGCGGATATTACATTGTTACCATTATATGTGGCCACTGCGATTGGCCTGGGTGGTTCTGGTTGATCTGAGTGATTGGGTTGATCTGGATGAATTTGTTGAATGTCATTTGCAGGTGAAATGACGTTGCCTGAAATTTCAATGCTTCCAGGGAATTGGTTGTTTGGAGTATCATATATTTCAGTGGGTTTGTTTTGTGAGGGGCTCTGGGGAGGATATACGACAGCGAATGAACTTGATTGATCTGGCGACAGAATGTTTGAAGATGGTTTTTTGGCTGGTTCTCCATTGTTCGTAGAGGAGCCGGCACCTGCGGATTTTGGGTTCTCAAAAGGAACTGGCCCGCCTGGTGTAGCTATATTTTCGTGATGATTGGTGTCAGACTCTGTATTATCTGAAGCTGGTTTGCTATCAGGATGCGTAGAGGGATTATCGTCTGAAAGTGGGCTATTCTCCAAAAGATTGTTGTTAATTTTGACTGGAGCAGGAGGAGAGTTGTCTTCCGGAGAAGGATTACCGTTCTCAGAGGTATTATCATTTGGAGAAAGGTTCTTCGGAGGTGGATTGTTGTTTGGAGGAAGGTTGTGTAAAGCAGGGTTAGTGAATTGCGGCGTTGGACCTGGATCTAGAGCAGTGTTTGGTGCCGAAGGTGAATCCGGAGAAGCTGCAGGAAATATTGTAGGGTGTGTTGGAGGCTCAGGTGTTGCAGCTGGGGTATCCGGAGTGATTGGAAATAAATTTGCATTGAACTGCAAGACATAAGGGCTCGCACCTAAGCCACCCATATGCATATGTGGAATCGTTATCCCCTCCCACATCCAAGGACAGTTGCGCCAATATGGGCCAGCAAGCGTGTTTACAACATCTGCCCTGCCTTGGAAGAACTTTATTTGAGGAATACACTGAGACTCGTTCTCTTTTGTGCAGTTCGTCTGCAAGTCTGATAGTTTCAACTGGGATAGCCCTTCGGAAATCCCAATAGACTCCTTCCAACCAAATTCAATAGTGGGTCTACTGGATATACCCACTTTGCTTTTGCGCATGCTAACTTTCGTGAGGTCAAAGGGTTGGATTAGGTTTGTCATTGTAGGGCCAAAGAATGCTGCCGATGATACATCGCACTTCATCCACGCAACCATTGTATTCCACATCAGATAGACTGATGGCGACGTGCTTGTACTGAGTTAGCAAAGAACGTTTTCTGAAATTTGTTGAAAAAAACTAACAAGGTATAATCGAGCTCTCGGTTGAAGAATGTTGTAAAACGTGTCTTGTTGTTTTGTGGTTCATTAGGGAAGTAAATGAATTGGACGCCCTCGGCAGCGCTTCGAGTTCGAGTTAGCATATTACTCGTAGAATCATATAATGAAATAGATGCCTATTACACGTTACAGCCATCCCATATTGCGCACGCCGTATCGTTTATACCATTTCGTATTGAGCATGTGTTGTTGGGCAGTGGACCGGGTACCATATACTTGGCGTATGTTTCTGTAAAACTTGCATCGTAGCAGTTTTCTGGCTCGCCGTTGAGTGGTATCTTCCACTCCCATTTTGGTGCAGGTGTTATTAATGCCGAATAGGGGTTTGTCTGGCTTGAGGCAGTGTTGATTGATGTCGGCGTACTAGTAGAGTTCGGAAAATGAATCACATTTGTTGAATATGTGAAATGAAATTTGGCTACCCAGAGCTGTCAATCCCAGCCGTATCTAAAGTTCAGAGGTTGCAGTAATATCACTTACCGCCGATTACTGGAGATGGCAGGTAAAAGAAAACGCTCAGTAGAGCCTGAAAAGGAAGTATTGCAGCTCTTTGCATCTTGGAGGGTTTGCGAGAAAGCGAACCAAAGCCGATTTTTGATAACTACCAGCGATCACTGCCGACAAGAGACAGCTTAGTAGCTCTGGACTTATATGTTCTGTTTAATTACAATACTGCAGCGCCTGCGCGCCACACTCGTGCATTTATTCCTTCAAGGAATCATCAAACTTTCCAAATCTATTCTTAATTTACCCAGCAAAAGAGGCGCGTATTCCGTTGACCCAGATGGAAAGATTTGCATTGTTAAAGTGTTATGGGGGCGAAATACACCTCAGGTTCGTGCTTGTTGCCCATTCAGGGCCTGATGGGGCCACGAAATGCAGGTACAAATTACTCCGAACATACACCAGTGCTGGTTGGTCAGATGTTCCTTCATTTTCTCATTTCAGATAATCTGAAGGATCAATAGGGTTGATACACAGCCGGGCTACACGATTCGCACATATCACGCCAATGCGGCGCGAACGTCAACTGGACAAAATTATAGGGCTGTAGGCTGGAAATTTATTGCCACCTCGACGGGGACCTGTACAATTGATTCTGCCAAGACAAAGGATGCCGCAGTTCAGTACATGTCATCAAAGGATTTCTCCCAGTCTAGATAATTTGCGGCTTTGCCCATCCAACACCCAATTCGCTTAAAGCCCATTGGAATAAGTTAGCTTTCTAACGGAGAACTAGGGTATTTTAGCGAGAACCTGCAAAACATTTCTCGCATCTTCGGTGATTCATGATTCTGGTGCAAACAGAAGCTTTTAAGAGGGATATCTAGAAGAGGACCCCTTTTCAGGAAACACTTTTTAATGCGGGGGTCGGGCGAGAGGGAAAGATCTGTGGGAAGAATGATTTGTGGTTTACAGTAGTGGGAAAGGAAAGAACAACTGCGCTTGGTTGTCTGTGGAGCAGCTAAATACACCGGCAGCAGCATCGCATCATGAGATCGCAAAATTACGAGCCAGGTTGTGGGAGGCTTCCAAATCCCTGGAGGTCACTACATACAGAATTAATGGCGTCCTTCTTGAATCTTGTCTTTTATTGATGGGTGTTCTGGTGTGGGATTGGTAGCAGTCCTTCTTTAAATAGTTATTTTTTATTAAGAAAAAATGAATAGGGGATAGAGAACTACTTTTCAAGGTCAATTGTTTTGTACTTTAGTTACGGTTTAGTCACGTTACTATTATTTAATTAGTACTCGAGTACTACTCGATTAGCTGAGTAGTTCCTTCGTACGCTGGTGATAGGAGTAGGGTGGTTCACCAAGTCTCCCTCATCGAGAATTTTAAACATAACGGCTCAGCGCCCACCTCGTACTAATATCAGATGCATGCCCAAGCCTTCACAGACTCAAGCTCCGGGATTGGAATTGAAGATTCTGCTTTCCACTCGTCAATAATGCTCTGTAAAAGAACTGTTTCTCCCGGTCTACTTGAGTCATGCGCTTGCGTCTTTACAGCTGCATGTCGTGTATTCATGATGGATTGAGCACATAGCTGTGGAAGCGTAATATAAGGAGGGAGATCTGCGAGAAGGTTCTCCAAATGGGCAATGTCTCCAGAGCCTACTGCTTCACTCAAGGCTAAACACTCCGGTGGAACTTCATGGTCACGACCTACGAACATTATAGTCGAAGGCTATTATATTTCGGACTGTCAAAGGATACTATGGACAGATGATGCCGAGTTACTCATGGTAAACATAAGGGAAAGTTAAGACTGCCAGCAGTATAACCCATGTTTACCTATTCGCTAATCAGGTGGGACATTTAAAAACGGATATTCCTTACAGAGCATCGAGTGACAAAACATCGTGCACGCAAAGTATGTATAGGTGAATTCTATACTTAATCAAACTAAGGCTCTGTTTACTCAGAATGTTAGACCTCCATATCGTCCTGATTTAGTGTGCTAAGTATCAACTATTCTCGATTTAGTTATATTCCGAGTCCTTAAATTAGTACTTTACTCTAAGTAAATATAACAATAATATTACGGGGCCATATCCTGTAGATTACTTATTTAATCCACTTGATATGGCCCCGTAATATCGCTTTAGTGGTAAAAGCGATATGGACCTCTAGAGGTGTTTTTTACCTTCTATATTGTACCAAGACTTATCTATAATGAGTATATCCTACCTTATTTTATATATAGGTACCCTATTCAACAACTATGGATACTAACAATACCGCGCAAGAGGGATTCGCTAAGGAGGAGATAGTAATTCTTAGGATAGTATTTCTAATTCTTGAAAGCAACGAGTCTATACGTCAGGTTATTCGTATGTTAATAGCAGAAGGATAGAGCAATACTATACTTATTTTATACAATATTGTCGATTAATATACTGTGGATACGGTGGATTAAACCTACACGATATCGAGATAAAATATCGTCTTAATTAAGTATAGTTTACTTAGTATATAGAGGTCCAACATTCTGAGTAAACAGAGCCTAAGGCTTGAATACTTGGAGACGTTATATAGTTAGCTAAATAAATTTGTTTACGAGGAAGGTATTATACAAGTGGAGACTTCTACTCAGCTTAGAATAAAGATTATTCTAGTATAACTATAAATTAAACTTATTGAAGTTGATTAATCTTATTCTCTAAGTATTATTTAATATACTATTAAAATTCAAATGACCTTTGAAATTGAACTAGATATTTTTTCTTTAACCTAATAAATAAACATACTACTTTAGATCTAAAGTTAAAACAATACGTAGATATATACTAAGAATGCTATCTCAAACTATTTAAAACAATCTTTATATAAGAAGAGTTATTAGATTATTATCTCGAGAGTGTTTTTTATATAATTAAACTTAAGAACTTCTAATATCTATTCTTAATAAAGCTAGTAAAAGTAATTTTATTATATAGTTTTTTCTTAGATGAGTATCTTTTTTAGTAGTTTAATAGGTATTTATATAAATGAAAACTTTATACTAGAAAAGGTAATAAAGTTATAATAGTATAATTCTTAGTAATAAAGCTTTTAACTTCTTCAAGGTTTTATTTTTATTTTCTTTAATTATAAAGAATTCTTAAGCTATTTTAGTAACTTTAATCTTTAAACCTTTTCTTTCGCTTTATTTTTTCTTATTTCTATCTAGAATAAATTACGTAAAGTATTCTTTCTTAATAGTTTCTTAAATAAGTTAGTGAATTTTATTGAATGTTTTAACTAGAGATTATTAGAATTCTACTACTCTACTATTCTAATTCTAGAAAACATTATTATTTAATATAAGTAAAGTAACTTACTTATATAGTTCTACTTATAATAATATCTAAATGAAATCTTTATTTTCTATCTAAAATTAAATTCCATTTTTTAATAAGAATAAATAATCTTTGTTTTTTACTTCAACTAGAAATTAAATAAATATAAGTAGATTACTATATACTTAAAACATAGTATTAATATATAAAAACATTAAAGAAATCTAGTATTAATAACTTAGACAAGGTTATAATATAACTAACTGCTATTAATGTTCTTATTATTTCATGTAAATAATACTTTTACTAATTCTAATAATCTGAATCAATTATACAATAACATTATTTGTTATCTAGAGTAAGTATTTAAGTTAATTATTCATGAAAGTATACTTCGTATGCTTACAAGACACAGGTATACACGTTAATTCTAGTAGAAATCAATGTATGGTTGCGAAACATAGTATTTTTCTATGTATTTAGTTATCCCAGTACAGAAATGCTTCCTAGAAAGCCAGAAACCAAAGCCTATAGTACAAATTCATTTGTAGCAAGCGAAAAATCCCTTCTAAACCTCCGAAAAAATCAAGAAGACAAAAAGGCAGACACTACCCCCAAACAACATCCCAGAAATCGCAACACCCAAAGAAGAAACCACCACATAGGCAGTACCACTGTAAGAATCTTTTGCGCTATATGCGCCCGCGGACTTGGTGGTGGTTGGTTTTGGCGAGATTGTGGTGGTGGAAGCAGTGGGAGAGGTAATCGTGGATGTAACTGGGACAGACGTTGTGACGCAATGGAATTGGGTCATAGAGTTGGCTACAAGGAACATGTCAGATTTTGGTACTATGGAAAGAGCAATTGTGTATGGATCTCTATGAAAGAAAGGTAAATAATAGACTGAACTTACTACACAAGGTTCTCTCCACTTCAGAAACAGTGGCGATGATAGTCATAGTGGGAGCGTTGACAGAACGAGGAAAGAAAGCCATGCTTGAGTTGACAATGGTAGCATTGGATGAGGATGGTCCGTCGTCATCAAAAGAACAAGACGTGATAACGCCCACTATAACAGATTAGCAATTGTAGATATGTGTATGTTAATGCCAAGCACATACCAAAGAAGAACACATAGGCAATGAAGAGAGCCCAGACAGTGAGGTAGAAGCGACAAAGCATCTTGAGATACGTCAGATTGACTGGAGCGACGCGGCAGAACCAAGTAGTTGTAAGAGGGTGGTGATGTTGGAGAGGTTGAATAGCGTGCGACCGGTATATGTCAAAAGAACAGTATAGTATGGATGTCTGAGATCTATGGTGTTTCTTTTGGTGGTTGGAGGAGAAAATTGGTGGTTGTCTTGAGGTTTTCAAGAAGTAGTTGTGTCCTGTGGGAAGAAATACAAAATCCAGCCACTTTGTTTTGCCAAGGAGTGAAGCGAGCAAGACCTTCCGACAACGACCACCACGCTAAGCCGATAAGGATAGTGAAGTTGCATACTTCAGGGATCTGGAACCAGCGGTCGACCCACAATCACTGAAAATTGTAATTAGCCAGCCTCCTTTGAGACCATCTTATCAAGCACGAGAGATGATAGTTGGATTACATTATTCAGACATCAAGCAACTGCCTGAATGACTTTGCCAGTGCAATACCTAAGCTGCACGCACGTATTTTTTGAACTGATGGGTTGTGATTTCATCTGAGTTGGGAGAAAGAGGCTGTGAAATATCTGTGAACATATCATAACTAGCTTTGGACTGGAAACTCGCTTCTGCATGTCGTGGAGGTGTACTGTGCGTGTCTGCCGTTGTCTGCGTCTGTCAACCCTTATCTGTTGGAGAATTGCACTTTCGGTTAGCCCTTCCACCTCAAAGTTGACATGGATATATTCGGAAAGGTGCAGAAAATTCTCTTCTAGCGTGGAAATGAGGAGATATCTCCTGCAGTAGTGCTTCAGGTGCTCCGAAGTGTTCCGATTCGTCTGGCGATCACTGACAAGCCATCTTCAAACTCTATGGGTTCCCATAATACCCTCTCTCTTGGGATGTGATCAATTTCGCTGAGTCCAACTCTTCAAGGCCACATTGGGATCTTGAAAACTCCATCAACTTGATTGTGATCCAAGATTTAAGGCTTGCAGATATGCCTGGATTCCTAAGCAACGCTGAAATGCCTGTCTGGCTCGATCTATGAGAAAATTCAGTTGAACTGGTCCTGGATCCATGCCTCAAGTTAAAGTTTCTCCTGTCGTTCGTTTACGGGTGTGTCAACGAATTCCGAGACCTCCTCACTAAGCTGGCAAGACCCAACGACCTGCAGGCTGAGGTGCTATTGCCCAAGATGACACTCAGATCAAGCAGCTGGTAGTGTACAATTGTGAGTGGTAACTTCTCCAATTCAACGACATGGTGTGCTGACTTTGCTTCTTGAACAGATAAGCGCCAACCACCGCGGTCATTCAAAGAAGAGTTTATGGAGGATGACTTCGAAATCTATCAGCAGAGGCATAAGTCAATGGTGGGAGGGGGCTGGTGGGGGTGTGGCAACACCTGTCTGCATTGGAAATGTTTGAGTTCGCAAGAGAGGTCACTGATGAGTACGCTCACCTCAAATGGCCTCACACTTGCAACCATCCCGTCTGAGAGACTGCCTGTGATGCACGTCCGTCGAATTTCGCTGGATGGCTTGAGAGTACTTGACATACCACGAAGATCTGGACTTCGGCAGGATCTTTGCAGTGTGTCAAGCAATAGAAGTAAACACTGCCATGCGCGTGAAACATAGTATGTTGCTTCCTACCACCATCTTTCATCTGATCTTCATATGCTGACGTATTCTATCCCAGATTTATGGGTACCCGTGCTCTCAGCTAATGGCGGGAGATGTAATCGAGCATATTGGCTCGCAAAAGTGGTTCGCCCAGCACGGGAACTCTACTTTCCCTTGCGGCCAATCTAATTAATATTCCACCCTGACAGACAGATCCGGTAAGAAGGGCAGTCATGTCGGCTAGCCTGGTGCTCGAAAACCGAGAGCTAAGAGCACCACGCCTGCCAAGTCAACCCATGCTGTCGGTAAGAATATACATTTTGCCAATTGTGTAAACAAAATACTGACCTGGCTATCAGCTCCGTTACCAGAGGACGAAACCAAGGAATCCTATTCGCAGGGTCTGTGGATCTTCATTCAAACTGATAACTGGTGGGGGAAGCTGGTCAAACAAAACGAGAGCATGGAGTTGGGAGATCCTGCCTGCCCGTGTGACAAGGAAACTCAATGTGCCAAGGATCTGTACCTGTGTATTCGTGATTGTAGCAACCATCGGTGGCGATAGAATTGGCAATAATACGGGTTTTTGGTTGCGGGTTCTTGGAACATTCAACTCAACACATGCTCGTTACAGTCGTCGCAGATATGGGGATGAATGCAGATGACAATCAAAGCTAAGAGTAACTCATGTACTGTAAGCTACATAATATCTTGCGAGTTGTTACCGCATCTACAGTCATTTCCGAGAAACGAAGTTGCGTGACAGATAACATGTGCGTCCGCAATGACGAAAAACTAGACTGACAAGAGATATAGGCTGAAAAAACCCGCCGGCAAAGTTTTGGAATCCTCCTAAATCTACCAGCTGATGGAGACATTGGAGAGCAATACATGTTTGCATATGGGCCTGAAGGAATACCTGGGACCTGGTGAGCTCCTCCCATATACAAAAAGAGTCGAGTCGCAGCGCCCCTTCTCCGATACGGTTTCGCTCCAGCTATTTTAGTTCCACAGCTTTCCTACTTATTTTCACAAGACTAAAAAGCTCGTAGGGTATGCCTAAGTATCCCCCTCATTGCTATCATCAAGCACGAAGTAAAACTGACACCTGATATATAGCGGTTTCAAAATTCCTCATCAATATTCGAGCCCAATTCGAGAAGCTTTGTCATTGTGGTTACCTCTTGTTGGGGTTACTTGAAGGTTCGCGCAAATCGTTCTTTAGAAAAGCCAGCTTGGACCGATCTCTCAAGCTGTAGGATGACAATTACGGCACTGTCGGGATGTGTGGAGAATACAAATTGGAAAGAGAGCTAGCCACATGGCGTGAGGAAGTCGTCTTACGAGATGCTCCTGTCAGTCCTGACCGACAAGATTACAGCGGCATTGGGCCAATTCTCCCCACAGTCTTAGGTGGCTACGACAGGCGCTCCAGCGAGAGGCCTCGGTTAAAATAGGGGGGAGCGTTCCGCCAGACAAGCCCACCAACAGGCTTCATGTCAATAGCTTCATTTTACGGACTAGAATTTCCATTTGCGGATCACCCGGGGTCAATAAAGTCAATAAAGACGACAAAGCCACCGCACAGTGCCTCACGGTGGGACAAAATCTACTTAGCAAGCTACAGTCACAGCGTCGGTGTTATGCTGATATTCCTTTGGGGGGTTGCGATAGCGACGAACTTTAACCAGGCTGCCTGTGGACGAGAAGTTCATCGACTTCAACTCAGAAAAGAGGTCGCGCAGAGATTTGCTCCGTAATTGTCGGAACCCACCCAAACTCATTCCTCTCGTCACCCCGTGCGTGTGTGCTCTCTGTGAGCGAAGATTCTTGGATCAGAAGAAAGAAACCCGGAGGAAAGGGTGGGCGAAGGTGGTTGTACTTGGGCACCCTCAATTTGATAAGAGTCGTTCTTCTTGGTTGTTGCTGAAATGAGTGTGAGTTCAAGTTGGAAGAGGCGAATTCTTCAACTTCGAATCGTGTCACCATTCGCACGTAGTTTCATTCTGAGTGTGGCTACCAATCGCGCCTCAATCTATTACAATACGACTGCTTCAAAAAAACCCTGCTAGACTTTGCAGAGGAGACAGAGGACGATCAGCAAGCCCCTTCAATTTCACCATGGCTATCCTGACTTCATTCCACCAAGAAAGGATTCCTCGTACTCAAGGATCAGCTGTCGAATACGATATTTGCGACTACTTACTTCATTCCGTGAGAGTGGCACCGCAATCTACGGCAAGGATCTTGGAGACAGATCAAGCGTTGATGTGTCCCAGACAGTCATAAAGGAGAATACGAAGCGACCAAAAGAAATTATACGTCTCAGTCACTATCATCATGTGACTTTCCTCGGCACTTTACCCCGCAATTACCCGAGCCACGTGACGTTTGCTCACCAATCTCCAAAAGTTGCCTGACGGGTTTTGTCTCAGACAGATATGTTTGTATGGATATCGTGAAGATCCTGGCAATCTTTTGAGTATTTGAGACCAGAAAGTCCTTATAGATACTTTACGTGCCAAGGCCGTGGTAACCAACATCTACTCTGCTCGCTAAAGATGGCGAAAACGTGACATCCAGATCGGCTTTTCCTCTTCCCGTTCTACAACAAGACAGAAAAGTCTCCCAGATTCATTGCGCCGTGAATGTCAATTTTGCATAGAGTCGGGGATCTTACCGTGGTACCATTGCGAGGAGTAACTTGGCCTGTTACATTTTCCTCCTGAAGAAAGATCAGGACTGATTCAAACATGCGAAAGTTCAGAAGAAAATATGTCATTGAAGTCCATTCGTTTTCATCGAACTGTTGGCACAGCCCCATGAACACTTATCTAACCAGGACTTTTCTGGCCGAAGCGCTGCGTTACACAGAGTTGCAACCCAGCTATTCCGTCAAATATTTCAACATGGCGGCTTTATGGTGATCAGTCCATATTCGGTGCGTTTTCGAGAGGTTTTCTGGACGTAGGTTGATTGGACTGTACACTGTCAATTGTCTCGTTCTAAGGGCGAGAGAACTGGAGAAGATCGTGGACCTACCCATTACACGATCCGAAGTCTCTTCGTCTTGTTCAAGGATGGAAACAAGCCGTCATTGTTTGATAGTCAGAAACTCAAAGACGGCAGAGTAAGTTTTACCTCCTCGACCTAAATACTCCATTCGTAACTAATGGTGTATTAGGGGCCATAAGTCTCAAAAGAGTCTTTCGCAAATCGCAAAAGTCATATATTTACTACTACTACTGTGCCTATATCGTGTGGCTCCAGGTGCCAAGCGCCTACGGGAGCGCAATTACAGAAGTTCAACAAGTCTTCACTTGTGGATGAAAGGTGGTGATTCAACATTGGATATGCTGAGACACTTGAAAGGGAATTTCTCAAATTTTGTCAGGTATGTCAGGCCAGATTACGCTGGCTTATACACCAATTGTCACACTTTCTTGGCAGGCAAAGAGGAGAAAATATACGACGGGAAATAAGAGGAGGATCCAGCCTGTATTGTGACGCTGGGGAGTCGTCTTTCGATTTTGTGGCGGCAATTGTTACGACATGTCGGTCGGTCTTAGCCGAGACTCCTATCTTTGCTGCCTGGCCCCTGTCTCGGTGGCCTAGGTGGATGCCTAGTACTCTAGAGGCTTCCACTCGGTCAGGGTCGTCTTATAAAGACGCCCTGCTCGCCGTCGGATAGCCGAACCCTTCCTGTTCCGTGATAAAGAGCAAAACAAGCAAGGGGCTGTGAGCTGTCAAACTCCAAATGCTTGCCGGAGCAAGGAACAAAACAAGGAAGGCGTTGTCAGCTGTCAAACTCCAAATGTGTGCCGGAGTCTGGCCTATAGTAGTGCCATCGAGGTAACCATTTCCACTCGATGAGTCTCAGCGGCGTGACGACGCGTAGGAATTCGTCTCGGTTCGTGGTAGCCGAAATTCTGGCCGAGGGGCTCTCGATTTGTAAGGTATGCTGCCTCGTGGTTGGTTAGATATTAGCCGACTCACCCAGGCAAATACCCCTTTGGTTGTTATGCCAGATCACTGCGGCACATTCCAGGAGTTGTGGAGGAAATATAGCCGATCTTGGGCGGCATGGTGTGGGTTCTGTGCGAGGTTTGTCGCCACTTCCAAAATGTAGCTTGATGAGGATGAAGGTGATCAACAATAAGCGAAGAAACAGGATGCTTTTTAGAGCCATGTTGAAAGTAAATAGCAATCGCAGTAACTGTACGGAACGGACGTGGGCGGATAGGGCACGGGCATTTTAAACTTCTAAAATCCAATTTTTACTATAGAACAGATTTAGGCTATTCTATTAGCTACAGCCTATAAGTACAGAGACTCGTAGTACCCTCTGTCGTATCCTACCTCTGTCATATCCTTACTATCACGTAAGCGTTGAGTCTTATCATCGTTGTCGCTGTCGCTATTGTTGTCGCAGATAATATAAGTAGAAAGGAAGGTAATAGTTAGTGCGTCTTCCTACGGGTTACCTAGACTTCTGTCGCGAGTTGACGTACGGAGTAAGAGTTTTGTGTTTTCGCTTACGGGAGCCTTTCCTAAACCGGCTAGGCTATTACGTCACTTCTTCTACTCCTACCCTCCGTAACTTCGTAAGCCCTCACCCTCCCTTTTCTTTAATTCACTACAACAGTAGTAAGACTACGACAAAAAGGCACGACAGTAAGAGAGGGGTGCCCTCGGAGGTAGAGGGGGCAGGGGGGACGGGGGTGGCGGTTAATATACAGGACACCTTTGAAATGGCTAGAATGGGGGTTAGAATTGCTAGGGTGTTTACGCGCACTTGTCGTGATAAGTGATATTTTTGTGATTAAAAGTTGGATTTTAGAAGTTTAAAATGCCCGTGCACTATCCGCCTACGTCCGTTCCGTATAACTGTCATGTATCCTAAAGAAACTGAAACATCAACTTCAACCTTTTGGATGATGCTGTAAATCTTGTCCTGCCGGTATTCATGGGAAGCATAATAGAGTCTCTCGCTACCTCGAGTCCCGATTCATCATTCATGGTCTTGTTGAATCAGTAGTTTGGTCCATGGCTTTAAGTGGTGTGAATTCTACACCAAATCGAATCAAATTCCAAAGCTACAAAAGAACAACATTTGAGATTCCCATACGTTTGTGTATAATCTTCCAAGACACACTACTCATCAAAGTTTGCACTTGACTAGGTCTGGTCCCGCAGTCGGACTTAGTATCTATCACGGCGATGCTCTCAAATTCGATGGACTAGCCGAGACCTCGCTTAATCAACCGCTCCCCGACAAGAACTACAGAAAAAGTTTGAAACTGTTTCTTAATAGAGTTCAAGGGCTGTGTATTTCCCAATGCCAGGGCTGTTTTTGAAGCTGAAATTGGTCACGTGAGAAGAGAAAATCAACACAAGGAACTTACATATATTTTCTGGTTCTCCAGATGGAGGACGGGTTGATACCACAAGAATCCAAATTCTTCGGAGTACGCCAGAAGAATGATCCTAGTATGGCGATAAATTAGATGATACATTGGAATCCATCCCAGAATTTCCGCAGGGAGACGTGCGCGCAAGAAAGGCAAGAGCGAGGCCACCAAGAAGGAAAGAGCCACCACCCCTTCTCTCCAAAAAATTCCACACAAATCTCCGACCCATCTCCATCCTTTCTTGCAACCAAACCATCACCATTCGCATCAATCATCATCCCCAAACCCACTCCCATCCTCAAGCAGAAAAAGGTCCGATGCACCGAGGTCGGATACTGCAGGAGAGCCATGTACTGGTATATTCTACCCTACTACTGTATCTTCGACCGTGTTCGTTGGATATGGGCGGCTCTCTTGGTTCCTGCGGGCGGTATCTGGATAGGTGATAGGTGTGGTTGTACCCCTTCTGGCTCTCGCCGGCGGATATGACTCCTTCGGTACGCTTGCTGGCTCTGGTTGGGGTTGTTGGACGCTTGGTCGCGCGGTGGTGGTGGTGGTTGTTCTCGTTGCGGCACCGAGGAGGGTTGTTGTCTGTGACAAGACTAGGTAAGTTGCTTCTCCCTTCTGCAGAGCAAGCATGCTAATAGTTGCCATAGTATATGCATCGACGGTATCAAAAACCCCCACACTCCGTTCTTCGAGGCATCAATTCATGGCACTATCGAAAATACTCTCCGAGTCGCCGCAAGTGGGGATCAGATGGCATATCTTCGAACTAAGAAATGAAGATAAGTCTTTGAGGGCCTCGCAACTGGTATATTTGGTGAAAACTTAATACATGTTCCCGTAGGAGTGAAGATTGTCGCTATTCAGAAGCTCCGAGAATGAGCTACTAAACTTGTCAACCCCCACAACATACGCACGCATAGGCCTAGGATTGCAGTTGCAAAGTTCTCAACGGTCCTCATGTTAGCAGATAACATTCTTCGTCGCCGAAAGTAACATCCACAGAGAACCCCCATCACATAGCGTGGAAATAGCGCAATAAGAACAACATTGGTTCAAAATTTCACTCAACAACAAGAGATGCAAGCTATCTATACGCATATTCCCCGTATATGCTGGGATAATACCATTTTCTCACAGCTGAGTGGCTCAAACTTGTGAATATTAGAGATTTTTATTGATTATTACATATTTGCCAGTTGGCTTTAAGTTCATTAGGAAAGTACGGTAAAACAACGCCATGACGCCTATATACATGTGAACCAGACATGATGTTGTTTGAGGACCTCTCTCCCAGCAATTATTCAGGGTGGGATTTTCTAGGCCACGCAGAACTTATTTTCTACCCACCTCGACAGTGCCAAACACTTCAAGTCAACCAATCTCCAGAAGACATCAGCCACGCAGATGATGATTGGTAGCATACCGAGATAACTAAGACACCAACCAAGTTCGTGTCCTACCATGGTGTCTATTCCTGTTATTGACCAAGCATATTGAAGAAACAACAGGCCAGCTGTATCAAGTATGAATACATGGACTAGATATACTGCGAAAGAAATGCGTCCCAGATACTGAGAAAATGCATTGGTGAAGAGTTTTTGGAGGGTAGGACTAGTCCCGACAACCCAAAGAAAGATAACAGATCCCACGGAAGGCCAGAACCTGAATTCATCTTTGGCGAGGATATTGATCTTTGTAACGAAGACGTAACCAGGTGTCCTTTCCGAATGTCTTTCTGGGAATCCAAGCAGGTATAGACTTATAATAAATAGCAAACCCCGCATTTGCGAACCTAGACGTTTCGAGAATCGAATGCTACTCTGAGGAGCTTTCGTCAAGTCCTCCGTGACATTCTCCTGCCGTATGACATCTAATTCCGCTAGTATAATCCCCCAAGTGAAACAAAAGGTCTCCCAGTAATACGACCTTATACTCCAGATACTGGATGCCGCCAGAAGCGAGATGCGCGTGGCCGTTTTTGCACGAGATAACGTTAGAATCTGAATATAAAGAACAAAGGAGTATTTCACTTCGCGCGGAATAGTCCAAGTCGGTTGCGCATACAACGGAAATTGCCCATTGACATAGTTTAAGATGTCAAGAAATTGCGGTGTTTTCGTAAACCAGTCCCAAAGTTGTTGAAATAATGGTAATCGTGGAGCGAAATCAGGTTTGTTGAAGATGGCAGGTGACTCTCTGAATTCCCGGGTGAGTTCGTAGACACCTAGAAATGTCAAGGCGGCTTTAATGAAGGAAGAAACCATGACAGGACCAAAAAGTCGTATTGGACGCCGAAAGGCGGAGGATGTGAGCTTGCTAAGAAATGTTGGCCATCTTTGTTTTCGTAGTAGACCGATGAGGTTGAATGATAAGGCGTATCCGGATATCACGAAGAATAGGCTGACCATTGCCGAGCCAGCATGTAGTAGACGGAAAAATGGGAGTTGCATGATATAGCGATTCTCGGCCTTCTTAAAATCTGGCACGCCGGGGATTGCATAATCGAAACCAACTTCTCCATATCCATATAATCCTCTTTGGTGACATACAAGGGAGTGATGATAGGTGACCACAATCATACATGCGATACCACGAGCACCGTCAAGCCATGATGTCGAATGTAACTTAAGTGGCGTCTTTTGGTGGTGTAAAAAGCTTGGGATCAGCAAACTGCCTATGGCTCGGGGAGTGAGACGACCTGTCGTGTGGAAAACGGGAAGCTCTTCGGTTTTGTCTCTTGAAATTTCATTCATGTTGATATGGATTTTGGGACAGTATAGATTTTAGAACAGTTGGTACAGAGCGAGCTTATTATACATAAGCGTACCATACTTACCATTAGGGATGGTCTTTCCCTTTCCCTGTACGACCCATGTTCCTAGGCATGTTTCTGGGGAATTCTACTTCGTAAATTGAAACTTCGGTGTTTCCCAGATGGGGTTCTGATTGTTTGAAGTCCCACTGTTGTGCAGAAAACGATTGAAATATGTCCGTGCAAAGCCAAGGCGGTTTCGTCTCTTTCGTCTCGTTCGTCTCATGAATCAATAAACTTTAATTGTGCTTCGCCTTTGCGAGACCCTTGTTCCCTCGTGATTTGAGTCCGCAAAAAATCGTTCGCATAAGGCTCATTCTTTTCGCCCACAGCCCAGACAAAAAAAGATACCACTCTTTCTTCTCCCGCCGGCGGTATTTAATGATTTATTTCAAATATTTCAAAATGCCTGGCTTTAATTTAAGACGAAGCGAATCGCTGCCGCGCAGTGAAAAGCTCAAGACGGAATATGCACAAACGGTTCGCTCAACCGGTCCTGCGAGTTATCGAATTGTTAAAGTTGAAAGATCAGAGGAGGACGATCAAGATGAGATGCATGTCTCCGCGTGGGCACGACGGATCATCTCGCTGTTTCCTTTAACTGCAATTGCCACAGTGTATTTTGGATATACTTACTGGAGATTGCAATTCGACACAATCTTACAATTAAGAGCTGCTGGCCAGGATATGAGCACTCGCTTGTTTTTTTGTGTTTTGGAATTCCTCACAGTTGGTAAATAGTCATGATTCAGACCTCGAGACCATTTTTTAACCTTCAATACAGCACCCAACTTTCTCAAAGCTATCCTTGATGCTATCGCGATTCTGTTTGGATCTGAACGCCGCCAACTCAGATTGGCCGGACTTGCTGCACCTTCGGTGGATATCATTATCACGACTTGCAAAGAAGACGTGGATATTATCCTGGACACGGTTCGAGGTGCATTGAATATTGAATACCCTATCGACAAGTTTCGTGTCATTGTCACGGACGATGGAGGTTCATCCGAACTTGCAGATGCCATCCGAAATTTGTCAGCGGCAGACAAGATCCAACGGCTTTTTTATACTTGCCGAACTAAAGGTCCCAATGATGGCAATAAAGCCGGTAACATAAACCATGGTAAGCTCACCCAATTCCTTCTCCCTTGAATGGAACAACTCAAGAAACTTTGCTAATACGACATTATCTTTCTAGCTCTCAGGTTCTCCAGAACGCTACCTGGCGGCTCTTATGAGTTCACGGCTGGGCTTGATGCCGACATGATTCCCACAAGACATTTCTTGCGTGCTCAGATACCTCACCTACTTCTCGATCCAAAAATGGGCTTCACATGCCCCGCAGCGGTATGTTTTCACGCCCATTCAAAACAAAATATTTTGTCTGACATTTAAAGACTTTCTATAACAATCCGATCAACGACCCCCTTTTCCAAACCCAAACCAATGTCAACAAGTTCGACGAATACATCAAAGACAGAATGAATTCCGCCTGGTGTACCGGCTCAGGTGTGTAAAACCTTTGTGATATGGAGGGCAAAATGAAGTAAACATGGCTAACTTCTTCCTTTAGGTTGGGTTATGCGAAGAGCCGCATTGGACGACGTGGATGGTTTCCCAGGTCAAACTTTATCAGAAGATGTCCACTGCTCCAGTAAGCAGATTGGAAAGGGATGGAATGCGGCTTTCATCGCAGAGGCTTTGCAATATGGTCTGATGCCTGAATCTTACCAAGGCCATCTGAAACAACACAGGAGATGGGTTAGTCTGCCCGAAGACTCTGTCCAATTCTTCGCTAACTTGTTGCTCTTTACAGAAACTTGGAGGGCTTGAATGCGGCCTTGCAATGAAGCTATGTTTATTTGGTACTGATGCCAAATCTATGGGCATCTTTCAAAGATTGTATGGGGCATATTATCCTATTAAGTCCATCACTGCTGTATTTGCCACACTGGGGCTTTTGACATCACCTGTAATACTCATGGCAGACGTCCCCATTGTTGTATTCTCTGGAATTCCAGAACTCAAGCAATTGACACAAGCTGCATGTATATCGTACGCATGTGGATGGTTATTGAGATTTCACATGTCTGCTTTGACAGGCTACAAATCTTCGTTTATGGAACTCTCAACAGAGATCTGGATGGCTCCATGTTCGTTGATCCTTGTCCCACTGTTTTTCTTGATGAGCTAACAATTGTGCTAGACCATACCTTGACACAAATCCAAACTTTTCTTCTACCAAAAGGCTTCGGAGGCAAGATCACAAAGTTTATCCCAACAGGAACAATCCAGGATTCGCTTCGAGAAAGAGACCAAGGGAAACGAGCACCACTCCATCGTCGGCTCAAGAACATTCTTTTCGAACAAGGTGCCATTTTCCACCTTATTTATGTCGTCATGTGCTTGGCTGCTGTCGGTACCGTTTTCACAAGAGCATACACACGCTTTTCTGGCGACCCAACCGCTTTCTATCTATATCTTCTCACTCACATAGGATGGGCTCCTATACCATGGCTTTTGACTGGAGCCGCATGTTTAACTCCTCTACGCTATGCCCTTTTCCCTCCAGATGTGGCACCAAGAGAAGAACTCCTGTCCAGAGATCCCATTTCGAACGTCGCTTACCCGATTGAGTCAGCGAAGCGCGTTCCTTGGAAGTACGATATGTTTGGGTACGAGAACATTCCTCTTGCAGTACTTGTATATAGCTTTGCTTTGCTATATTTTACGCGCATATGGTAAAGACATTTATGCGAGAAATTTCGCTTCCTTTCTCGCTGGGTTTGGAGAGAAATGATGAGTGTCATGGGGACACAGAACCAGTGTGGCTTCTAGGCTGTAATATTTCAGATTCTTCATTTTATAACTTTATAAACTTAAATAAGTAATATAAGCAGACGTTATTGCTTGACTTTCAAATTCCTCCAGAACTATGTACTTGTGCTCCATTCGCCCTCAGTGTCCAATAACGTTTTGCCACTTCTGTGACTATGTCTTTGACACACTTCGCATACCTTTAGCGACAAATGATTGGCAATGGCAAATGGCTGAGGACGGGGGTGTGGATCCGAGTTGATGATTCGATCGTATGAGAAACAATTACAATGAAGATATGATCAGAGGACAATCATAATCCAGATCTTCGGTCGGAGATAATGCTAGTCAGGATATCAACACAAATCCCCGTGGCCCGTGGGACCATGACGAAACAAAACGACCTTATCTACGGGTTCCTGAACCTATCGGGATGCGTCACATCTGAAATGTTTCGAGCATGCCTATGATTCTTCGGCTTCCTTTTCCGTACTTCGTTTTACCTCCTTTGATAACGGTGGAAGTAAACGCTCGGATCTTGCGTCTCCACCCCACGTACTAGCCGCGTCACAATGCCTTTGGCGAGTGGTTCTTAGGCATCATGCCTTTGACAGAACCACATTCAGCTTCTTTGCTGTGGGTAGTGCTTACAAATACCCGGGGGAGAGACGAAGACAGTTTTCAGAGAAAGGATCCTGAACCTTAAACCAGGTTGCCAAGTGATCGTCCCTAGTAACAGAGTTTTCGTGAACTGATCCGAAGATTAAGGTTATTGCTTATCTGCTTGGCTTGAAATTTTCAGTATCATGTTTCATATTCAAGGTAACGGGGCCAGACAACTCGCGTCATTATCCCCTTGCAAACGAAACATTATGAAGTACTGTAGTACTACTGGGCGGGCGGGTGGAGTACGGAGCAGTCTAGAACAGTGCAAACTAGAAACCCCTACTCGCTAAATTTCCCTTTTTCATACGTAGAAGAATACAATGAGCAAAGGCTGTTTGCTGCCGGAACTTTCTCCCTAGAGACTCGTAGAAAGCTGCTCTTTAAATGGCCGGAAAGTAGTCTTGCCAGCGTCTTTGCACTCTTGAATTCGTTTTACTACAGTATAGGAAGGGTGGGTATAGCCCCACAATATAGCCTTCTCAGCTCATTGAGTTTATCAAATTCATGTGGAGGCATAGTCAGAATTGGCAACGGGCGGCGAGCTTGACCCTTTGAGGTGTTTAAAATCGCATTTCTTGGATTCCACGAACTCTGTAGGAATGCGATGTTCTGGATGTTCAGGAGATGGAAACCCAGATGAATGCGTCTTTCTACTGAACCCCATATTCTCTAAATCTATGAGCTTAGGCAGCATTTTCCACGGGACGTGGTCAAGTCAACTGTATTTACTTTGCGCCCTGCCTATGTATCTACACTTGGGTCTATGCTCTGCCTTCTGGTGAAAATATCTGTCAAGCGCACAGTCATATGGTGAGCCGAAACCCCGGGTGTCCACAATGTCTGCCAAGAACGTGAATTATAGCCGGGCTCTGATCCTTGCTGTTCTCTCATGATGAAGACTTATCATAAGGCACCAAGCCTTTTGAAACGCCTGTCAACCTTAATCAACCTGAGTCAAAGACTCGCGAAGGAGTAGCTGGTCTTAAGGACGGTGTATAACCTGATGAACCCGCAGTGCGTTCGTTTGAGGAGTTTTGCGAATTCTTTCCAAGTCAAGGGTGGGCAGGTTCCTGGGATGCGAGATCCCATACAACTTGAATTTTTTATTCTACTCTCTTTGAACTGCCAAGTAATTTGTCATAATTAACATCAACCATCTCACTATTTTCAAAACAAAACTGGGATGCTTACCCTCCTACCATTCCGTCGCTTTGCGGTACTGGGATTGATAATCGTCCTGGTGATCCTCTTCGAATTCAAAGACTCTTCATTCACACCAAGCTTAGTTCCTCATTCAAGTCCGGTTTTCCATCACCGTCTGGCCTAGCATCTCTAACATTCATTGAAGGCAAAGGAGGCGACATCCAAGAAGGCGACATCATTCCCAATGTCGTTCACTATGTGTGGATTTTGGATCCAGCCAAAACAACGCCTCAATTTCATTTCAAACACTTCTTATCGATGTATTCTGCATTCCTACACCTAGAACCAGAGATCATCTATCTTCACACAAACGCAAACAGCGAAGCTATATCTCGAGCCAAGACTAACGGAAGTTACTGGACGCGAAAGGTGTTGTCAATGTCACAGCTGGTCGTGCGGGAAGTACAACCTCCCACCAAAACCACAACCGGACTCGCAATCACTGCATTGGAGCATCAATCTGACTTTCTACGCCCTAATATACTTTCCCGTTTTGGGGGCATATACCTGGATTTTGATGTCTTCATACTACGCGATTTCCGGCCCCTACGAGAAGCAGGGTTCAAAAACGTTTTCGGCCACGAGCTTTTGGAGAAACCCAACAATGGATTAATGATGTCTGTGAGAGGAAGCAGGTTGATGAATATTTTTGACAAGGAACAACACCTTGCTTATGATAAGGCATGGACTACTCATAGCGTGGAGCTTCTTACCAAATTAGCTGCTGCTCTAACGCCCGTTCCATTTCAGGTTCTAGTAATGGAGCGTAAAGCATTTACGCCGGATGGATGGCTGCCAGAAGAGCATGCAGCACTTTTTCTCAATCACGAGAAGACAGAAAGTACAAAGGAATTGAGAGCGGAAGAAGATCCTCTAAATAGTCCGGGGGAGATTGATCTGGAAGAATTTTGGAATGTGTCAAAGAACAGAGTAAAGGAGGACTGGGAATTGGATTATTCCAGTTCATATGCAATGCATGCATTCATTCCCAAAAGAGATGACCGCCCACCAAAATGTAAAGAAATCGATTGGGCGTATGTAATGGAAAGACGAAGTAATTATGCGGTGCAGATGTATCCAGTGTTGTGGCATGCATCCAAGTTGGGGGTTATTTCTAGAGATCCTAAAGATCACGTATGATAATAAAATGTATATTGACTGTTCTACACATTCTTGTCGCCTCTCCTTTCACGTTCTCCTAAAAGTCTTGATTTTAGGCTGCATTAAAAGATGTGGATTACTTGATTTAAGTAAGGAGAAATGTTTGCTTGACTAATATAGTACTTGGAGGTTTTCTACAGTACCCGTGGCACCCAACTGTACAGCGTTCGAAATGAGTAGAGTTGAGTCGAGTAGTAGCATCGAAACGAGTAAACCAATGTTTCAACTCCAACCTGAGTTAGTTTTAGTTCTACTCAACTTGATTCGCTAAGTCATCGAGTTACAGTAAGATAAGTACTGCTTAAGTAATGCGGAGTATGTAAGTCTGGCCGGAGGTCGGGCGACCGGTCCACCCACTGTAAGTTCCGGCGACGAGCGCTTTTAGCGAGCAATTGTTTAGCGAGGGGTTTGATAATGTTATGCGAAATAGGAATAGCCTCTTGGAAAGAACGATAACTTAATAACAAGCTTAAAAAGCTAGAGTCTTTGGTAAGCATGGACGAAGAAATACTACTACGAGACGTCATATCTAAGGACATTTATTTCGTACTTTGATTACTGTGTATAGTATACTACTTATTACGACTTGAGTACACTGCCATATACTAATCCTCCCAGTTGGGTCACCCTATACAAATTGTACACTGCTGACTTTAGTTCAAGAACTTTTAACGCATCAGGATTGCTAAAATCAATATACATTCATCACCCTAATAAAAACACCTTACACAACCGAACAACCCTAACAATTCATATACAAAACCCCCTAAACCCCTCAAACTGCCCCTCAATCAACCCCAAAGCCCCTCTCAAAATCCCCACAACCTCATCGTCCTCTCTCCCTTCACCACAGGTACCCAAAATCCCTCTAGCTCCAGCAAGCAACATCTGCACCCTGTTCCCCCACCCCATAAACACTTCCAGATTAATGAACAACATACTCCCCAGCACCAAGATCTTCCACTTCCGCTGGTCCAACAACTTCTGCGACGCACGGATAGCAAGGTTGTAGTGGTGCAACCCGAATTTTCTACAATCTGACATGGTGTTATGGGAAGGGGAGTGAGGAGAAGGATGATAATGCGTTCGGGATAGAGCCCCGATTGCGAGGACCGAGTGCAGGAGGGAGGGCTCTAGGAGCATGTTTTGGAGCAAGAGGGTTGTCCAGATGGGGGAGAAGTAGAGGCTTGATTCTGGGATGTTAATTTGGAGGAAGTAGTCTAGATAGGTAGATTCCAGGGGTGATAGGGAGGTACGGGGGCGTGTATGCGGGTTGGGTGTTGGGGTTGGGATGGGAAGTTTTGCGAATTCGCACGGCCTGGAGGTGGTGAGACAGGGTGTGCAGGATGGTTTTTTCTCGTCGCATTTTTTGCGACGGATTCTGGAGGGTTCTTAGGTTAGGGGATCGTAGAGAGGGAGGAGTGAGTGAGGGACGTACTTGCAGGTTTGACAGCCTGTTTTTACTTTGGAGGTACCGCGGGCTTTGGGACGGGTCCTTTTATTTGTAAGTTGATTTGGTTTAGTGGCTTCAAATGGGACTGGGTGTTTCATTGTTTTACTCAGGTTGAAGTTGCTGATGGGGGAATTTGGTTGAGGTTCGTGATGAATTAGTGAGGGAGAGTTTTGACATGCTGTGGCGCGACGAGCCCCGCTAAGAGTATTCATCTTATTGGGTGTAGCGTAAATTGAGACGACGCTACGCCTCTTTGGATACGCCCCTTTTCCTGGATTTCGCTTATCCATGAACCTCCACCACAACGATGTAATTCAGAAAGTTTGCTTTGGTATAGTCATTGGACGCAGCGTAAGTTATAGACTCATATGTCACACGACATTGCACTTGTTGAAAGTTTCACATACAGCGATATTCCTAACTCGCTTTAAAATCGTGATTTTCAGGAACACTGAACAAAGTGCGAAATCACAAACTTAAGAAACGACCCCCCTATACTATAGGTCAACCACCCCTCTAGGACTTAAGTCCTTAACGTTGGTCAATCTTTAACACCTTCCTAGTAGTTGTATCGACTTTTCATATAACTTAGTAACGTTTATTTATTATAATCTAAGAAGGGACAAAAAGTCAATTCTTGTGACCGCGAGGCAGGATAGCGGGGTAAGGTCTTGGCGTACGTCCGACACAAAAACTACCTTTCTGCCCCTACTCAAATTATTATATAATTTACTACTTAGGGTATATAAAAAGTGGATATATTTACTAAGAATGTGCTAATATATACTTCTTAAGTAGGACTAAAATCCTAGAGGCCTTATTGTTATGTTATATAGGGTAGGTTATGTTACGATTCCGCGTTTATACTTTTTTTTTAGTGTTTCTAAAAATCACGTTTTCAAGGCGAGTTAGGAATATTGCTGTCTGGGCGTCAAAGAATACGCTGGAACCAGTAAGCTGAGTCCTGATGGGGCGATCCTATCGACGCTGATTTCGCGAATCATCCGAATACAGTTAGTTCCAATTCCCGACAAGAAATATGTATACCGATATCCTACCTATGGGATCAAGAACTTACGCTTGACCCAATAGCTACCCCGGGAACTTTATTCTCAGACCACAACGTCTCCTCTTGAACAGCAAAACTCATTTTGGTTTCCACAAAGGAGTATATATACATCTGCTCGCAAGTCACAAATCTCAATTGAGCAGCGACGAGAATAACTTTCCTGTATCACCGCCAAGAAAATAACAACAAAAATGTCATCACCAACCCCTTTCAAAATTTCCATCCCAGACTCTCGTCTCGAGAGACTCAACCAAAAATTAGCTCTTACAGATTTTCCACCCACCACTACCACCTCTGCAACGGACGTAAATAAACCTGCCTATCTCCCCTGACTTCAGTTCCCTGATCAACCCAAGAAATCCCATCTCACACCCATACCACTACCCCCTTCAAACAAAGGCTTCCTCCTAACCCATCTTCCAGTGGTCCCGCGGCGTCCCCATCCCCGAACTAAAACGTCTAATCACCTACTGGCAAACCACCTACTCCTGGCGCACCGCAGAAGAATCTCTAAATCGAATTCCCCAATTCACCACACCCATCATCGTGGATGGCTTTGGAGAATACAACATCCATTTTGTTCATCAGAGGAGCGAGGTGGACAAAAATGCCATTCCACTATTATTTCTTCACGGCTGGCCAGGGAGTTTTCTTGAGGTGACGAAGATGTTGGGGCCTTTAGCTAATGGTGATGTGGGAGGAGGTGAAGATAAGGAAAAGGGAGAGGTGTATTTTCATGTTGTTGCCCCGAGTTTGGTGGATTTTGGGTTCTCGGATGGGAGTGGGAAGGTATGTTGAAAGTAAAATTTGAATGCGTGTGAGATGAGGGAATATAGGGAGCTGATAGTGGAATGTTTAGGAAGGATTCAATATCGATCAGCATGCGGAGGTATGTCACAAGCTCATGCTTTCCCTTGGATACTCTCAATACGGTACGTTTTCGCCTCGCTCCTCGTTTAGCGTCCACCCATCTGTAGAGTTCGGACTCCTTTCTTTCTTTGGATGCACGTCAAGAAGAGTTCTACTGTAAAGCTCACACCACCCAGCAATGCAAGGAGGCGACCTAGGCTACCTAATATCCCGCACGATAGCCAAAACCCACCCCTCCCACATCCTCGCCTACCACCTCAACAACTGCGCTCCCGGCCCTCCCTCCCCAGCAACCCCCCTCTCTCCCTCCGACGCCGCCGTCCTCCAGAAAACCCAAACCTACCTCGAAAAAGGCTTAGGCTACCTGCGCATCCTCTCCACCGCACCCCTCTCCCTCTCCCCCTCTCTAACAGACTCACCCATCGGCGTCCTAGCATTCATCTACACCAAACTGCACGACTGGTCGGACCTCTCCACGCCCGCTTTCACCGACGACGAGATCCTCACCTGGGTCTCCATCTACTATTTCTCGACCGCGGGGCCGGGTGCTGCAGGGAATTTGTATTATGAGGTTGAACAGAAAAAACCGGGGGGGTTCGAGGCGGTACAGGGGTATATCGATGTCCCGGTTGGGATTGCGAGGTTTGAGAGGGATGTGATGCTTTTTCCGCAGGCGTGGAATAAAGGGTTGGGGAATGTGGTGTTGGAGAGTGTTCATGAGAGCGGAGGACATTTTGCGGGGTGGGAAAGGGGGGATGCTGTTGTGAAGGATTTGAGGGGGATGTTTGCGGTTGGGGGACCGGTTTGGAAATTTGTTGAGAGGAAGTAAGTACGCGTTAGCGAGTTTTGAGTTATATGTTCTATTCCAGCGTTTGAATAAAACTACTCAAATCCTTTATCCACTCTACTTGAGTAGTACGGTAAGCTACTAGACTAGCAATTCACTACTCAAGCTCGAGTTAAGCAGCTGCCACTTCTAACTCAACGCAACCACTCGAATTTACCACGCTGTATTTTTGGAGTCACCGAATTATTACTGTAGATCAACCTCCTATACCCCCAGCCCGCTATTACCTAAGAAGAATAGCGGGTTCGTAACTACTTAAAACAGATTCGCAGAACTCGATTTCATATCTCCTCCATTTCCCCACTTCCCCCACCCCCGTCCTGCAAAGGAACGTCACAGAAACACGTATATAAACCCAGATACACGAGATAGAACCAATAACACAAAGAATCATTCATTCCTTATACTCTAAGAGCAAAAACCAGTAAACAACTAACTTATAAAACACCAACGCCCGAAAACGCAACCAGAATCATTATTCATATTCATATCATAGCATACGCAGACCAAAGATTCAACAACAATGTAATCAACCAGTCATCTCCGTATCCCCATCATCATCACTCAACAGACTCTCCACCAGACTATCTCTCCTCGCCTTTCCGGCGGTATCCGGAACAACAGTCCCATCACTCTCCTCCCCTTCTTCAACCTTATCCAATCCCTCCTTCTCACCCTCCTCAGCTTCCCCCTTGATCACCGTCCTATCCCCTTCCGTCTCATCACCCGCACTAGGCGCTGCGCTTCCCATCCTACTCCTCGGTCCAACACTGCCCCTGAGACTGCCAGGTCCCACACTCCCACTCAAACTGCCCGCTCCAACGGAACTTGAGAAGGGAACGCTCTTCTCTCGCTCGGTCAGGGCATTGACGATTTTCCCCAGAGAAACGTGGATTTTAAACAACGCATTTCTGCCGGTGGCATCCGGGATGAGTTTCTCATCGATCGCGACGGAGACTTCTTCGTATACTTCCTTGATAAGCTGTTCCGTTGAGGCAGGTGAGATGTGGAGTTTAGCGAGAAGAGGGGAGAGAGTTTTCTTCTCCTCTCGACTGACACCAGAGCCAAGTCTTTCCAGGATGTCGCGGGCGAATTCAAGGTGGACGTCACCGTTGACTGCCTTCTTCGCCGCTTCTTCACTGGATAGCATGAGGGAACCAGAGGAGAGAGAAGGCGAGACGTAGCATTTTCGAGGATCCGTCCAATCTACCAACGTCGCACCAATAGCCCCAAGAGAAATCATTTCCTCCTCCGCCTCCCCTTCTTCATCCATCGTCTCTTGGATCTCAAAGAGTTTATGCAAAGCATCCAGTGCAACCCTCTGCACTTTGCCTTGATTCTCTTTGCGACTGTAACTATAGACCGGCAAGAAATAAGATAGTGCCTGTCTCACACCCTGATTCTGTGCTGATGATGGGTCGAAATACAACACGATAAGAGTCTTAAGCAGGTCCTCAATAGCAGGACTCTCATCAGATATAACACGTCCTAACATCAATTTAGCAACCGAAACGGTTGCTACAGCTTGAACTTCTGGGCCTTTGGAGCCTGATTTCAGGGCTTTGAGGTAGATTTTGAGGAGGGTTGGATTAGAGTCCAAGAGCTGGGCGCCATGTCTAGTCAGGATATCCGTCAAGATTTGGAGAGCGGTGATTTGGAGCGCGGCGTGTCCTTTAGTATAGAAGTGCATAAATAATGTCAAGTTCTCCTCGGCAAGCGATTTGTCGAGCAGAGCACAGAGGCCGAGACAGAGGAGACCTCTTTCTCTGACTGGGACTTCGTGACTTCGAACTGCGGGGACGATGAGATTGTTTAGACAAGCCACTAAATCCACGTTATCCTGGAGGTTGCCTTCAACGTTTTGAAGCATGCATTGGACGATGTGGAGACACTTCATATTGACCATGATCTCACGGATGGCTTTGTTGTGTGCCTCTTCTTCTGATAACTCTGACTTCTTGCCGTTCTTGTTTGATGGGCCGGAAGTGCCTTCATCACTGACTTCAGATTTAGCAGAATGGAAACTTTCTTCCGTGTCTTCACGCTCGGCCTGTTCCTCCTCATCCATGATCGTGTCGTGAACATCACGAACAGCCTCGAGAACCACGCTGATGAATTCCTTCTCTCCAGCTGCATCACCAGCACAGATACCACGAAGAGTCTCAACAGCGAGCTTCGTTACTTCCTCTGGAAGATCAGGAATAGAAAGTGACTGTCGAAGAAGAGCAAACATCTTTCTTCGGCCAACTTCGTCCGAGTAATCAACTGTTTGGGCAATTTGAAGCATCTGTTCAACAATAAACTCCTGTTCAACAGTATCTTCTTCTTCATCTTCAGTTGGTTCTTGCTCAGAAACTCTCTTCACAGCCTCGACGAGAACAGTAATGTATCGGTGGAGATAGAATGCAAGTTTGGTGACTTCCGGCATCTTTTCTTCAATCACAGAGACGAATTTGCCATTGCCTTCATTCAAGCAGAAATCGTTGAAGCTTCGAGCCATAAATACAGACTCAGCGCTCAAAGTATCCCAGAAATAGTCGTCGAGGTTGACAGCATCCCGATAATCAGGCCGGCCCTCCCAGAAACCTTTCATGGCTTCCAGTGCGACACCATTTTCGACACCAGAGTTAACAACATCAATACGTTCCAGGAGTTCCAGAAGGCCATCAAAGCTTGGTCCTTTTGGTTCTGCATTTCCTTCCTCGGTTTCTTCAACCTCGGCGGTTCCAGCACAATCCTCAATCCATCTCTCTCGGAATAGTTTGCCAGCCGCCTTTCGGACATTCTCATCTCGATCACGCAGACCCCATCTGAGAAGTTTCTCTCTCATGGACAAAGACAAATGTCTAAAATCTCCAAGAGAAGGGAGTAGCCGCGAGTAAAGAGCTCGACGAGTAGCCGCATCCTGGTCTCTCGCCCGTTCCAACAAGAAAGGTAAAGTGTTCGGAAGAATCGGCAGATTGACCAACAGACTTCGTCGCACATCAGCACTTGGATCATTCTGCAAAATCTCTAACAACTTATCCAACAAACCCGCGCCAGAATCTTCATCATCACTATCCTCCGCCTCTCCCTCCGCCTCATTCCCGGCAAGTCGTCCTAATCCCAAAACAGCCTGAACCCTCACCATGGCCTCCTTGTCATGAATCCTCTTTAACAAACCATGTCTCAGCAACTGAAAAAGATCATCATCAATAGCATCCAGACTATTGATAATATGGCTGATAAGCTGGGTACTCCTGTACCTAACAAACTTCTCCTTGGCGGTCAGCAGCGGGAGGGTAGTATTCATCAATTGACTCGTAAGTCTCGTACTGGGCGTCTCAACCATAGTTCCCGTCTCATCGGCCTCCCCCTCCGTCAGCTCGTTATCCTTATCATTCGCATACTTCAGAAACAAGCCAATGAATCGTATTGCGCGTTCGCCCACACTTTCACTCTTCTTCACGGGCATAACACGCAGTACACATCGTGTAAATTCATTGTTGAACTGTTCCTCGTCGAAGTCTTCCGCTCCAGTTTTGCTCTTTTTGGAGCTGGACGGCTCGTAGACACATGCCTCTTGGATTTTGCGCAAGTTGATGACGAGTTTTCGGTGCGAGGCGGTGGTTCGTTGGGCGTCTTTGAAGATGCTTGAGATTTGGCTGCGGAGGGCATTGTCTTCTGTTTCTTCGGGTATTTCAACGTAGGGTGTTGAGACTCGGGATGCTGTTGAGCCACGCCCGTTCAGTGTTGCTGCTGAGGAGCGAGAATTCAGAGTTGGGACTGAGGATTTTCGGGAGACGGCGGAGGTCCTGGTTGACCTTGAAGATACCCGGGCAGGCATCTTGAATGTGTTATTTCCTTATTTTCGCGTGTCTTGTATAATCGATCGCGAAAACGAGTGTCGTGTTTGAAAGTCGTGGTGTTGTTAGTGAAGTAGGTTGTCGCAGGTCGTCAGTCGTCAATTCCAGTCGTTGATTATTTTCCCCAAGATTTAATTTGACGCGTTTGTGTATTTTGTTGTTGTTATTGGTTGCCTTGACCACCACTCATCCCGAGGATCCTATCGGCGATAACGATAAGGAAGCGCCCCCTCCCCCACCTCGGCCTGGGCACAGGGGTAGTGACGTGATTATGAAGCTCAAAGAAACCTTGACCTCGTACTTGACTGCAACTCAGTAAATAACAACTCAATTGCAAACCCACAAAATGTTCCGATCAAGTATACGGCGGTTCACAACCACCGCTGTGCGCACCGCTTCTCTGGAAGCCCCAAGCGCATATTCAATTGGCATCTCCAAATCCCAAGGCATCGTAAAAGGACTTACAGGAGGTTTGTTCCTCTCCTACCCCTCCACTCTTCTTCCCATCCAATACTAACAAATCCCCCCCAAGCAATCGGCAACACCCCTCTAATCCGCCTCAACACCCTCTCTAAACAAACCGGCTGTGAAGTCCTCGGTAAAGCCGAGTTTATGAACCCAGGCGGCTCAGTAAAAGACCGCGCAGCCCTCTTCCTCGTGCAACACTTCGAGTCCCTCGGTCTGCTCAAGCCAGGCGGGACAGTGGTCGAAGGCACGGCGGGGAACACCGGGATAGGACTGGCGCACGTCTGTCGTTCCAAAGGGTATAAGCTAGTAATCTACATGCCGAACACGCAATCGCAGGGGAAAATCGATTTGCTACGCTTGTTAGGCGCAGAGGTGTATCCGGTTCCTGCAGTGGCATTCGATAACCCAGAGAATTACAATCACCAAGCGAAACGACATGCGGAAAGGTTAGAGAATGCAGTTTGGACGAATCAATTTGATCACACGGCGAATCGTCAGGCACATATTGAGACCACCGGCCCAGAAATCTGGTACCAGACCAAAGGAAAGGTGGATGCGTTTACCTGCGCGACTGGGACCGGAGGTACCTTGGCAGGCGTAACGAGGTATCTAAAAGAAAAGTCGGATGGGAGAGTAAAATGCTACCTTGCTGATCCGCCGGGGAGCGTCTTGCATTCTTATATCAGCTCGGGTGGGAATCTCATAGAGAGAAGTGGTTCGAGTATTACAGAGGGGATTGGACAGGGAAGGGTGACGGATAATTTACAACCTGATATTGGACTGCTAGATGGGTCGATGACGATTAGTGATGAGAAGAGTATTGAGATGGTCTATCGGTGCTTGGATGAGGAAGGCTTGTACCTGGGAGCCAGTTCGTGTCTGAATGTTGCGGCTGCGAAGGAAGTTGCTGAGAAGTTGGGGAAAGGTCATACGATTGTTACAGTCCTGTGTGATGGTGCGTATAGATATGCGGATCGTCTGTTTTCGAAGAAGTGGTTAGAAGAGAAGAAATTGCTTGATGCGGTACCTAAGCACCTGAAGAAATACATAGTGCTTCCATAAAGCCTGTTTCATTAACAGAATTGATTTCTACATGTTGTACACACAAACATTCATCTTCCGGTGTTGACTCATTGTTATGATCACCGCTTCCCAAACGTCTTTTCGTAGTCTGTCATACCAGCACGCTCCTTCATAGCCACCCACTCAGTCCCTACCAGTTCGTTATATATTTTGTCGAGATCCTCCTTCAACTTCGCAGACCACTCCTTCAATTCACCACCGACCTCCGAGCCAGGGTCCAAGACTTCAAGTGCTGCCTGTGCTGCATCGTATTGGGTCACATGTTGTAATAGCCAAAAATGTCTTTTAGCATCATCACGGAAAGTAGTCAGTGGCGTACGCTTTAATCGCAACATTCTAGCAACATAGTCCTCAAGCTTTTTCTTCTCCGCTTCACCGCCTGTTTGTTGTGCTACTTTTGCAGCAAGAAAGATAGGTGGCGAAAGTATCGTGTAGTAAAGTCGTGGGTCGTTCTCTAGGAATAAAGGCTTATACTTTGGATCATCCAACAGATCGAGAAGCTGTTCACACCAAGCTAATGCTTGTTTCGTAGCCGCAGGTTCCCATTCTGCCTTCGTGGCTTTATGAAGGAACGAAAGCATAGCAGCTCGGACCAGGCCACGGTTGGCAAGCGGGAAGCCAGTATCGGAAGCTTGTCGAACATACGCCAGCACCAGATCCTCTCGATTGTGATTGCAGAAAAGTTTGATTATTCGGCGGACCCAATATTCTTCGCGTGGTAGGCGAGCATCAGTTTGCATGAGACCCTCGAGTAATGGGATCATGTTTTCCACGTCCTTGTCGTTCATCTTCTCGATGGCTTCTGAGATGCTTTTTATTAAGGGGATCCGAGAGCGTTCCATCATTGGAGTAAGGTGAATTCTTTCGCCGCCGATATTGGCGAAGACCTCGTCATTTTCGAGCATTTTGCGGTGTTTTGCTTTGATTATGAGCTCTTTTTGTTGGGCGGATAGGTAGGCTGGGATGATGTAGTTATTGCGCACGTCGCTGAGGATAGTGTCAACTTCTTCGGACGAGGTCTTGGTAAATTTTGGGATGACACCTAGATACGATTAGCTTCAATTTTGCTCGCAGATGCCGTTGGAAGCTGAGGCGATTTACCTGGCTTTTGCCATGGTCTGGAGCTCGAAAATGTTCGTTGCTGAAAGGGCTTCAAGCACCAATTCGAGGAGGAGGAGAATTCAACGGCACACCGTGCATGACGACGTACACATTGCGACAGCATTGAGGCGGTCATCTTGAGCACGAGTAGAGGGCGTTGCGTTCCCCAATTGAGATGATGGTTGGTACAGATAATGGAATTTATATCGTTTGAGGAAAACCTGGACAGGCTGAGGGGACCAGGGCAGGCTCGCAGGGCCAATCAGAGCCAATCAGAGCCAATCAGAGCCTCGCCAGATTTTTGTGGTGGTGGCGTTTGCAGGTGGTGCAGGTGGAGCATCAATCAGAACCCCAACGACCTCGATCTCGACCTTGACCTTCACGCACCACAATGGCGTCGACGTCCCTCTCATTACGGCCCTTGAGCTGCTGGACGTCACTACTGCGACAATCGCCATCGCCATCGCCATTACAGAAAACAATCGTGAGCTCTCGAGCTCTGACGACGTACTACAAACCCAAACCAATCGACGCACCCTTCGTCCGTATGTGGCCCTCCTCCCACCTATCCATTTCCAATGGCTCCCATACTCATTCCAAGCAGCCAAAAAGAAGATCAAAGCCTTCCCCCCACCCCCTTCCTTTCGCGCCCACTGCAAAGAACCAATCCAAGCAGTAGTAACCTCTCACATCGCCCTCCTCGACCCCACGGGCGACCGCACAACCCTCTTCTCCAAGGCCAACCCCGAAGCGGCGCACGTAGGAGACATCCTCCTCGTGCGTCTCAAGAACGGCGACCCCTTTGCAGGCGTCTGTATCAACATCCGACGTCGTGGCGTCGATTCTGGCATTTTACTGCGCAATGAGTTGACGCGAGTGGGTGTAGAAATGTGGTTTAAGATCTATAGTCCGAACGTGGAGGGAATTGAGGTGGTGCAACGCCGTGAGAAGAGGGCGAGACGCGCAAGATTGACATATATGCGGAAGCCAAAGCATGATATGGGAAGTGTACAGAATATTGTGCTGGCGTACCAGAGGTCGAGGGGGGCGCTGCGCGGTGCGGCGGCAGGGGGAGCAGTGGGTCATGAGAATAAGGGGGGTAAGAGGAAGGTCAAGGTGAAGGGAAAGAGGTAGTGCAGGATGTTGTATTATAGGGAAGGGCTTTGAGGGCGCTTTTTGGCTGGTTTGTATATCAATGTTGCGATACCAAAGATATCTTTGCTTGTAGGTTTTTCTGCCATGGAATCAAAACGAGTGGTTGATCCTGCTTTCCATTGACTTGCCGTTCTACCTGTCTGCCTTTTATGTTTTATGTGTTTCAAGTCTGCATTACGAGAAGGACAATCATCTAAAATACTGCTCATACGTACTACTTTGTTCAAAAGTGGTATTTTTGCTGGTTAAGAGGTTATATATCTCCATGAGATTTCATGTAGGAACACACTCCCCAGTAATCAACCTCAATTCTTTAATCCATTTCAATGTTTTAGCGAATATTTGTACTAGCAACCTCTATTTTACTTAATTGAACTTACTCTTGCTCTCCTATCTTTTCAATGGCCCAATTGCCTTCTCTCTCTCTCAGGCGTAGTTGCCTAGTATGAGACTTATCTTCCTTGTGATACTCCACATTATCCATGGTATTAGAAGGAGAAATGTCAATTATTTTATTGTTATTCAGTTTATAGGCGGAATTTCTGTCATAATGTTTTCATCTGTCATCTTGCTTGTGCTTGAAACTGCGATTGTTGTCTTTTCGTTGCTGTTCGCATGCTTCTAAACTCAACCAACAAAGTAGCCAAATTCACAAATACTAGAAGGAACTAAATATCCTTCTTTTACAACCTTACTTCCTGTTGTATGGCCTTTTCTTTATACGTTCTTAATCTCAGATTCATTCTTCTCACGATGTATGAGAGCGGCAGCTTCTGATCTCAACCACCGTAAGATGGACAAGAATTTTCTTTATTCATATTCAAGTGTACACCCTTGACAGTTATATCTTCACTGATATCTATGTCAATCCGTCTTACATTCACCTCGTATAGGTCATACTTTATTATGAAAGCCTTTGGCTATTCACCAACCTGTGGTAAGCTCCTTTTGGAATCTTCTTTCGTGTTTCCAGCGTGTTTCCCTTTGTAGAATGTTTCCGTTCAAGTGAATGTAATTTTGTATGTAGCATTGGTCCTGCCATAGTTAAACCTAGCTTGTCCTAGGTCTAATTCCTTCTGATCCTTCTGATCTCTTCCAACATTGCTCTGAGAACTTTGATCTATAATAAGCACACAGCACTTATCATCTACCACATCCGTCCACCACAAAGGACCGACCATTCCAAAATCGATACATCTGAGACCTTCTGCCAACCTCCACATCCTACAACAACTGCACACTTACACAAATCCCATCTACATCAGCCTCATATCGAAATGGCCCGCTTCTCTAAGAACAAATCCCGTGCCGAGAACCAAGCTGCAAAGCAAGCAGCTATCGAGGCAACCACCGAGCGTCTCACAACCCAGCCAGCTCCACCACGTACCCACCCTGCACTCACAATTCAAGACGATGGAAAGAGTTTGGAGGTAATCATCGATGCCAAGCACCCCGCAGCGGCATGCATCGTAAATCCAGGCGAAGAGACCGAGTGCAGTAAGTCCATATCCACATACCTGAAGCTATGTCAATACAGAAACAAAACACTAACCACATATCTCTCCCAAGTTGATCCCACGATCTTGACAGTCTTGGCTCAATACAATGAGACCACCACGTTCTTGAAGGTCAATATCTCATATAGAGATCCATTGACTGTCACCAAGGCCTTCCGTGTTAACGAGCTCCACTTTACCAAGCAACTCGCTGCCACGGTCACGAAATTCAAGAATCTTGAGACTTTGAATGTTTTGGTTGAAGTCGCTATTGAGATGAACCAGAATACTGGAGTCAATCAATACGTATGGTTAGTTTCCCCCTACTCCAAACCCACCCCAACTTTTGTTATGGCCTCATCCCTCATCTATTCCCTTTAGACCTCCTACCCCCTCTGTATTTTCTTCAAGTGGAATTGGGACTAACAGCACCACAGGCACCACCTCAAACACCTCGTCTGGTGGTATAGATACGCGCCCCCTAAGCTTCAGCTCTATATCTTCTCCATCCAAAGAGACTGCTGGAACAGAATCGAGAAGGATTCGAATGTTGAACAACGCCTGCTCAAGTATTATAATAGCTTGGTCTGCGCTGGGGCTTTGGGTGAGATTGAGTGAGCCTTAGATGGGATGTTTTTGATTGGGCGGAGTGGCTTCCACCACTTCTGTATTTATCTTCTTCTGTTAATTTGAGGTCTATTGCATGGGTAGGAGGCTGCTTGGACGGAAGAATGTGAGGTGGATGCGGATGAGGAGAGTAATGCGGTAAGGAGTCTCTGAGTGTGATGGACGTAGGATACGATAGGAATCGCGGAAAATTGGGTATGATATACTTCATGAATGAGTGGGAGTTTGGTATGTCATATGTTGATGTTACTGCTATCTATGTATCCTTGGACTCAGGGGAAAACTCATAGATAATGTCAACCCTTTTTCTTTCTATTTTACAGTACACCTTGATATTCTGAAATTTCTTGTGAATCTGGAAAGGCTGTATACATGATATGATATTGTAGTAGGGTTGTGTTATTGAGTGGGAAAAGGTTCATCAGCTGTTGGTAGCCGATGCGAAGAAGTTTCATAGACTTGAATTTGATCAAGGTTGACGTTACTAGTACGCTGTCCATCTGCGAGTCTACTAGATATGTTTAGTGAAAATGCCTTTTCGTATTTGTGGAGGTTTACTTCCTTGGACTGAAGAACTGGGAGTGTTCTAAGTATACGAGTGCTCCCTTGTAAACGTCTATCAAATTTGAGTGATGTTGAGACATAAATTGATGGCTTTCCTGATTAATCACTTTCACGTTATCTAAGTAGAACTACCGGTAATTTTGCCATATTCTATGATACAATGTAACGACTTGTCCTGGAAAATAGACGGTCGTGGTTGAAGTCGCTGTGGGAGAAGGGGGGTTAAGCGAGATAGCACAGACTGTCTAAGGAAGGACTATTTCAAGTAAGCACAGGAATTTGTTGAGCATGCAAAGGGTCGTGGACTGAGTTTCCTATTCTTTTCTACATTATACTGTTCCCCAGAGGATTGAGAACTATCGTACCTAGGAATCAGTATGTTCTTAAACACCCAGGGTATTTAAGTCTCTAATTATACCAGCAAATTGTATAGAAAAAGAATTAAAAGAAGTTGTGTGGAAGACCTTTGAACATGATTACCTGTGCAAGAACTAACTTGGTAGACTGCGAACAGACGACTGCATGACACGACGTCAATAATGGCATTTCAGCTGCGACATCCCCGTCGATACCATGGCCTTGGAATGAGAAATCTTGGACCTGGCAACATCTTTCTCTCGCTCAACAGTGTAATGGAAAACTTTCCATTCGCCTCTGTTTTTCAGGCAACCCGTGTCGGGTGTGTCAAGTGTCACCAGCCATCGGGAAAATCACGATCAACATTACACATAATAAGAACTGCCTCGGGCCTTGAACATTCGTCCCCCTCACACTCGTACAGCCATTTCTTTGCGGCTGGAGCTGTAAGCTCTCTTGATGGCGCCACCGAGGTCTCTTCCGGAAATTGTAACCAAGGATGAGATTCGATTGCCAGTTGTTTCTTCATAATCTCTGTATTCTACAGGATTCTAATTCCAAATCCAAACTTCGCCTGCAAGACTCTTCTTTCCTTTCAGACATTGAATGTTCTCTTGTTCTACTTTTTCTTGAGACCCGTCTAGACCAAAATAACTCCATATCAAATTTGTGGTTCCGCATCGTTTGTTCCCCTCTATTCCATTTTGAAGAGGTGCTGAAATTATGGGTCCATTGATGATACTGGGATACCTCGTTGGTGGAGTAAGTGGAAACCATCACTTCATTACCAAAAGCCCAGCTAGCTGACATATCTGTTCAGTGGATAACAATACACGTCCTAATATTCCTATACAATCTCTACCTCCATCCCCTACGAAACATCCCCGGCAGCAAAATCGCCGCCATCTCAGAACTCTACACTTCTTATCTCCTCATCACTGGAGAATACTGCCGTAGAACCCTCGAACTCCACGACAAATACGGTCCAGTCATCCGTACCGGCCCAAGAGAACTCTCCTTCAACACCTTAACGGCATTCAACGAGATCTACGGCGGTCGTTTACGAACCGATCATGTCTATGAAAAGAACCCCATCGCATACATCCAAGGAACACATGAGTCAAAGAATATCTTCTTCGCTCAATCGAAAGCTCACGGCCGCTATCGGAAAATCCTCGCCCCAGCGTTCAGTGAGAGTAGTGTGAGGGAGGTCGAACCTACGATTAAGTACCAGGTTGATGGGTTTATTCGCGCATTGCGTGATAGAAGAACTGGGCAAGGGAACTTTCCAACGAAGGAAGGAGTTGTGGATATTGATGCCTGGGCTACCTATATCGTTTTTGATCTACTGTCTGCATTGAGCTTTGGGGAGCCATTTGGATGTGTGGAGAAGGGCGAGGAACATCCTTGGGTTACAAACATCTTTGGGGTTATCACTCATGCTACTTGGGTACAAGCTGCTCATCGACTTAAGCCCTACCACAAGATCCTTGAGAAGCTGTTCATTCCTGAATGGTTGGAGGGCAAGTTCGCGAGACATCTTGATTGGACGAAGAAAACCCTCAAGAAACGCATTGAAAATCCGAGTACGAAGAAGGACTGGTTGACTTTCTATGAAAAGGGTCTAGACGAAGAAGAGTTGTTTGATAGTTTCAATGTGCTGATTGCTGCTGGGGGCGAAACGACGGCCAGTACTATTGCGGCAACTTTGTATTATAGCACTCATACCCCGGGCGTTATGGAGAAATTGGTCAAGGAGGTGAGGGGAAGATTTGCTAGTGATAGCGAGATCGATATCGCGGAGGCTAAGAAGTTGGCGTTCGTGAGAGCTGTTATTGATGAGACGATGAGGATTCATCCTGCTGTCCCCGTCGGACTTCCAAGGATTGTGCCGAAAGGAGGTCGATTTATTGATGGTCATTTTGTTCCTGGTGGGGTAAGTTTCTTCTCGTATCCATCTTTGAATCCGAGTTGTAATGCTGAAGAATAATACAGTCATGGGTATCCGCCTCCCAAATGTCCGCCTGTCTCTCGCCAATGAACTTTTTTGAGCCCAGAAAGTTCCATCCTGAGCGCTGGCTAGGTGACAAACGATTTGAAAATGACAATCGTGGGGTATTTTTCCCTTTTTCTCTTGGGAAGAGAAATTGCATTGGTCTCCAGTAAGTCCTGCATTCACCCTTTTCAAGTCATGCTTTCTACGTTTGGGCGCTGTACTTATGACAATGGAATAGTTTTGCAATTGCGCATATTACATTTATTCTCACGAGATTGATTTGGAATTTCGATATCGAGGCAATGCCGGGAAATAAGGATCCTTTGACATTGAATGAGATGGGGATTTGGGAGCCGCATTCTTTGTGGATTAGAATTGCTGATAGAAAGTTCGATTGAAAGTTGGCTAAGTGGATTCAGGTCGAGGACTGGATCTAGTTGTACGGTTCCTCTTTTTCAGAAATAAAAAGATTGTTAAATAAAATTTAGACAATTCATGAAAATCTGAGAACTTGACATTTCTTGGTATCTTTAATAGTCGTTACAGACCAACAGAAGCTCCTCAAAGATAACTATGGTTGCATCTGTCAAGTATATATTGTCTTAGAAGGATTTATGAACTTCGTATCTAACCATAGTGAAGACCCCATTTTGATAGTGAAGTTGTGAAAAGGCTAAGCGAGCGAGAGCTTAATGCATGGTCTCGACGGGATAAAAGGTAGCCTATTTCAGCTTTTAGTAATAAAAGATTGGGTCAGGGAGGCTGGTGTTGAGGCAACTGCATGAGATATTTCTGGCCTAAAATAAAAATTGGGAGAATCCATTTTGGAGGAAGGATAGCGTTGGAATTGGACATGGGAAAACTACACAGAGCCAACAACACCATTTGAATCCAGATTCTGCACCATTTGAGGTCACCGTAGGGCTTCGTCCTGATCCCCCGACTCCCTCCTTACTTTCAACGCCCAATTTCTTGGTTGCTTATCCCCAGCAAACATCTCATAACACTCATCTCCCGTATCATGCCAATACTCTGACACCAGTCAATCCACTCTCCCGATCTCACGAAAATTAAATCTGCAATTTCCCACCACAACCTTACAGCCATGCAAATGGGCACGTTTTTCCTTCCCTCTATCACCCCCCCGATCCCGGATACCTACCTCGACTTTTCTCGGGAGCCGATGGTCTTGCACGTTCCACACGTGGCACAAAGTACCTGAACCCAGTCGGCTCATTCCGTACAAAAGATTGTACATGAACGGACAGCGGATGTACCCTTGCACTGGTCCTCGTCAACAAACACACCGCCCAGTTTCCAGTTTCACAGCGGCCCGCCGGGACTCCACGACACAAAAGTGTGCCATACACGACATCTTCAGTTCTCGAGGTTGGTCTGAGTGAGATACCTGAAAAGAAAATATGCATGAAAATATGGGGATCTGCATCGCTCGTCTCACAAACTATCTTGGCATGTTGATTGGTCAATTGATTTCAACAAAATGCCGTGATATGAAAGGAGGGGAACAATGACGAATCCAACTCTTACATGTATTACACCGGAAAGAATTGAAGGGCGGAATATTGACGCGGGGGTCAGTCAAGGCCGTAAACAGTTCTCTTCTTTTGCAATACGATGCCAGCTTACACCAGACAAGCCGATCACGAAATACGGTGACACCCACGAATGCAAAGCGGGAAACGAAAGTCGCAACTTTGTGAGGCGCTATAGAGTACTGAAATTTTGTTAGGTATGGCCAGGGAATACTCAAGGTTGCCGAGGAAAGAGGGACATTATTCACTTAGATTTTCTTGCAACCCCTTTTACCACGCCCAGCTTAAGCGAAAGAAACCACTTTTCAAGATATTCTCCCACGAAGGCTCTCATTCCACAGCAAAAATGACGACGAAACTTATCACCGTCTATGGTGGAACCGGTAACCAGGGAGGATCGGTCGTCCGTTCCCTCCTCCGGAATCCTCATGAGTTCAGCGTGCGGGTCATCTCGAGAAACCCCGGCTCAGAGAAGAGTCAAGAACTCATCAAGTTAGGAGCTCAAGTTGTCAGGGCAGATGCTTGGGAAACCCAATCTCTCGTCCAAGCCTTTCAAGGCGCTTGGGGAGCTTTTGTAAATATGAACTCTGATGAGTTCGTAAGTTGATGTTTACATCAGTCCAAAATCCTCCAAAACTGACTGAGTAAAGGTACTATCCGACGAAAACAGCCCCTCAGAATTCGACATGGGCAAAAATATAATCGACAGCGCCATCGTCGCTGGAGTTCAACACCTCGTATTTAGCTCTGGACCCTCATGCACAGACCTAACAAACGGAAAAGTAAACATGAAAGCCATGAACAGTATTTTCCACTCTTCCACAACTCAGACTCTTGCTAACACCTACCCCTCACAGTGAAAAACAAAGTCCAACTCTACGCCCAATCTCTCCACAAATTCCGCACCATAACCCCCATCTGCGCAGGCTGGTTCATGGAAAACTTCCTCGAAAAGGCCGTGGCCCCCATCTTCGGAGGATTCCCACATCACCCAGATGCGGAAGGATTCCTAACCTTTAATGTGCCATTTTGGGGTGGTAAAGAAGACGTTCCGTGGTTAAGTATCACTGATGACTTTGGGGATATCGTGCATGGGATATTTTTGGAGCCTGAGAGGTGGAATGGGCAGAATATTCATGGGTTGAGTGATGTGAAGAGTTTTGAGGACATGACGCGGGCTTTTGAAGCTGGTTAGTATCATGATCAAGCTTAGCGCCTTTTCGTATGTTAACAAATACATTAGCGAGCGGAAGGAAATCACGATTCGTGCCATTGCTTCCTTCCTGGGAGGCTTTTAACACGCATGATATTCCACAACTTATTGATGTCAAACTGATGTTTGGATTGACTCAAACCACAGGCGGGATTTATTTTGGAGAGGTGACAGAGAAGGATACCGCTACAGCTCTTAAGGCTGCTGGCGCACATGCTTCTGGGAAGGGTGGAGAGGAGCTGAGATTGAAAACATTGGAGAGCTGGTTTGAGAGAGCCGTTGCAAAGAATATGATTTGAACGTTCAGATTAGCTAGTTTGCTGTTGAGAACCATCATGGGATATAGGCGGCATGAGATAGAAATGATAAGGTGATTTCAGAAACGAATTTGACCCACGGCCTATTTTTGCGGTCCATCTTGCCCAGCCGCTTGGGTGAGACAAAGAGTTTCCTGGGGATGCACAATTTTCAAATTGACCTAATGTAACCAAGGAAATCGCATGCTGGTTCGTAGCTTATTTAGTCGCGCTGCCTTAAACTAAATCTGATTATCTTGTCATATCACGATAGCTAAAAGGCTGAAGGATATGGGTGAAAATATGAAGCCAATTATTCCAGCATTTTATTTTAGCTAATAAAAAGAACAATGCCTGATTGCAAGAAGTACATTATCAGCCATCAGATGTACCAACACCCTTGAACTCGCATCCAAAACACTAATTCTCAGTATCTACCCACACCCTAGCAATTCCCCCCCATTACTCTCTAAGCATCTAAAGGCTTCTGCGCAAACACAGCATAACTGCAAATCATTAGTAACTCCCTAAAAGTGTTCCCTAGATCGACACTCACAAAGGCCACTTAGTATGAATTCTCTCATCTCCAAGCTCCTCCAACACACCCTCCAACTTTCCCCTCACCTCTTTCTCATCCATTCCCGCCGTGGTAACTAGATAATCCAAACCAAGCCTCTCACTAACTGTCCTATGAACATCTTCACTCAACGCCCCCAGTCTTCTATCTATCCCCTCCCCGCCCCATGGTTTTCCAGGGACCCCTGAAATGACCTCTTTCACATTCCTGAAACCAGCAGCAGTCGCTAGATTTGCGTACTCAGATGTGATGGCCATTGGTCTACCAGCGGACTCGGAGATCTCCGAAAGGAGTTTGTTCCACACGACGGTGTTGGAGTGTGGGCTCAATGTGTTGTCGTCTGAGTACGGGGTGATTAAAATGTCCACTATTTCAAACCAGCCGCCTGGCTCGAGTGTACTATTCGCAATGTTTAGTCCTTGAAATTACCTGATTATCAAGAGCGAAGACATACTTGTAACATTGTTGAAAGAACTGAGGCCATTTTTCGAGACACCCTGCCAGAAAACGCGCATGTACGAAATCGAACTTCTCTTCAAGAGGCCAAGGACTCTCTAAATCCCCTTTTACGAAGGAAGAGTTAGGCGGGAGACTTTCGAGTAAGCAGTTTTCTTGTCGTCGCAGTGGCAAGCATTACTTACTCCGCTGACCGTGGAGACTCTAGATCCAATCCGACAATCTACTGATGATCAAACCGTGCTCTCAACCTACCAATGAAATATTTGGTACCTTTTCAACATCATAGAACTGCACTTATTAAAATGTAAGCCATCATCTGATCTGATCGCTCGTCATTGATTCAAACTCACCAAACTCTTTGATCCACTGACCCGTACCAGATCCCAGGTCCAGCACACGTCGTGTTTTCTGTATGGGGGCCCAATGCAATCCCTTACCTTCGGGCGGTCCCAAGATTCGACATATCTCATGCAGCCCATCTGCAATCAGAGAGAGTAAGTATGTGGGGAACTCATACGAAGGCTAGCCCGAGTGAAATACCTAAGGTAGGCTCTTCTTCCTTCGTGAGCTTAGCAGTCTTTCACAAAAAAGATGGCCGGATGTTGAAATCATACCTCCCTGATCAAAAATACTTCTGGTGGAACGTCAAGTCAGCAAAACCCCCATTGTTATGACTTGAATACATACTATCTCCTTTAGAGTCACCCATGTCGATCATACAGCTAGTTTCATTGGCGTAATGAAAGTAAGCTTGAATACAACGTAGTGTCTGATTCCAGGCGGTCAAGTATTCAGATGAAGGGAAATTCCGGTCATCGTCGTCTTGGAGCTGCAGAAAACAAAAGGATAACAGAGGGAAACAGAACATGAAAAGTGCACAGAATCAGCACAGTTGTGCAAGCCACTGCTAGCATTCCTGCAGATATCACGACATAATACCTGGCACTAATGTGCTCGGGGAGGTATAGAAATAGAAAGAGCACAGCTTTGCTGAGAACGCCTAATGGCTTGGTATTGGGAGCTTCCATGAAGTCTCTATCCCATCTGAGTAAGATCAGCGGTTCCAGTATGACTTTGAACTAAGATTGAGTACAAAGCTGCGGATGGGGTGCTACTGGAGCAGGTTGGATGTCCTCTCAAGTATAGATATTGATTCATGTTCAATTGATTGGGCGATCAATGCGGAGAAAAACGATCTCAAATTTTAGACGGAACTCTGCATTCTGTGCCCCCGCGAATCAGATTTCCATGGAAGCAGCCACTGGCTTTCCGATGGCGGTAATCATCTTGTTCCAACCAGGGTCGCTTAAGCTTTGCGGAATAATAATTCGGTTAGTGAAAGCCGCCGAGATATGTTGCTAAACGTTACATTCGAAGTTTAGAGCGGTGACTACAGTATTGGTATGTCATAGTTCCGTGTGGATGCGTGTGGGATTTACAAGGGTTCAATTGTTTGCAGAAACGAGGACTTCATGTTTCCAAATTGGCAAATGAAAATGTTGTAACTGATACGTCGCTACACAACGACCACGACATATATTGTATGCCATGATGCGGCCCGTACAACCCCAAGGCTGCTGCTGTTCAATGTGGCCGAGGACCGAGGTACCCTAGGTACGCCATAAGGCAGTATGCAAAGTGATAAGAGGACCACATTTTGTGTACAATTACAGTAACGTCACCTGCCACTGCATAGACCTCTAGACGAAAGGGGTCCAGGAAATGGTGACTTTTTCAGTATGAGAATTGACCTTAGATCGATGAATGAAACATGTCAATTGAGCCTCAAGGTAATCACGAGGCAAAGGGAGGTGGGCTGAAACCAAGAACGCCAAAGCGTGCTTATTAGAAACTCTTTGCTAAGATATCTCAGCTCGCATAAAGTACAGAAAAATCTCGTAAAGGGAAGCAGTAAGATGAGCCAAAGCCGAAGCAGAGCAGATCAGCAAGCGTCGTGCAGGAGAGCATTACAGAACACATGGGCCGGCACATTCTGGAATATGGAGGGGCTGGCAAGAGAACTCAACGGTGTTCTTTGCCCAACGGAGCGGGAATACTGTAACTCAGAACAGCCAGATATCCAAATTCGTAACGGAGGACAGAAGGTGTACACATTGCTCGGAAGAAAATCAAAATTGCCTCGGACGCTGGGTCGGCTTCTAAAGAATATAACTCAAGTATCAGAGTGAACGCTATGAAACTGGCAATTCAACATCTTCTCCCAGCGATATACGTGCTGCATAACTTTTTCCCTGAAAATGCCTTCAAGAACTTCTGTATCACTACAAGGATACGACGACTTGCTTGAAAGAGACCATGGTCTCGGTCAACTTTTTCATAGTCAAGCACAAATCAATCCTTCAGCAATTGCTGTCAAAGAGGGCGATGATAGCATCACATACGGCGAGCTTCACTTGAAAGCACTGGACTTGGCATCACAGCTTCGTCAACATGAATATCGACGAGAAGAACCAACGGGAATACTCGTCAACCCTGGTACTAAAGATATCATTACCCAGGTTGCTGTCCTATATGCTGGAGGGACTTGTGTGACTTTGGACCCATTACTTCCTGATAATCAGCTGGAAGAACGCCTCACACGAGTGGGTGCACGAAATGTGCTTGTTGACGAAGGAAACCAGAATCGCCTGGTTTCCCTGCGCCACATCATAGTTGATGAGAACAAACTTTTTCAAAACGGACATTCGAAAGAGACCAAGGAAATTGTCGAAACAAACCTCGACCATTGCACACACTTAATCCATACATCTGGCACGACAGGGGCACCAAAACCAGTTCAAATCTTGGCTCGATCAATCCTTCAGGTCGTATATCATGCTCCTCTCGTCCCCCTCGATCCGTCTGATATCGTAGTGCACGTCAACAACACAAGTTTCGATGTTGCGCTGTTTGATGTATGGGCTCCACTTTTGCGGGGTGCAAGTATCGTGATCATGCCGAAAAATGTGCTTCTGGATCCGAATTCTATGGCCGAAGCACTTAAGCGATACAAGGCGACAGTATGGGCGTCAACACAAGCAATTTTCAATTTGGCAGCAGTGTCCTGTCCCACGGCGTTTTCTGGACTTAGAATTATGACGATTGGAGGAGAAGCGGCAAACCCCAAGGCTTTGAAGACCATTTTGGCGGCCGGGCCACCAAAGCACCTATTCAATGCATATGGCCCGACCGAAACATGCGTCTTTTCTTTGGTCCAAGAGCTATCAATGTCAGACACACAAGACGAGTCAGTGAGCATCGGTAAACCTATCGGAAGAACCACAATACATATCGTCAATGAGTCTATGGAAACGGTGAAGGATGGGGAGCCAGGGGAACTACTTATCGGTGGTGCTGGTGTCTCCCGCGGTTATTTAAATTACCCAGACAAGAACGCCCGGGCATTTGTGCAAGTCGGAGATGCAAAGCTTTATCGGACAGGAGATATCGTGAAGAGAAAGGGTGGTCTTGTTTACTATGTTGGACGTCGAGACCACCAAGTAAAGATCCGTGGATTTCGTGTTGAGCTTGAGGCGGTTGAGGTAGGGATGTTGAACACTGGACTTTTCTCAGAAGCCACTGCTCTTAGGATCGAATCCCCACAAGAAGGCGGGGGTGGTCTTTTGGTTGCATACGCGGTTCCTAATGCACAAAGCAAGGACACCATCAACATTGCAATGAAGAAATTGAAAGAATCATTGCCTCATTACATGGTGCCAAAGATAGAGTTGATCGACAGATTGCCTTGGAATGCACATGCCAAAGTGGATCGGAAGAAGCTGACAGAGTTGTACTTGGAAGGATGGAAGACACAACCAGTGACGCGAAGATCTAAAGGGGCAGGTGAAACGACGACTTCAAGATTGGAGCAGCTTTGGATGGAAATTCTGGCATGTCCGGTAGGGACCTTTGAAGAACATGACGACTTCTTTGCCCAAGGTGGAACTTCTTTGCAAGCCGCAGTGCTCATTCACAAAATACGGCAAACCTTCGCAATCGAGGTTTCCTCATTGGCCTTGTACGAGAACTCAAGTCTGGGTGCGCTTGCTAAAATCATTGATGAGAATAAAGATGGGAAGGTTTGCGCCATCAAGGACGAAACAGACTTATGGCTGGCGGATAGCAGGCTTGCTGAACACCTGGTGTCGTCAAAGAGGGAACCTGTGGATTGGCGACGCGACACTGAAGGAAGAATTTTTGCAACTGGGGTCACTGGCTTCGTAGGAGCCTTTTTCCTGCACCAACTCCTCGAAATGCCTGAAGTTCGCCAAGTTGGTTGCTTAGTTCGAGCGAAAGATAAGGAAGCTGGGTTCCTTCGTATTAGAGAATGTCTGGAGAAATATGGGCTCTGGCGTGCAGCTGCTGCCCACAAAATCTTACCCCTGCCCGGGAATTTGGAGGATGAGACCCTTGGATTTGGACAAGAAAGATTTGAAGAACTCGCTGAATGGGCCAGTGTCGTCTTTCATCTTGGGGCTCATGTCAATTACACGCAGCCATATTCTATCCATCGGCCCGCCAACGTGATCGGTACTGTCAACATTCTCCGATTCGTGGCTGCAGGCAAGCCCAAGTCTCTCCAGTATGTCTCCAGCATTTCCTGCTTCGGACCAACTGGTAGGTTCACTGGAACTTCACGAGTCCCCGAGGATGCGTGTATGCTCCCTCACCTACGAGCGCTTCCATATGACCATGGATATGCCCAAAGCCAATGGGTGGTTGAGCAAATGCTGTGGACGGCAATTGGACGTGGATTTCCCGTCGCAATATATCGACCTGGATTCATCACTGGCCATAGTGTGACGGGCGTCAGCAATCCGGATGACTTTTTCAGCAGATTGATGTCTGCATGTCTGGAGATGGGCTGTTATCCCCTCCTTCCAAATCAAAGGAAGGAGTTCATCACCGTCGACTACGTCACTTCAGCTATCCTGCATATGGCGAAAAACAAATATCTTGGACATGCTTACCACATCGTACCTAAAGACAGGAACGCATCTGTAGATATGAATGAGACGTTTCGTCTTGTCAATCACAATGGATTCCCAGACTTGAAAGGCATCCCATACGGTGAATGGATTCAGATTCTCTCCAATAGCACCAACGAGCGACTCAAGCCATTATTGCCTATGTTGAAGGAGAAGATTCACAACGGCATGACAAGATGGGAGTTGTACGAGCACATGCCCGTTTATGAGACTTACAACACCGACCAAGCTCTGTCGGATTATCCAGGAGGCCTGGAGTGTCCGGATTTTGACGAGAAGTTAATGTTGACATATCTCAACCACTGGAAGGGAGATCTGAAGATGGATGTTGCGGTGGCGGCATGAGTGTGACCTTTTTATGTTGCAGTTGTGATGTGTGAGAGAGGAGGTACGGTTGAACCTTGGAAGTGATGTTCGCTTGACCTGCCTACTTTGATCTAGCGCGTCACGAGACTTTTCCAAAAGTGTGTTCCAATTTCACTTATAGAATTCGATAATTCTTTCAATTCTAATTAGAGTTATTTCCTTTTTTTGCATAGGCTTCTTGTCAAATTTGTTTACAAATGTCAAACTAAACTGTCGAAGTTTTACACGTGACTCTGGCGACTTTCACCTGCCCCTAAACCCAATTCAAAACACTGGACGACACGTTCCGAGTCCTCGTCATCTTCTATTTATTTGTCATAACGGATTGATTGCTCCGTTCAATTTCTGCGTGATCCCACGAGGTGCCAAGTTACTACCACGTTTCGCTCATCTATTCGGTACTGGCTGAACTGCTTCCGTTTATCCAGCTGGATGTTTCAAGGCTTCTGCAAGATCCCTCGACCCGCTCCAAAGTACATACTAATTGACCTTGTGCATGGTCAATCTCTTTTTCAAGCCACTACAGCTCCATCACATTCAGAGTGGCAGTTTTGGATTGAGAAACCGCTTGTGGGATTTTTCATTTTTCGTCTCTCAAACGCGAAACACTTATACTCAGGGGCCCGTAATGGAGAAAGTGCTTCTGAGTATTTGATTCGCATGATGTTGGTATTAACAGAAGCCACCGCGAAGGTTCGGGGCAGATTCCCGATATCTTTACCCGCAAGTGCTATTCTTCGTGTTCAACTACCCCTCTAAGTTCGGACTATGTCTCCTGGAATGGATAGCGCCCATTTCATGAAAGATTTTGCTCGAATGATGGGGTGTTCCACACTGTCGCACAAGCACATCGTGAAAGCCCTCCAGTCAAAGACAAGAAGAGTTCGATGGGGCAAGGTTGGATACAAGGGTATTATTGCTATTGTGGTAGAATTCCATCTAGAAGCATGTTTTCTTTAGCAAAGAGCGAGTACATAAGTAGTTCCTCTCTCTTGGTGCCTTTTTTTCATCTCGCTTCTTTTGCTTTGCATCTCTTCAAAAGTTATCTTCTCAAATTCTTTCCACAATGAAGTCTATAGTATCTTTAAGTCTCGCCCTCTCGGCTCTTATGAGCCAGGCCTCTGGACATTGTAAACCCAGCCCGTCTTCATCAGAATGTGATTTTACTAACACATTGACAAGACATCTTCCAACAGCTAACCGCCTCCACCAAGTACTCCATCAATCAATTCATCCGACCAGTCCCAAGCAACTCCCCTGTCACAGATCTCACTTCGACAGACCTCCGTTGCAACGTCGGGGGTACATCAGGAGCATCAACTCAAACCGCAACCATGAAAGCTGGAGACACCTTCTCACTCACCGCCGATCAAGCAATCTACCACCAAGGACCGACAAGTTTCTACATGGCAAAGGTCCCAAACGGCAAAACAGCTGCATCATTCGATGGCTCTGGAGCCGTATGGTTCAAGATCCAGGATATTGGTCCTACCTTTGATAGCTCAGGAAACTCAGCGTGGTCTCTTCTTCGTAAGTTTGCCGTTCTCTCTAGCCCACTCGCCTCTTTAGTAAGACTTACCCAAAGCTAACGTTGAATTTCCAGAAACCTACTCATCCAAAATCCCTTCTTCCCTCCCCTCAGGCGACTACCTCATCCGCATCCAACAACTTGCAATCCACAACCCATACCCAGCCGGGATCCCACAATTCTACATCAGTTGTGCGCAAGTCACTGTCACCAATGGTGGATCCGGAAGACCAGCTCCTCTTGTTTCAATTCCGGGTTTCATGGATGGGAAAGAGCCAGGTTACGTTGTGAATATCTATGATAACTTCCATAACTATACCGTTCCAGGGCCTGCTGTGGTAAGTTCTATAACTGGAAATCAATCTCGCTTTGGCTATTATGTCTGACTTGCAACATAGTGGTCTGGATGAAGACCCAAACTCAATACCACATTCACAGAGCTTTATGAAGGTCCATAACAGGCTGCTTCTTCTGTCCTTACTGGGTTTCTCTCTGTATATAGTCTACCTTTACTTCCTGTCCGAATTTTAAATATGATCAATACATACACAAGTCACATCAAAAGGCGTCTGTCTTATACGCTCTCATTATTCCACCTTGGCATCTCATATTTGAAAGTTACTGTCTCGCAAAGCCGTTCTTTTCGTTCATTCCTATGCATGCCTTATAGTACATTCCGCATATAAGAAAACTACCTGCAAGCGACTCGCTCATCGTAAACTCTCACTCTATTCAACAGATCTTCAACTGCATCAGCGTTGTATTACTATTCCACAATTCAGGCTTGATTCGTGATGCCAAGCCCACCCTTCGCATGGTTCCAGGAATACCTTCAGTATCATCAAGTACTGGTTGGAGCACGAGTCCATAAGTCCAGACTTCTTTGCCATCGCTCTTCTTGTCGTTCAGACAACACATCAAGAACACGATTCTTGGTGTGCCAGCTGGAGCACAGTCAGAGCAAAGTGGAATATCATAATAAACCCATCCTACGTCCTCTCGGGTGAAAGGCGACTTTAATTTTTCACCAGGGATCGAATATGCCACTGCCACTTTCCCCTCAATATGTAGAATTCCCTGCTTGAGCATGCCGTAGGGATCTGACCCAAGAGGCTCTATAATGATGTCCAGAATCTTTGGTATGAATTCTGGGTCAGGATCTGGGTTATAGTCGTAAAGGTTACCCATTGGCCAGGATATTTTGCCTTTCATCGACGCCCAAGACCAGCTCGGTGCTGTGTTGTGAAATGGCTTTGTGTGTGTTTGAAGACCATCTTCACTACCCCTTTCGGTCTTCCAAAGCAAACAGTGCTGGAAATATGATCGCCACAGTCCTGCCAAATACTGATCTGAAGTTGTTCCTGCTATTGTTCGAGCAATGCCAGAGATGGCTGGGAGAATATCGCTATGTTTTGTCAAATTCCTGTTGGTATATTGGACTATGAGGTTCATCCATGACAATGCGATTTTCGTTCTGGGGTCTGTAGGCCGCGTGGTCGGTCGATTGACTCCTGGCATAGGAAGAAATACTGTTTGCTCCTCGTCAAAAGTTCGATGATCGCCGTAGAAGTTTGGAGAGTCATCCCACGGAAACTCAAGAGAAGCATGTAAACATCGACATTGCCACCTGATCGTATCTTTACAATAATACACCACTCTGGGTGAGAGCTCACGTTCTTGCAGAGTCCACCCGCGGGTCTGTAAAGGATCGTTACTGAAGCTCGTCGGCGAAGGATTCCTGGTCCAAACGCGAAATTTATAATTTGTCGTAGCTGGTTTGAAGTCTGCCTCCACGGGGACGCAATCTACGTCCACTGGACCCAGAGACCTTTGTGAGTCCCAAACAGCACAACCCCCATTTCCATCTGCCGAACTCGATGCCGCAATCGTCAGGTATGAGTTTGAATAGACGGAGGCCATTTGACTCGCTTCTTTCTCCCAATCAGCAGCGTCATCTTGGATAATACAGAGGCTGTCGATCCACACATATTGAATTCCAAGATTTCGAGCAATGTTGATAAAGTCTCGGAACGTACGGGTCAGTTCGTGTTCTTCAATTGAGATTTGTTTCTTCTCAATAGTCGCAGTAAGAGTTCGTGCTGTGTCTGGCATGGCTAATCCCCAACAATGACTCAGAGCTAAATACCGACAATCATCAATATGAACGTCTGAAGTGTTGACGAGGCATAGCTTCATGCTATTTGAGATTCCCACGTCAATTAGACGAGTGGGAAGGAAGCCACTACCCTTCCCACATTTTGTATGAGAATCAAAGCATACATCTACCCAGCGGCGAATTAGGCGAGCCTCACGCTGAAGGATGTCTTCAGCACCATTATACGTATTTTCGGAAGTACAATACTCAACTGCCGTATGTTAGTTAAAGAATGAAAGTCCAGAGATACTTGAACTCACGCCAGTCATCTGGTATCCATCCTCCTCTAAAGGTCCCTGCTTCTCTACCTTTTAAAAAGATCCTCTGTTGAGTGAACTTTGTACTATACAACGTGACTGGGACGTCTTCCTTCCAAGAGGCCTTCTGATCGGGCCATTTATGTGCATACGGTCCGGTATATACGCTCATTGCCCGTACCAAGAACTCGCACATCGAACACCCATTGAGCGCTGACGCATTAAGAGCGTTGTAGCTGGGCTGATGGTCATGGTGACATTGTTCTTTGCGCCCAGAACTAAATAGGTTCATGGGAATCGTAGAACAATACGAGCATAATGCCATAGCTGTTATACCCTGGAAGAAAGTAAGGAATACTTGATTGTAAGGTCCTCGGTCGTGAAGTTGTAAATTTGTGAAATTCTGAGCTGAAATCGTGAAGTCCGAAGTCATACAGAAGTGAGAGTTGAAAAGCAGCGACCTTTTCTACACGTGATTATTCTTCCTTCTTACTTGGCTTTTAGTTGGATATTTTTGCTTACGAAAAGACTACACGGCTGATAGAAATATAATGAAGATATCTGGTCTAGATACACCACAATCCTAGTAAATCTTGATTCTATCTCTAGCCTCAGGCGGCAGGTATATCGACTCCCCGGAGTGCGGTAAATCGACTCCCCCCCCCCTCGCCTAATCGCTAAAATTCACCGCCCCACCACTTTAGTAGTAAACACAGTTTTTTTTCGAGCGGTAAGTTTTTTTTTTCAAAGCTAGTACTAGGCAATAAAACTTTAACCCACGTAACTTGACTTTGAAGCTATTCCCACTGCTTGTATGCCGTATTCTCCCTACAATATGGCGGATTAACAAGAGTCTCCTGGTACCCAATTGCGCCGAATCCAAGCCTAGAATGCTGTATATTTATATTAGATACAAAGGCCCTCGGATTACCTAATGGTGCCAATGCTTGTAGATGGGGCTGTAAATGGGGCTACTAGTAGTAAATAAATTTCGTAGTATAGTTACGGACGGACTTTCTGTAAGGCTTGATTACTTACGCAAAAATGTACTTATTAACTTTTTTTTTTTTTCAGATACCCCTTAGATAACATATAATAGATGCATCAATAAATAATAGGGGGTCACTGTGTTTTTAAATTCGTGGTGTTGAGAGAAAGGTAGAGTTGTGGCGAATGACAAACCTAAAGCTCGGACCACCAATTAGGCGAGGGGGGGGGAGTCTACCGCACTCCAGGGAGTCGATATACCCGCTCCCCTAGCCTCAACAGCAAAATCTGTACTGAGTATTTATATATCTGGTGTCTGAGCCCGCGAAACCCCCTCTCCCAAACCCTTTACCAAGTCTATGCCTCCCTCCCTCCCACCACAATCATTTAAAAACTCCCCTTCTAACCTTTAAAACCATCTCAATATGCTCCAACCCCAGAGATCTCTTTTCCTGCTTAGCAAGCAACCTTCCCGTCTTAACAACATTCTTAATCTCCCTCCCATTAATCTCCTCCCTTTCCGCCAAACCAACCAAATCCTTTTCACTTATTCCCGTTTCCTCATCTCTAGCTACTTGTCCCATGCCAACAAATGTCTTCCAGATATGCAGTCGAGAGGCTATATCCAAAGCAGGATAATGGATTGTTAAATGTATCCTAGATGAGATAGCGGGGTCTAGATCTGTGAGGCGGTTGGTAGTTAGGAAGAGGATTCCGGGATAGTATTCTAGCTTTTTGAGGAAGACTATTTTTGTTAGATACATGAATTGGATCTGCTTTTATTCCAGTTTTGGGGGGGGTTAGATTAGAGCTTACTAGATATCAAGCGATTCCGACGCAAATCCGAACTTGTTCTTGCTTCAAGGAATATGTCGCATTCGTCAAGGAGGAGGATAGCATTCCATTTACTAGCTAGCTCGAGCACTAGTTCAAGGGAATCTTCGACTTCCGAGGCTGTTTCACCTAGTTCGCCGGCACTCATTGAGTAGAGGGGTTGGTGCATTTCTTCCGCGACTATAAAAGCATTCAGCAAATCATAATACGATATGAGATACATTAGTCCAGAGAATCTTACCGGACTCTGCAGTGAGTGTTTTGCCAACACCAGGGTCTCCACTGAGGAGCATGATAAAACCGAGACCTATCATGAAACTTTTAGTATTTGTTCGTTACTCATCAAAACGAGAATCTGTCACTACCCTTCCCAGTGATTATATCGTCAAATTCGTCGTCGCGAGAGAGCTGCTCTTGAACAAAAGCGTGAATGATGTCCTTGTACCCGTGTGGTAGAACGAGTCTTGAAAAGGCATTTTCACTCCAATAGACAAGGTGAACATTTTCGACATCAAATTCGGCTGTATAAATAGCATTTTTAGTTTATGAATTATTCCATGCGTAGTGATGAGCTCTTACCCCATGTTTTCGCAGTGAGACAATAGCCTCGAGCAATGGGCGTGCAAAGCAAACATTCTCTAAAACTTAGAACTCCGGCTGTTGAGATTGTCAGTTGAGAAGCTAATCGTTGCCTTGATAGAATGCGAATCATTCTCACCTGTTTTTTTATCCTCGTAATCTTTCAAGACATTTTGGTAAATTTCATTCTCACGGGAGGTTGCCTTGTAAATCATATTATCGTCGTCTATTAACAGCGAGATGGACTCAATCGCTTCAAGATTTGGTCCAGGCATAGCGTAAATGCCGAAGTTGTTGGCATCGATAACAATACGACCCTTTTCCACCTACATGCAAAGATATGGTGAGTTTTTTGGTGGAATTCGGAGTAGAATCGATACATACATATCGCCTTCGAACCTGTCTAGAGGACCTTGCTGTGTAAAAACCAGAATACGACATATGATGAAAGCCAATGAGTGACTCAAGTTTATTACCACGCTTATATAACCTTCCTATGAGATTACTGATATCCGGATGCAGATGACTGGGAATCGCATCTAAGTCTGCAAGCTTCTTCACGCCATGAAAGGAGTTGATTTCAATGGAGGTTTCCACGTAGCCAAATGTCGAGCCATCACAGTCAATATACTTGCACTCCAAGGAGAAGTATTCTCCGCTCATACTAGCTCCATATCTACTATCTCTCAACAACACGATGCGATCATGGCCATCAATCATGGCGTATACTTCCATTCCAGGAGCAAATAGTGTCCACAAATACTCAAAACTGATCACTCTATTCTTTGTAAAATCTTCCATGGCCTCGATATGCGGACAGATCTCTTTGGCGAGAGTATCATAAAGCAAACCCACATGGCTTTTAGTCTCCTCATCCTTTTCATCTCGACGGAGCTTCTCAAAGCGATGCCACCGATAATAAAAAGGGTGAAAAGGAGCCTTGAAAGTCAACTGTTTGAGTTGGGTATTAAGACCCTCAAATCCCTCAAATGTGGCGTCCAAGATCTTCTTGATCAAAGGACTTTGAATTGTGATGGAATGTAAAGCTACTTGGTTTGTGTTGCTTGGATGAGCTTCTCGGCGGACGATGAGAGCACACTCCTGAGAATAGGATTCGGCCTCAACATCGTCGGCTCGGTTTTTGGCGGGTGTCCAAGTGTCCCAAATGGATCGATCATCGGCTCGATAGAGTTCATTTGTTTCGGGCCTCATTCCCAGCGGGAATTCTGGGGTATACTCCAAATCGACGCTTATCTCCGACTACTTTGTGTTAGTCTCCATCGTCTTATATTCGAGAAGGGAGGTGTTTGAAGACAAACCAAGCTACGGGTCGAAGATCCTACACTCCTTTGATATTGCAGGGAGCTCCCCTTTTCCGACATGGCTAGCAATTGATACAAATAGCACGCCTAAATATGGCGGATGAAAGGAAGACATCTAAGCAAACTTATAGTACACACGCTTTCTTATGTACTTGCTGTGCCTCATGTCACCGTCGCGCCCTTTCCATACCTACAAGGTAAAGCGGAAGTGGGGTCAATCACGTGACATAATCAACATGGTCAAATACCTAACTTTGGAAGAAAAGGTAATTTGGGGGCCCATTAGTTGGATTTTCGTAGATATTGAACTCATTATGAACAAACATACCCCCTGAAACCTCACTTCATGGATTGAACCTGCCATTTTCACCCTATTCTGATACATTCCGTACCACATTACTTCCATCGATCCCAGGAGCAAAAAGTGCTCAAAACCGATCACACCATTCTTGATAAAAAGCAATAGAGTATATTATCCTAACGCATACACAGACACCATATATATAACATCCCTACTATCCTACAAGCCTCATTCCGTACATCATTCATTCACTTCATCTCCTTCACCTCAAACTTCTCATTACCCCCCAGCTCATTCGACCGACTCTCCAAATCCCCAATCTTATCACTAGACCTCTCCTTCTCCTTGTCCTGCCCCTCCTTCACACTTCTCCACTCCAAGCCTAGTATCACAAAGAAACAAGCAATAGCACACGCACAAGTAATCCAAAAACAATGTGTCAACCCATCGACGTACCCTTGCAGCACGACCTCCAACGCATCTTCTTGGCCCAATTCCCTCAAGATATCGCGGATCTGAGTGGCTCCACTGTGAATGAAAATAGTAGCGTCCAGTTGCGCCGCATCCGCACGAATTCTACTCAGTAATCCCTCCTGGAATAGCGTTTGAGCGACTGCAATAAACAGAGCTCCACCGAGAGTCTGGAAGAATGATACACATGCAGTTGCTACGGGAATATCTGCCAGAGGAAGAACCGTCTGGACAACTATCACGCCGGTTTGAAAACCGACGCCTATCCCAGCGCCAGTTATAACTTGATATCCGAACCATTTTGCCGTCGAAGTATGAAGGTCGAACGTCGTGACAAGACCACCGCCAACAGCGAAGAGAATCATACAGACGAGTTGGATGGGCACGTAATATCCAATTGCCGTAATCAAGCCGCCTGTGACGATACTGGAGACAACTGTGCTGATTAGAAGTGGTAACATCTGGATTCCACTTTTCGTCGCACTACTTCCTTTGACGGATTGGAAGTAAATCGCTAGGTAGAAGATGATCGCGAAGAAACCCGCGCCGAAGAGGAAAGCGAAGAGAAATGCTAAGAATACATTGCGATTCTTAAATAAGCGAGGTGGAAGGGTGGCGTTTTCTCCAAGATAGAGTTGGGACGCAATGAAAATGGAGATGAGGAGACCAAATCCGATAAAGAGACCGATGATACGCGAATTGCTCCAAGGATAGGTGCTGCCGCCCCATTGAAGAGCAAGAAGAAGACAAACGATAGCTGGAATGAGAATTGAGGCACCAAGAAGGTCGAGTTTGAGAATCCTTTGCCGGATGGTGAGATTATGAGGATTGTTATCGCGCGAAATATTGAGGTACAGAATGATGACAGCAATGGCTATTGCTCCTATTGGCAGGCTAATATCGTTAGCATTTAGCGTAATCTGGAGTTTCGAGTCATTCGGAGAGCTTACTTGATGTAGAAGCACCATCGCCATGATATTTTGTCACTATCTCGTTTGATTAGGTGTTTTTCAACGTTTTGGACAGAAACACCTACGTGAACACTCCACCAAGTAGTGGCCCAGCGACACTCGCAATCCCCCACATACCACCAACTAATCCAAAAGCTATCGGCCTCTTACGTAGTGGCACTTGGTAACCCGAATTAGATGACAGAACGAGCGATTTATGTAAAAGTCAGGCAAAAGACTTACAGCAATAGGCTAGGATATTGATCGTCCCAGAAAATAAGCCACCAGAACCAATCTGGGGGTTCTGGTTAGACAGACTTAAATTCAAGTACATGAAGGAGAACTTACCCCCGCAATAGCACGCCCCACAATTAGAGCGGTACTGCTTGGTGCAACAGCACACACAAGGGAGCTATAAAATATAATAAGCGAGCGTGAAAACCAACATAGGCAAGCCATCAACCTACCCGAGTTCAAATATTAGAATAGCGGTAATGAAAGTGTATTTAATCTACCAATCATTAGTATATATCCATATAAACAACACAAACTTTTGGTGGGGTTTATCATCACAAATAAGCGATAAGAGAGGCTGTCGTCTGTATGCGAAATTCTAGGACAACAGTAACTCAAGATGTGCCTAGAGTAATAGACAAGTCTCTTACTCACACTGAAAATAGTATAGATCTTCCCAAAGGTTGGTTGCAGGGCCGTAGCGGTCAGAAGATAAGAACTTCCATACCAACCAATATCATTCACACTTTTGAATTGATCCGTAATTTTCGGAATGGCAGTGCTGATGATCGTTTGGTCTAAAGCTACCAGAAACACGGCCAGACAAAGTGCGGCAAGAATCAGCCACAACTTTGGACCATGGGGATATTCGATATCGTCATCGTCTGTTTGCTCTGCTGGGAGATCGGGATGGGGTTTTGATGCCTGATCAGATTGTAACTGGGTGCTCAAGTGCTTAGCTGCATTCTGGTCTGTTTCGGATGTTGAGATTCTTTTTGACTCGCTGGAAGGGCTTTCCGTTGCTGCAAGAGCCATGTTTTTGTAGGTAGCACTGCAGGCGTGTATTGCACTTATGATGAAAAGACTAGTCTCAGATTCTCAAAAACTCCAATGTTAACCTTTGCAAGTGGATGTTGGTAGTGATCTTTTATTTGTGCGATCGGCCAATGGAGTATGTACATTGTCTTTATCAATATCAATCTCGTCAGCACTTTGGTCATTCTTCCCTCGCAGATTGGAATTGTGGCTTGAAAGAGGCTGGATTGTTCCAATCGCAAAAAGTCCGGACCCGAAGGCCGAAGGAGCCTTTTTGGGCAAGTGCGGCTCCATGCTTTCCTGCTATCGCCAGCCTGATGAGAGGGACGAGATTATATTATTATTGGCACGTCAGGATGAGTCAATGACTCTTTCGTGTTGCAGAAGTTTTTGCAACGTTGATGCAGAAGTCTGGGTTACACGCAGGCAGAAGTTTCCCACATGATGACGTACGTTTTCACTGGACCTCAAGTCCTGCACTTGCAATTTCTGGCAGGGCAGTGCATCACCATATATATCGAGGGTATTTGCAGTGTACCCATTGTACTCGTAGCAGTAGTACCGTTCAGTGCTTCCTCAACCCTCAATTGGTTATGTGCTGATGTTTGCTCATGCTTCTCATCAGAAATCAGGCCAATAATACAGTATTTATGTCGCGCATGTGAAATATGTGGCGGGAATCTCTTCCGCCTGCCCGCATTTTGAAAGGTGAAAGGGAGATGGGGGCCAATCAAGCGAGAACCAATAAATACGAGTCACCTGATCACGCATGATTATCGCGACGGGACTTGGAGACCATGGATGGCATGGATAGATACAGGGGATGATTTGGAAAAAGAAAAGGTATCGTACATAATACGGAGTCTGCCATCACATCCGATCGCATAGATTACTACATCACCCCGCTTTCCTACATTATCTTCTTCCTCTGTCAAACCAAACGGGGTGTATAAACAAGTATTTGTACGGAGTAAATGACCAAATCAGTGAAAAGTCGCGAGACGAGGCTGCAGTGCCATCGTCCAAGTCTCAGACTACGGCGGGCGACTGTTTGAGTTACAGATGAACGGGAGACAACGCGTGGACGTGTTTAGTGGAGCATGTCAGCTACGGGTCGCACACACCGCTTCCCCTCTCGTCCATTCCATCAGTCTCACAAACCAGGCCAAGCCTGCAATGCAAACAAAGCCAAAGCAGGGCAGGGCGGGGCCATATTTAGCTTTCGCTTTCGCTTTACGACCTCCTCTCTTTCCTCAACCTCACCTTACACTTTACCTCCATATACGTATGCTCTCGCTTTTTATCAGCATACAGCATTGATTGCGTTTGCTACTACATATCACATGCTCGAATATCAAATCAGACCACTTTAGATACCAGACACACAGCCTTGTATCACCACACACTTCTTTATCTTTACTATATCCATATCACCAATACCAAACATGGCGGATAGAGGCGGCCGTGGTCGTGGGGGCGGAGGATATCGTGGAGGCGGGGATAGAGGTGGCTTTCGTGGCGATCGAGGAGGAGGAGGGCGAGGCGGTGGNGAGGATATCGTGGAGGTGGTGATCGTGGAGGATTTCGAGGGGATCGTGGAGGAGGAGGATACCGTGGAGGGGGTGGGGGTGGTCGAGGAGGCTACTCGGACGAGGTGTCCGTCTTCAAGTAAGCAAAAATAGCCCTTCTTGATCTGTAATTTACTAATTGATTCATTAGACACCCCTCTGGTGCACCTGCCACACCAGTTGATGCCGAGGCCACCAATGTGGAAAACAAATACATGGCAAACACTAAAGGCATTATGGCTTTGGGTAGTGCGTCCGTCAAGGATCATTTTCCCGCTCGTCCTGGCTACGGGACACTCGGCAAAGCCATTACGGTCTTTGCCAACTATTTCAAAGTGACAGTTCCAAAGGATATGGCTGTCACCAGATATAACATCGAATTCCTGCCAGAGGCCAAAGGCCGAAAGCTAGGTCGTTTGTTTGAGCTGCTTCTTGAGATGCCCGAGTTTGCTGGAGATATCACCACCGATATGAAATCGATGGTGATTTCCAAGCAACCACTTCAGATCCCCGATGGTTGGACCACGGAGATCAAATACCGCGCGGATGGAGAAGATGAACCATTGGAGCGCGCGACTACCTACACAGTTCGAGCTGTCGCTCCGATTTCAGTTTCAGTTGCGGACTTCCAGAAACATCTTTGTGAAGTGAACCCTGGACCGAAGTTTGAATTACGATCAGAATTTATACAAGTTCTAAACATCATCTTCAACCACCATCCTCAAGCACAAGACGATCTTGTGACTGCGGGCCGAAACCCATTTTTTGCCCTTAGTCGGCAACAAACCAATGCCCATAATATCACAGTTCTGGGCGGCGGTCTAGAGTCCCTCCGTGGATTCTACCAAAGTGTTCGACCGGCCACTGGCGGCCTTTTGTTGAACGTTAATGTGTCTCATGGCGTCTTCCTCCAACCAGATCGCCTGGATGTGCTCTTCCCAAAACTGGGAAGCGGAGACAAGACAATCTTGGGCAAGAAACTAAAATTGATTCGTGTGAGACTCACACACCTTCCACCAAAGAAGGACAAGAAGTCAGGCAAGGAAATTTGGCGTGTCAAGACCGTCTTTGGTCTGGCTCGCCCACATGATGGCCGGGGTGAGGAACATCCACCACAGGTCAGAGGCCTGGGCGCTGGGCCAAAAGAAGTCAAGTTTTGGCTGGCTAATCGTGCTCCTGCTAAGGAGGCCAAACCTGCAGCTAAGGGGAAGAAGCAGGCTGTTCGCCCTGATGGATACATCACCGTGTTTGATTACTTTCAGTCGGCGTATCCAAAAATACAGCTCAACGAAAGAAATTCGGTGGTAAACGTGGGCAACGGCGATCATCCCATCTATCTCCCAGCTGAGGTATGTCTTGTCCTACCAGGACAAAATATCAAGCGACGACTGAGCCCCGAGCAAACTCAGTCCATGATCAAATTCGCCTGCCGTGGTCCCGATCAAAACGCATTGTCAATTGTTGGTGATGGCAGAGATGTACTTGGCTTGGAGAATAAGGCTGCGCGGTTTGACCTTGCTGTCGGCCAAAGCCTGATCACTGTCAATGCTCGGATACTTCCATCTCCAGGTATCAAATACAAGACTCCCCAAAATAAGGAGAAGACGCTTGACGTCCGAGGAGGCTCTTGGAATATGGCCAACATCAAGTTTCACACTGGGAGCAACTTGGGAGTTTGGACCTGCCTGATTTTCCAAATGGAGACATTCCGTGGAAGCCTCATGGGCGCAACTCGAGAACGCATTGGGCCTACGATCAAGAAGTTCCAAAGCTTCCTAAATGCATCTGGTATAAACGCTGCGGGTCTCATTCCCGGCCCTCCTCCTCCAGAGATTATTTTGCGAGAGGGTGACGAAGTTGGCAACAACAGCAAAATCGAGGCAGCGTTTAGAACTCTGTTCATATCGAAGGTCAAGGACCAGCCCGAGGCTAACAAACTTCGTTTCGTGCTTTGTATAATTCCGATGAACAACGTCGGCTTGTACAACAGCATCAAAACTGTTGGCGATACCAAGGCCGGTATACACACCATCTGCTGTGTATCGGACAAGATCATGAAAGAGCAACGCCAAGATCAGTATTTTGGCAATGTTTCTCTGAAGTTTAATCTGAAGGCTGGTGGCATCAACCAAACTCTCGAGCCAACCAAACTTGGGATTGTGAGTGAAGGCAAAACGATGATTGTTGGATTGGACGTGACCCATCCTTCTCCTGGTTCAAAAGAATCCGCCCCGAGTGTGGCGGCTATTGTTGCCAGTGTCGACAAGTTCCTGGGGCAATGGCCATCTGATTTCCGTATACAGGAGTCCCGCAAGGAAATGATCACAGGGCTAGAGGGCTTGTTTTTGTCCCGGTTGAGCTTGTGGCAAGCCAAGAACAAGGCTCTGCCCGAGAACATTATCATTTACCGTGATGGTGTTTCCGAGGGCCAATATCAATTACTCCTCGACAATGAGCTCCCCCTTATCCGCAACGCATGCCGACAAAAATACCCCGCCTCGGACACCAAAAAGGGACTCCCCAAGATTTCCATCATCGTCTGTGGAAAGAGGCACCACACACGCTTCTACCCAACCACCCTCACCGACGCCGACCGAAAAGGAAACTGCCAACCAGGAACCATCGTCGACCGCGGCGTAACCGAAGTCCGCTTCTGGGACTTCTTCATCCAATCCCACGCCTGTATCCAAGGGACCGCTCGTCCAGGCCACTACTACGTCGTCCTCGACGAGATCTTCCGCGGCCGTCCCAACAAGCCCGGACACCAGAACGCCGCCGACGCCCTACAAGAATTGACGCACAACATGTGCCACTTGTTTGGCCGCGCCACTAAAGCGGTTTCTCTCTGTCCTCCGGCGTATTATGCTGATCTTCTTTGTACCCGTCTGAGATGTTACCTCTCGGATCAATTCGACCCCAATGATGCGTCGGCGACTGCTAGTGTTGCTAGTGGTGCGACTGGAGCGACGAACCCTATGCCAGAGCTTAGGATTGCTCCCTCTTTGGCGAACAGTATGTTCTACATTTAGTGTCTTGGTGGACACATTCAGTTTTGAAACTTGGGTATCAAAAAGCGGACTCATGACATTGGGATTCATGACATTGGGACTCATGACATTTCACTTCTTCCCAGTTGCAAACGAAAGCACCTGGAGATTCTCACAGGTTTATCTTCCAACTTCCCCTCCTGGTATCTATCAGACATCTTGGTCGTCTATTAGTACTAGTCGTTCCGAACTTCTTGCCATCTCGGGAACATATCTTTCTATTTCCAAAATCTCAATCATACACTCACTCACTCTTGAAGAAAATATTTAGGCAAATTGGTATCTCAGATTCTTTTATCTTATTACTTAAGACTAGAATGATTGGTTTTTTGAGAGGCAGGAAGGATTTAGATTTAGCTATCCAGGAACAATTTATCTTTGACTATCCCGTTTCATTTGTTTCTTCTTTCTTGATGACTTGTGAGTTGTGAGTTGTGGTTTTACTCGTACGGTGATTTTTTTAGGAGGATAACTTATAAAATGTTGTGGTATATTTAATAGATGAAGTTAGGATAGGAAAGCGGGGTTCTCTCTAGTAGACAGTGGTAGTTTAATGTTTGATGTACCTGCGAAACA
>LT855413.1:2440923-2456367 GCA_900184765.1 Hymenoscyphus fraxineus | reverse complement strand
AAAAACCCAGCCCCTCACAATCCACAATAACAACCCACAAAAATCACAAAAAATCACCTTAATCACACCTAACAATCACTCAAACACCTCTCTCTTTCATCTTCCATCTTATAATTTCATTTCTTTAAATTCACTAAAAAAAACCCCCCAGTACTTCTCTCCAACGCCCACCCGCCGTCCGCCCAATCAAAAGCTTGCCCTCACTCACTCTATCTGCTGTGATGCTATACTATTCATCGCATCCTGGGTACGTACAGTACGTATGCTCCGAAAAAACAAAACAAACAAACAACAACAAGAAGAAGAAGAAGGAAAACGCTCCGAACAAGAAAAAAAAACATTCATTAACCCTGTCTGTCTAGGTAGGTAGGTATCCCGAAGACTTCATCAATTCAATCAAAGAAGAGCGAGGAAAGGAAAAAAGTAAAAAAGTAAAAAAAGAAGTGGAAAGTAAAAACTAGTGCACAGTCCCATCCATCCCCGAATCATCCTCTAATGTTTGCGCCATTAACCCCCCAGAATTCCTCAATAATAGTACCCCTTTTTCCCAATATTTTCCTAGAGAAGCCGCTTCCCTAGAAAAGAATCTATTCCCGGGAAACATCACGGCCGAAAGCTTTTGATTTGAGCCAGTCCATGATAACGAGTACGCGATTGCGAGCTGTAATGGGTTAATTTTCGGTTGGCAGTAATAAATATAGGGGAATAACTTACTGCTAAAGCACATGCTCAAGTATGCACTTCGCCAGAACAAGTATGTCAATCCACCACCACTAGCAAAGTTTCCATTCAGCCAGCTGATATCGGCCACGGCTCTCTCACTTCCAATGTATGCCAAGGAACCTTGGTGGGTGTAGTGGAAAGGCTTGATGTCCTTGATTCTTCTCAGTTGCTTCTCATGCGCCTCGATGGCATTTGCAATTTCGGCTGCATTTCCGGGCTTGAGGTTGAGAGAGGAGCTCAACTCATGTATTTCCTGCTCAATAGCCTCACTCTTGGCCATAGTGTTGAAGAGACGAGCGAGGAAAGCGCCCTCTTGACCGGCTACTTGTGCAGTTGGTGCATATCCAGCAACAGCGCAATCACCAGTCGCCCAGATGTCTTTGGTGCCTTGGACAACGAGATATTCGTTAACAGCAAGACCTCTTCGAGAATCCCTTTGAGCTGGGATACTTTGCATTAGATCCTGAACGACCGGTCGGACGGCGTTTCCAGTGGCCCATACTAACAAACCATATGGCATGACTTCAGTGGTCTTTTTTCCGTCTGGTCCTGTAAACTCCGCCTCAACCGTTTTGTCGGTGACCTTCTTTACAGCAGTTTTGGTTTTAATTGTAATCTTCTCCTCCTTGAAAGTCGATTCGGTATACTCGATCAATTGCTTGGAGAACATGGGCAGAACGTTTGGCAAAGCCTCAATGAGAGTGACCTTGAACTTTTCGCTAATCTCAGGAACCCACTTCTTGATATCTTGGTCGAAGAAATCTTGAAGCTCTCCTGCGAATTCGACTCCCGTAGGCCCACCACCAACAACGACCATATGCAAAAGACGCTCTACCTCTTCAGGAGATTGGTCTTTGAAGGTGGCCGTCTCTACACAGTCCATGATCCTCGTTCGGATTTTTTGTGCGTCACCAATTTCCTTCAAGAAACACGAATGTTCCTTTACACCTGGAATTCCGAATGTGGCATTTTCAGCACCCACACTCACAACCAGCATATCATACGCAACCTCTGTCGCACTTGTGGCGCCCTTGATATCTGAGTTGTCACCAATTGCAACCACCTTTCTATCCGGGTCAATCTTTGTGGCTTCTGCTTCGTAGAATTTCACGGCAGATTGCTTATGCCTGGTAATGCTTCGTATAGGCTCCATAATGGATCTATGTTCAACAGTGCCAGTGGTGCATGATGGAAGGAGAGGCGTGAAGAGGAAGTAATTTCGGGGAGAGATGACGATGACGTTATAGTTGCTGGTATCGAGTTTCTTGAGTAGAGAAACAGCACCCCACCCCGTACCTAGTTTATTGATTAGGGACTTTTTCTTAATTTTCGAAGCAAAAGGAGGGGTATCTACCTAGGATGACCAGGTTCTTCTTGTTTGGGTCGGGCTCGAATTGCTCTTCCGGGTGTCGAAGCTCCCACACTCCATACCCAAGATAAGCAACCCCAGCAATCATAGAGAGATATGTAACCCGCCAAAGGAATTTAAAGTAACGAAACCTTTTTGGGTTCTTTGCCGGAGCTGGAGCTACATCTGCATAGGCACGACGAAAGCTCTTTTGCAAATCACAATTCTGGTTGCTGAGAATCGGTCGAGCGCGAGTGACAAAGGAGCGCGGGGAGGCAGAGGCAGCAAAGTTGCGGCGCATCGCATTGGAAGCATTGTTGCGGGCAATGTTGAGACCAATTGATGAGGTTGAGGTTGACACCGGTAGTGTCAACCTCGCCATCGCTCTGGTAGTAGCAGTAGCCGCCATACTCCAAAAGGGGTGGTGGAAATGGTGAGTGGGAAGGGAATGAAGAATTCTGGTCCCGAAATAAATTGTGAGCTTTTCAGCAGCCTGTGGTGCTACGGGGGGCACAGTGGAGTATGACAAAGCTTGGACCCGACCGACACAGCACCAGCCACAACCACAGGGTTCAAGATAAGCAGCAGAAGCGAATGAAAAGTCCGTCATCCAGAAAGAAGTAAGCATTATTGGACATGACGCGTGGGATATGAGTCGGTAGTCTTTGCTGGAAAATCCCTCAATTCTACGGTCAGTTCAGATACTACTCAGTAGAGAGTTAGATAGGCGCGATAACGGTTTACATGTGGCATGCAACTTCACATTGGATAGGGTGTACTTCCTATAGGTATCCAATCAGCTTGGCTATCAATTGGACCTTGAGGGCAATCATTGACCCAGCTAAGGGCAGCCACGGCAGGGCACACAGAACCAAAAATACCGACTGCGCCACAGCTCAAAAATGACACCAACGTCAAGTTTTTCTTCGCAGGGGGGCCTCCCGCACCTCGCGAACCTCCCGATTGATCATCCGCCAAGTCTCGGGTGAGCCTCATTTTTGGCACTGGGCAAGGCAAGAAAGGCAGCAGTGACAGTGAATTGCTTTTTATTGTCATATCTATTAAAATCAGTCAAGAAAATCAATCCAAATCCTTAGACCAATGCTCTGGGCGGTGTACAGAAGTTCACTTATTCATTTCATTTATCCCAAACTTTTGATTAAGCAGAAACTGCTCTAAGAAGTTTGGATGACGAACCCTATCCCGACCGCTTTTTCTGTCCTGAGTAACTTGGGGGGGTACTAAGCAAGCGTTTGCTTGTAAGACTTATAGAAGAAACTCGTTACTAGGAAACGGTCGGGTGGTTACTTTTTAAGGATATAACCGAGGATACCCTTCTGGCGGGTTACTTGGCATAGGCGATAACAAAGTCGCATATTCAAGTACCAAGGATATAAATTTATACTCTAGTGCCGATTAGGACTTATAGAAGACCGGTACTGTATACAGGATTTGGTAGCTTTTAGTATGAATCTGTGACGTCCTTAACCAGAACGACATAACGAGGCGGGTCACCTGACTCTCCTCCATGGTTCCGGGTATATAAGCCCACATAAGCGCGTAGAACTCCCTTCTTGTCGCCTTAGCTTTATTAAATACACTAGTTTGCGAATCAGGTAGTTCAAATGCAATTTGTTTACGATTCTCACTGAAGTCTCTTAGTCTGAGTTCTTACCTCAAAATCTAGGATTTCACACAACGTCATTTATCCGATGAAACCCTCAGGATTTACATATCTCTAAGGATAAGAGTAAAAACGAGGATAAGTTTGGTACAAACAATATAGATATCCCTTACAGCCGAATAACCTAACTGCCACCCTCAATTATCACCTATAAAATTCAAAATACAACCTAGGGCATCATTACAGCAGGTATCAATTAAATAAAGGCACAGACAAGTCGGAGCTCTGAGCTCATCTCGAAATTCTTGTTACTTATATCACGTACATTTAAAGCTTCAGTCCCGGACTAGTTTCTTGGACGCACGACTCGTGATATCCCAATACCATTCTTCGGAGTCAAACGCACGCTCAACCAAGACTTTTGGTGTGTTTTTCCTGGTGTTGCTCATATATCCTTTTAAGCAAAAATGGCTAGTTTATTTAGAGAGTGATGAGGTTTTGGCAGAATCACATGTTAGAAAAGGAGAGTGAAGGTGCTTGAGGGGTTTCTACGAAGGAATGGCGTGGGAGAACTTGTCACTCGACGACGAACCGAACTTGGCAGCAGTCACCTCAAAAAAGAAAAGCACTCTCGTACTAGTTATTCCAGTGCCATCTATTCAAGTTCAGATGCAAGACCCAAACGGATTGTCAAGTGCGAAATGCCAGAAGAGATTGCTCAATCGATTTGAAACAAAGTGCCTCTTGTTCCCCACCTCTTTCACAAGGAGTCCCGTGGCAAGTGAACAGTCGAGCAGCGCGAAACATCTCGAGACTTACGGTTCGTAGATCCGGGAAGTCTAATATCGAAATTCTTCGAGTGGGAACTGGGATGGCTTGCTGCGAAAGATTGCAGGCTCACCTCTCATTCGGGTATTTTATTTTTCAATTCTCCACCTCGGTGATATCTTCTCTTTTGGGCTCCCTTACCATACAGTAAAGCTTGATGGCTGTCCCCTCATCATCGCAGTCCATAGTCTTGACATAATGGAATCCCATAGATTCGTAGATTTGGATGTTGGGAACGTCCCGGCTGGACTCCAGATAACATCGCTTCCCCTCTAGATCTGCCTGTTTCGTGACGGCTCGGGCGAGTGCCTTGCCGATGCCTTTTCCTTGATGGCCCGGCTTGACGACCATGATATTCAGGAAATAATAGCCATTTGGATCCGTCCAGATTGCGGATTGCGCTTCAGCTTGACGGGCCTTCCAAATCCAGTAGCGCTGCGGCACATCTGATTAGCAAAGTCTGAAGTTAAAGGATGAAGCTGTCTCCGTGTGACGGAAAAGTGTCATCTACGAGTAGACTACTCATAAATCTGAGGGCACTAGCTTCTCCAAAGTGAGTGGAAGCTCTAGATTCCGGTGAACAGTGCGTTGAGCTTTTCTCGAGGACGGAATGAAGTCGATGAAAATAGCACGGGTGAGGGGATGAGAAAAGAATACAATTAAAACTGTAATATGATGGCACAAAACCAAGAGCTGGGCAACGTCGTTGAATGCTTGAGATGGAGACATGCCATGTTCAAGTGCTCGTATTTGACTTCAGATGAATGGAAAAGCCCCAGAGCAGGATTCGCATAAATCGACTTGGCAAGGGCTAGTTACTGATAACGCAGTCTTACTCGTTCCTTTGCAGTACAGTAACAAGCATAGTGCAAGATCGGCAATATGCCTCGTTATCTTTTGCTACTGTAATGTATACTTCAGGCAAGGTTGAAACAATGAATTAATACACACCTTGACATTCAAACCTCCTCGTCCGTACCAGAGATTCATCCCCACCTGCTGAATCCATAGTCTCCAACCTTCAAACCACTCTCCCCATGTTTCTTTCAATCCAATTGGTCTGGGTGGCATCCACATTGCTATTCCCAGCACTTCATCTGCATCCCTGCTCTGGGGATCTTTGGCCACGTAGAAAAGAGCATTGCGAATTCCCCACTGGCATCGGATGCCCAAGGAAACCCGGTTTCTTTCCGCATCGAACTTTCATAGATGATGTCAGTCACAAGAGAGAACTGTTACTGTAAAGATGTTTCAAAGACAAACTACTTGGGTGCTTCGTGTTTGCCGGACGGGTATTATTTCAAACCGAGCTCCAAGCTTTTGATATGCCATCCGGAAAATAAAATGACAAGCGTACCTTGGATGAGGAGCCTGAGAAGACGAAGAGAGCATATGGATCGTCCTTAAAAGCTTCCTGGATGGCGATTATGGCGCCCGGAATATCACGAGACGTTAGACGGGAGATCGAAACCGGCATCGTGAGGCTTGTTGTGGTGTCTTATCATCCACACGGCTCGGGTCGTGGCCAAGATTGAAAGAAATGCGACCAGTCGAGCAGTGCTAAGAATTGAGGCTCTTCGCGGGATGTTGTACAGTAGTTCCTGCCTTTGCCTTTGTGAGCATACAAGGCAGCTACGATTTGCGACAAGCTTTTCCCGTTTTGTGGTTACTGCAAGTTGTGCGGGGTCGGTTAGTGTATGCATTCCACTTTTTGCAGAGATGCCTGCCAGATGCACGATTTGCAGCTACTTCTAGCAAGCTTAATGTGATGCATAATGGAAGGCAGTTGGAAGCTGTTGTGGACGTCTCAACCGAGCAGTATACGAAGTACGGAGTACGTCGTAATCTGTAGTTTGAAGCGTGGGATAAAGTTACAGTACAGTACTGTCCAGTATTCGAACTCTGGTAGCGAGGCATCAGAAGCAGTCGATCGCGCCCAGCAGTGGAGGGACCAGTTACATACTCGTTCTGGCTCCAAACCTGCTGATGCCAGATATCGGAGCAAATCAATCGGTCGCCGCAAATCTGATGAAATGGTGTTCATGGCGGTGTTTTCAGCAAGCATTCATCTCGGTTGCTCTGACCCCCCCTGATGTTCTGAGACGACCTCGGGAGCCTCTGAAACGACCTTGGAATCTCGATGCACCCAACACACCACCACACCACCGCTGGGCAACAATTTACCACCAGCAGCGGCACCGCCTCCTGAGTCCTGAAGCGCGTCTCCCAGCTGGTACTAGAGTTCCAATTTGCGGTGGCAGCCGTGCTTCTCATACGCAATGCCTTCTCACGCCTGCCCTGCCAAGCATCTCGACCAATCAAGATGACGGACAGACCCTCCTGCTCGCCTCCTCACCTCCTCGCTTCCTCCCCCCTCGTCTCCTCGCCTCGGTCTCAACCTCAGAACTGGAAGCTCACGAACTTTCCCGGGGTACCGTCTTCTGGCATGGTCTCCACGGTGCTCAAGGCGTTCAACGGAACCACGGCGATTTTGGTGGAGTCTCAGGCTCTCAGCATTCTGACCGGGTCAGGTGAAGGTTCGCTGCTATTATTCGTGGAACTCCCTTTTACGTTACCGGGCAATATCGAGGTATCATTAATGAGTTGAGCCCAACTGGTCTTAGCTTTCGTCCCTGAATTCCTCCCTCGAGTTGATCAGAGGAGTGGCCACCAGCATCCTTACCATTTACGATTTGCGGCTTGGCTTGGCTTCATGGGTCTTTTCTTCCATGCTGGCTGATCCGCTTGTTCATGATCTTCTCTTACATCCCACCTGCTTTTACCTTTATCCTTCATCACCATCACCTTTTTCACTTCTTCGCGCGACTGGCTCGTGATTTTATTTCATTTCTCGATGCATTTGTAGTGTTGTGGGAGGCTTGGACTTGAATACCTTTCGCCCGTTCATCCTGGCGTCTCCAAAGGTGCACGTCGTTTTGGCGGAGGACAAACACGAGCATGGCATCTTTGGATGACATACCAGATGGCTCCTTGGAGAATCTGGACCAGCACAATTTCCTCAGAATACATTCAGAAACACTTTCATTGACGAGACGGAAAGGTGGTAGAGATAACGATGATGACGACGACGACGATAACATTGGCAAGAAATTCGTGAAGGGCTTCAAGGACCTGTTTGATAATGGAAGTAGACGAGGAGAAGGGACTCGTAGTAAATTCGAGGACGACGAGCCTGAGAGAAGAGACAAGCCAGGCAAGAAGAAAGGCCCTTCAGCGATAGAAGCAACACCAGTGCCAGAACCACCACCGTCTCCTCTCCCCACTCCACCTTCTCCACCTCCTCCACCACCTCCTCCCCCACCGCCTCCACCACCACCAGCCGTTACGCCAACTCCTCCTGCACCACGTGTTGCTTCTACAACATCAATTCCACTTTTGACTTCGACGCCAGTCAGTGTAAATAATCAGAAACGTTGAACTTTGCTAATACAATATAGACCATCACACCAAACCTGTTTCCCACTACACGGGGACCACCACCAATTCCGACATCAACACCCTCGTCTTCGAAATCCTCATCATCTCCACTTCTAGAAACTCCGTCAGTCCCCCAACAGCCTCAAAGGGGAGAAGGCAAGCCCACTGTCACTAAACTTGGACGGCCTCCTAGGCCTCCTGGAACAACTGTGACAGAAATGCAGACCGTAATGGTAACGCCCCAGAGTGTTACATCAACACCTACGTCGTTGCCAGGAATCACTTCACCGAGACCAGATAGAAATAATGGCGGCAAGGGAAACAGAGAAAAGGGAGGGTTATCCCCACTTGCTGAGCGACTTTTGATTGCCGCTGGTGCCATTGGTATGTTTCGTTGTTATGGACATGGCACATGTGGTCTAATATTAATCTAGGTGCTTTCATTATCATCATGACCATAGTCTATCTTGTTTTGATTCGGAAAAGAATCGATCCGTGGGGAAAAGTGCGAAATAGAAAGATTCGCAGAGGCGGCAACAGAGATTTTTACGGTTGGAGGAAAGGGGACAATTCTCATGAGGCCCCACCATTATACTCTGGCGATGAGTATGGCTATCCCGTCGAGAAAAAGGATTTCAGTTACCAGTACGATCCTCCTTATTCTCCAATGGTCAAGACAGCCACTCTGGCTCCTTTAACGATTCCCAATGTTTCCAAGAAACTGGTCAATACAGGTTCACGTGAGAATTCTCCTGACCAAGCACAAATGGGACTTGCATTTGGTACCTATTCACCCCATGAGAGTCCTATCTCGGGACCTCCAGCCTCCTACAACAATGCGGGACGACGAAACACGTTGCTCGGAAGGCGACCGTCGGATGCGAATACCAACTACGGCCTTTCACAAAACAGCATGGGCACCATTTTTCAGCCTGTAAACCAGGATCATGCAACTGCTGATTCTAACCTCACGCAGAATACTATGTTCACACAACCAACAACCAATTTGCAACCTACCAATCAGGAATTGAGTCACATGAGCTATTTGTCGTCACTGTCTTCTGGATTTGGTGACGGTCTCATGGTTGAACCTACCGACCCTAATGGTCAAGTGCAAGGCTATCGACAGTCTCGAGCGCCAGGAACCTTTTCTTGGATGCAACCGACTGGTCAACACAGGGGGGATCGGGACACCATTTATACCACGACATCGGAAGAATCAGCACCACGCTTCCGAACCGTCAACTCCTGGGTAGCCCAGCAAGCTACTCAAGTCAACGGAGCAAAACCGGACAGTTCCAACATTCCCGATGTCCCAATTATCCCTCGAAATTTCGAGCGAAAACTTAGCGAAGATCCAGTCTTCAAGTTTCATCCGGGCCAGGAAGTACAGATCTCGCGAGGTTCCAGAGTTCCCAGCGAGATCTTGAACCGCAAAACTGGCCTCTCCAAATAACCTACAACCAACAATTTTTCCTTGCGTTTGGTGGAAATACCCCTGTAAATATAAAGAAGAGAGAAGGAGTTTGTTTCTTTATTTGTATATATAAAAAGACTGTATGAGACAGCAAAACCGACAGATCTTGTTTTCGTTTAGGCCTGGAGCCTTGATGTCGTACTTTTAATGAGCAGAGTCATGCGCGTTGGATTCTAGCATCGGACAGAATTATGAGGGCGGCGGACCATTTCTTCCATTACGATCAACCACATTCGACAATATTTAGTGTAATAATCCGAAAATGGAACTGATGGGGATGTTAGCAGAGAAAGGATTGACTTTGGTACCTGAATGGAGACTAGGCGAACAGACATGAGTCAGTTGAATACATCCAGAGCTGATGCTCTCCAATTATAAGAATTTTCCAAGTGTGACATTCTTAGTCTAAGAGCCTCAGGCCTCAACAACGAGGAACGAGTTGGCTGAGCGAGCAGCCGCAGGCGTCTGTGCTCGCGAGCCCCGCTTTAAATTGGGATGCAAGTGTGAGAGAGATTGAGTTCTCCTATACAGTTGGACGGTTTTTCCTATACAGTTTGATAGCTAACCTGTTTAGGCGAAAGGGGCGTTCTGCTAGCTCGGCATTTCTACTTTAGTAGTATTTTAGGTATAAGTAGGAAACGCGACTTTATTCTTACAATAAAGTTAGTAAACCTAACTACTATCTAAAGCTATTTACACCCTAACCCTAACGCTTCTATTATTATTACCTACGCTACGAGTTGCCTAACCCGAACCCTAACCTAAGGGCGTAGGTAGGATTTAAATAGCGTAGGTATAGGGAGGGGTTTATGTTCCGCTAACCCTAACCCTAATACTGACACCAACCTACCTAAGTTGATCAAGCTACTTCTGTGTTTGAAGTACTCCGACACGCGGAATGCTTAGAACGCGTTACCTTCCTAAACGGGTTAGCTGTCAAACTGGATAGGAAAACCCGTCAAACTGGACAAGTCGAGACATTGGATGAAGATGTTACCTTAAATGTGTTTGAGCTCTGACCTATTGATACCCGTGATGTTGTAGGTGGGTGTGGGTGTGTGAGAGGTCGATATGGCTGGCGGTGGCTGGTGGTTTGGAGGAAAGTGTAAAATGTGATTCGATCCTCCTGGGTTAGCTCGACTTGGAGTATCAGGGATGGTTGATGGTTGAGGAGTTGGTGGTTGAGTTGCTAGACTTGAATAATGGAGCTATCCTTGGCCCGAGCCGATTATACGCTAGCTGGTGCATGCTCTCCGTGCGGGTTGACAGGAACGGTGTACGTGTGTTCAGGATATAAGAATGACCAGCGCACTGATTTGTGAAACATAATAGTCTTATCGCAGGCTTCCCAGTATCTTTTCCCCGTGGATATTAGCGTGTTAAGCTGCCTTCATCTGGTAACGCTGACCCTTTTTTTCTTTTGGCAGCAGCTTGTGACAAATATAAATTTTGGTTTGGCAACGGGTGGTACTGTATAGAATTGTGCTGTATATAGGTACACTGATCGTGCCTTTTGAGGTTCGACTAGGCATCGTTGACGAAGAAGGTTCAGCCATTCTTGTTTTAGCGGGCGTACGGGGTTACGGGGTAAACAAAGTGGCATTCTAGAAGCAGGGAAGAGGTTTCTGCAGGTGACGCCACGGGGTCCCACTCGATCCACTCTGCACGCAGCGAACCTGGGAATCCAAAATAGAACACTGAGAACAGCCCCTATTCACACCAATCATGTCAGAATGACTTCCAATGACTTGCATGACAGCCTCGAGGGAAACATCTTCTAGGACTCAGCCTCCCTCCTCAATACACGTTGACTCGTCAGCTTGCGGAGCCAGATCCACGACTTCCTGCAATCCGCAGCAACATCAGCATCAGCAAATATTCTGGGCGAACAGGGCAGTTTTTCTACCAAAGTACGCTCCGTACTTGTATATTAAACCTCCCAGCTCCACCAAAACCCGGAAGGTTATTCACTGCTCGGACTTTGCACTATAGGTAGAACGATGATGAATGTCCCTATCGCCTGACTCCCTTCAACCTCTTTCCCACGACCTGAAGTGCTCACCTACATCGCATCCGATCACGCGCAGGATTCGCAAGATACCCACTTGTGCTAAGCCGCCCAGCTTACAACTCTCGTTGCCCAGTTTCCCTTCCCCAAAACACTCTCATTTCTGCTGCTAGCCAGCATCCTCTTGACGGCAAAATGTTGGACGAGAACCTCCCTACCTTTTACATCAAGGCTGCGACCTCCGATAACCCGCTCTCGAGTGTCATCTACTTGACCCAAAATGCCTCGGAGCTCATGCCTCAATACTCTCTTCGGAGACCAGACCCCGCCCTGCCGGCCACGAAGAACTGCTACGCTGTAGCGCTGTATGATTCCTACAGCCCGGAAGTTTTATACGCAGAAGTATTAGTACAGCCAGAGTGGTCTCAACCGACACTTTCAGCGGCCGAAGTTCGCGCTGCAAATGGGGTCCCCGCGCCTCCAGTCCCCATTGTTCCAACGTCCTTCGTAATCCAACTGTACAATCCAGATCAACAGGTCAAAGTGCGCCAGATACCGGGGACATGGAATCGATCGGAATACTGGGAGTTTGAAATGCCACAGTCCAGCTTTCGACTTCCATCTGCCTCAGCGTTGGACCGGATCCAGGATGATCCAGCAGCTTCCGATATTACACCCAAAGTCTCATTCAAGTGGAAGAAAGATGGAAAACTGACCCGGGATATCTCTTGCTATCTATCGGGGAAAACAACAGACGGGAAGAAGAGCAAGGAACCAGATATCATTGTCGCCATGTACAAGGCAGGGAAAGACCAGAATTCCCTCACGCTCTACCAACCAAATATGTACCGAGTGGATGTCGAAGACGTGAAAGGTTTAGAAGTCGTATTTCTGTTGGGTGCAGCGGTGATAAAAGATATCTTTTTCAATGCCAGTCGAGAAATGTTTAACATTGGCAGTCCACCCACAGCACACAAGCGGAAAAACAGCGGACCTGTGATAGGGGGCCGTAAGAATAGTGGGAATAATACTGCTATGATGTCGGGAGGTGTATCTACAAGCCCACCACGAACGAGCAATATCCCATCCTCTCAAATCCCACCACAGAAACCAAATCAAAGACCACAACAAGCTCAACCAACATCTCGGCCCCCTCCAGCGGACCCTAGAACCCAATGGGAGATCGATGCCGAAACCGCACGTCTCAAAGCCATCGTAGCCGAAGAAGAACGCAAAGAAAAACTACGCNCGAAGAAGAAGACCGCGAACGACTCCGCAAAGAAGCCGAAGTCGCCCGCGAAACCGAGCGCTTGAGGAAACAATACGGCGTACCCGCCGCTCCACCCCCTCAAAAACAGCCCCAACGTGTGCAATTCCAGCAACATCCTCCTCTACCCGTCCGTCCGCATTCGAATTCTCTAGGCAATCGCCCAGGGTTGTCACAGCAGCAAAGTGCGCCACATACCCAACCACAGCCGTATCAGAGACCGATGAGTACGTCTTCTGTTAGTCAGAATAGTCCGTATCTTGCGCCGACTTCTCAGGGGTTGGGTGCGAGCGCGAGTGGGTTCTTTAGTAGCCTGGCGCATGGGGGGAAGAAGGTGCAGAAGAAGAGGAGTGTTTTCTTTTGAGTTAGCTATGATACCATTTGGCGAGAGATGAATCGATTTTGGAGGTGGACTGCGTTATTTTGCTCTTTTTTTTTTTTTTTGGTATTTCTTAGGTAAATAGGTATGGATGGATGGGGTTATCTGGTCACCTTCATATGGATAAGGTACAAACCGGCAGGCAGGTTTTGGGATTGGAAGGTGTGGATAGTGTAGGATGTTATGGGTTAGGAATACCAGATTCTTTTTTTTTTCATGGGTTTTGTGAGAGTGTGGTTATTAGTCGTGCTACTTGTACTGTTAAATAATAGTCTAGCGCTAGCAATGAGGTTGTCCTATCATATGTCAATCTATGCAGTGTTTATCTTGTCCTAATCCTTTTTAGATATCTTCCCTAACTCCTCAACCCCTTAAGTTCTCAACCCTTAACCAGGATCTAAATACAGTAAATCCTACTCTATCCTATCAATAACCTCCCAAGCACTAGGCTCGTGCTATACTCGGTACATATTATAGAAATAAGCATACCACCCCCACAAAAGAAACAAAACTCGAAACCAAACACCCATCCTTTGAGTTTTATCTACAAAGTATATTTGTATGTATGTATGTGTATGTTATGTTTATAGTTTATATATCCCCGTAGACCCGTAAAGAGAGTCGTCATCTACTGGTACAGAGTAAGTTACCATCACCCCTCAAGTTCTTAGCAGGATTTAGATACGGAGGTTCTGGAGCAGAGGTGGTAGGTGAGGATGGAGGGGAAGTGGAAGGGGGTTTGTTGTTTGGATAGGTAGATAATAGACGACTAAGTGCTGTATTTGCTGTATTATTGGATAAGGGAAGTTAGGAAGGGAAAGTGAGGAAAACTTGAAGGTAGATGGTGGATGGTGGATAAGAGTTTTGTTTGGTGTGAGGTGTGAGGTACGGTGGAAGGATGTTTATTCCCGTAGACCCCCATGTCCACGACTCCTAGACCCCTAGCTAACCCCTCGAGTTCTCAATCCGAATCTAAATGGAAGTTACATACTCTGCAGTACAGTGTCGATAAGAAAACCTACTTGTATGTGGAAAGTATTATTAATTAGGATATGTAAGTATAAGACGACTAAGTGCGGTATTATATGAATATGTGAAATAAGTAGAGATCTCTGTAAACTTGAAAGTGGATAGAAGAGTTTGTTTGTTTTTTGTATGTAGAAGTATATGTTTATCTTTATCTGTATTTTCTTTTTTTATTTACAGTTTATCCCCGTACCTCCATAAACCCGTGAAATGAAATGAAACAAAACGAAGATTACTTGGTATAGAGGGAGGAGGATCAAGTGAATAAAGAAGGAGGAAGTAAAAAAGAAATATACACCCCACTTCTCTCCCTTCCTTCCTTCTTCGTAGATCCCTAGATTCGTACCTAGATTCGTCATGTACTGTACTTCAAAGTATAAGTATATAGTATAAACCTTCATCTACCCCACCAGATCATCTGCATGGCTACTTCCTTCTTACTTCCCAACTTCCTAACTTCCCCTGGTCTTATCTTATATCTCGCATGGAGATCTTCTCCGTACCTACTACGAGTACTTCTACCTTATAAACCCGACGAGTCCGAGGACCGTGTATGGAGATATAAATGTAGATCTCAAGGTAATACGTCACGGGATGTGAATTCTAAGACCTCGGGAATAAGAATAAGAATAAGAATAAGAATAAGGAGCGTAGCACGTACGTGGAAAAGAAAAAGACATACGAGTTCGCCAAGTGATCATCCCTATTTTTGTGTCGTGTTTTCTCTTGATCTGGAGGGGCTTGAGGGAGGGGCTGGCGCGGGTGCTTGGGGCTTGGTGCTTGGTAGTGTGGTGGTTTTAGGGTGGGTGGTATGTGGATGGTGGTGGGTTTAGGGTGGATGGAATTAGATTTGATTATATGTAATTGTATATCGAGGTAAAGTTAGTAATTTAGTATATACAATATACAGTACATACACCCACAGAGTAAAGTACTACTTTACTTTACTTACCTCAACACCTCGAATTTACCACGCAGCACGCTGAATCCAATAAAGTAATCTATTATCCGCAGATATAAAATATATAACACACAATCAGAAACTTACAAACCACTTCCTTCAACCCATAAAGTGATGATCTCAAATATCTCCACCTAAAATTCCAGACTACCAACTACATGTACCTCCCGATCTAAACACTAAATAAACCATACCCAAATTCCAGTGATTCTCCAAAAGTCCAAGGAACTTATTTCAATAACTGAACACCAGATGAATAAATGAATAAATCCCTTATACAATACTTACTTACTCACCTCTCAGCTCACCTCCCACCTCACCCCACCTCATCTCACCTCACCTTACCACACCTCCCTCACCTCATC
>LT855413.1:2325746-2440753 GCA_900184765.1 Hymenoscyphus fraxineus | reverse complement strand
CTCACTAACCCTTCAAACAAAAAAAACACACACACAAACCCCAAAAAGCCACCCAAAAAAACCACCCAACAAAACTTAGCTCTTATACCCATATCCCATATCCCATCCCATCCCATCCCATCCAATTCACAACTAACTACCTACACCTACCAAGCACCAAAAAAGCTCAAAACAAACACACTGTACACACCCAGTTCCAAAAAAAAAAAAAAACCTCAAACCCCACGCCAGAAAAAAACCCACATAAACACAAGCGAGCGAGCCAGCTAGCCGGGGAAAGACAAAAAAACGAGATACAGTATCACGCCCCGATCCTGAGCCCAAGATCCCACAATCCCACAAAAACAAATGTAGCCCCATATACAATACAAACAACTTCCCCCTTTCTGTTAGGGTTTCGTCAACGAAAAGAAAGGAGAGAAAGAGACAGAGACAGACAAGACAAGACAGAAGAAGAAGAAGCGAGAGAGAGAGAGAGAGAAGACAACGTGTTGATCTAGATGGGTTTCGAAAAATTACGCTATGCAATAAAGCAGCCAGCCAAAAAAAAAGAATTCCTTGCTCCCCCATCTCAAAAAAAAACATACATATCCTCATACAACCCGACACCAAGATCAAGACATATTTGGTCTCTCTTTTATATGATCCCCCCAGGTGGTTCGTATCCCGACGAATTCTGATATGATCGCCCCAAATTCCCATCTAGACCAGCACTTCCAGGAACATCTCCAGCTTGACCTTCAGTATTTGATGTCAATTTCCGTAACATAAACATCGGCTTCTTGCCCTCCTTGTCTAGTTGCTTGAAGAGTATAAGTGGCTTTTCCATCATGCCCAGACATCTTTCTTGGTCCCCATAAACAATGTACAAGGCATATTGTTCCCAGGGTGCGTTGATGTTGTATTTCTTCAAAGCTGCCGGTAGGACCTTGTAACATGGATCCTCCATACTGACACGAAATGACTTGAATATCTCCACCGATGCCCCACCACCTCCACCACCCGAAGGCGTGTCGAGTGCCGGGGTTTGAGCTCCTCGTCGTGATGGAGCCGGTTTTGTTGAATCACGGGAGTAAGTTGATGGTTGGTAATCGCCGTCGAAAGTACTGCGAGATGGTGTAGGTTGTTGATCTGAACGACCGTTGTATGATCGTGCACCAAGGGTAGAGCCATTAAATGTTGGGGGCGAAGTCGGCGAAGGTTGGTTGGGCGATGGATAACCAGGTGATATAGCGCCGCCAGAGCCACCATTGGCAGCTAAAAGGGACGAAGATTGTATGACTGCCCTTTCAGCAGCGCTGGCAGGATCCAATGTCTGTTCCATGGATCTGTCGTGGGTCAATTGTTGGTATGTCGGCGAAGCATTTTTCGGTGGCTCAAAAAATAGTTTTTTAGTAGAAAAGTTTCGTGATAGGCCAGCCCCGGACTGGCTTGAATTGGGAGTTGGTGCAGGCGGTGAAATGGTGTTGGTAGTTTCGTAGTTGTAGGAATTTTGGTTTGATTGAGAGGACGGGTATGGGAGGGGTTGCCCTTCTTTGGCCATGCGGAAAACGGGTAACAGATCCTGCCTCAACTTCGCATACTCATTCGTTATCCTTCGCAGTTCCGTTTCAGCGATGGTCATCCGCTCGTCTCGCAATCGCAGTTGTTCCACCAGCTGCTTGATGTCTTTCAATGTTGCTGTGGCGTATTGGGCCTCGGCGTCCGCAGCTATCCTTCGCATTAGCATCTCGAATTCGCTGCCCACAGCCAATACTCACATAGAGGAACATAGTGATCGCTTTCTATAGGTATATCCTGTTTCATCTTGATATCATAGACGCTTTTCAACATCGTCAGGCGATGGCCCACACTCGTCACCCCCATCTGCTTCAAATCGTCGTGCTGCAGTGCGACCAAGGCCTCGCCAACAATTTCGTTTTCTGTTCCATATCAGCACCATTGTGAGAAGGTCTCTGGGATGGCTCTGTACCTAAGAATTGGTCTGCGTATTGGCGCAAGCCCAGGCTGCCTACAAAGTCGGCGCACTCCTCCGCGGTCCATTCTGTGATGATAGCCTCGGGCAGTCTGTCGCTGCTACCAGGAGCACCATATGTGGTCGGCGTGTGTTCACTCGACGACAATCCATCGGACGAGGTCGGTGACAATTCCGAGTCTGTGGCCAAGACTGGCGAACTGGCGTGGACGCTGCGCTCATATTCGTCGTCGGCGTCAGACTCGGGGTAGGCAGTGCCAGACTCGAAGGCCATGCTGGGCGTGGGCGTGGGCGTCGATGAGCGATGAGCGATGAGCGGAGGGAGCTGGGGCTGGAGGATTCGGGTATGGAGGTGGTGAGAGACGTGAGAGCCGCTCGTCAGGGCGGAAGACGTGTACGGAGACGGAGACGGAGAGCAGTCGTCGTCGTCGTCGTCCTAAATGGTGATGGCACGACGCACGCAGGTTGAAGACTTGGGCTTGGGCTCTCCAGTTGTTGCAATGAATCCTGGCCCTGAGGCCCTCCTGGCCCACCACTGGGATGTCTTAGCGACTACTGGTAGCGCTTTGACCACCCCACCCGCGGTGCCTGGGTGCCTCTCAGTGGCCCTCTGCTCTCCCCCTCTGCCCTCGCTCGCACCAATGAATCGCTGTTGCCCCTTGCTATTAATATAAATCTACCGAAGCGCCAGCCAAAACCACCCCAACTCGGGGCACCGCATGTCTGCCACGCTGACGATGGCCAGCATTACTCCGTACAGAAATCTACGAGTAGCATATCGGGATATCTTTTACAAATATAACATCAGAAAAAATTCAGGACATGGCCAATTCAGTGCTTCACAAATTCTCAGATCCCGAGTACCGCCATGGGTGAAGTACGTTCCCAAAGTATTCGCCGTCTCTGCTTTCGCCGTCTGCTTCCGCCACTTCATTCATACACAAGCTCAGGAAAACCATCCCACAATAACATAATAGTATTGTTATAATTATAATAAATTCCACGTTTTCAAATACCACGCCAGAGCAATGCATGGCTACAGAGAACTTCCAACAATAAACAACAATTTTGACGCCCCACGAGTATACAGAAGATGGAAAGTCCACACAATATGGTATATCCATTTGTCCCACGCCACCCCATTTCCAAACGCCAGAAAGACAAGCACCCTCATTATCATTTAAATCATATGCAATCCCAAGAGCTACATCTCTCATCTCGATGCCTGTGCTCTCATTTTCCGAGCAAGCCAATCTCCAAGCATACCGTCCAAACGCTGCAAGACACGTTAACATTACTTGATGAGTACAATTCAGGTTGCAACTTACACTTGTGATGTCTGCCAATTTGGCATTTTCCTCACGGAAGAGATTCCCCGTGATCGGGTGATCAGGACCAGCAGGCACGACGCCTGACTTGTCATAAACCACGACCAGAAGGTCTTTGATATCAGCATCGTCATCAAAGAAAGTGCGAAGATGGGAGTCACTCCACGTGGGTGTGGATGCAGACGTCGAAGAGCTTCCTGTCTCTTTCTTGTCATGTACATCATCGGCATCTATGAGTTCTGGTGATGGCGACGATCTTGGTGATGGCGGCTCATCCTGGCTCGAGTTGTCGATCATGAGTGGAGGTAGGTATGACCGAGGAGGTGTAATGGGCGAAACCTGAACTGGAGATTCTGACAGCCTATCAGTTGTATTGTCATTCGTAGAAATATAGCTGTCAGGAAAGCTTCCTGGAATTGGTCGAGATTGCTGGCTATTTTCTCGCGTAGGCTCCTCAATTGGGGAGCTTTCTGGCGTGGAATCAAAATCGTCTAGCTCAAGTCTCTCTTTGGCTCTTTTCGCCTTGACAGGTTTGGGATCCGATGTTGAGCCACTCGCAGAGCGAAGTATCTTGGTGATTGCACCTACGGGTTTCTGCTCCTTTGGTGCCGTGAGGATTGGCGCGGGAGTTCTGGAGATTTCAGCCGAAGGTTCTCGTGGTTGTTGTGAGGCCTCAGCAACGGGCTCGGATTGCACCAGGCGCATCGATGGCGCTTGTACCGATTCTGCAGGCGGAGCTCGCTCAGGGGCGGGAGCTTGTTGCGGTTTTTCCACAGGCTTGGCATCCTTGACAGAGGCTGGCTGTCGACTGGGGGACATTTCCGCGCGAGGCTGTTTTTGCAATTTACTTGGTTGTTTTGGTGGTGTGACTGAAGTCTGTGGAGTCTCTGAACTGTATCCAATTTCGTCCGAGTCCTTACTTGGAACAGGAGATGATCTCGAGTGCTCATTCGACTTCTTGCCAGCCATCATTTCTTCAACCTCATCTTCAACTGCTCTCGATTTCTTGTCTTTTCTTTTGAATAGACCGCTGAGCATTCCAGGTTTCTTGTCCTTATCCTTCTTATCCTTCTTGTCCTTTTTATCTTTGGCTTTATCGGAGGCGGAGTCCTTTTCAAGTTTGTCAAGACTTGGTCGCTTACTGAATTCCTTGGAATCGTTCGAAGTACGTGTTGAAGTGCTCGAATCATCGCGGAGCAAGTTGGGTGTGAGGGTGATTTTCCGGGTTTCCACAGAATCGTCCTTGAAAAATGAATCTGTATTTCTGACCGTGCCGTTTCGCGATTTGCTCTCCACCTTTCCATCTAGAATCTCCTCACTAGTCCGTTCACCGTCAGGATTACCTGCTGAAACGCCTTCTCCGCCTTTGTTGTCGGGATCAGCCTTATCGGACCTGACTTCTTGGACTGTAGAACGAGCTTTTTGTGGTTCAGCAGTGTTAGCCTCATCTTGTTCTGCAGATGAATCCTGTTGCTCAGCGTTCTGGGCTTGCTCCCCATTAGATCCGTAGAAGTCTCCTTCACCATCCTCTTCATCAGTGGAATAATCCATATCCGACGCCTCCACATAGGTCGGCGGAGCAAAAGTTACAGCTTTGGCATTCCGTCTCTTTATAGCCTTTTTGAGTGGATTTTTAGATTTTTCTGCTTGATCACCCAGCATTGTAGATGTAAGCTAATTTTGTTAGCAAAAGGAGTGATACGTGGTGGGATGAATAGCGCACATCTATGTTGCGGTGTTTGTTTAAACGGGCCAGTCTTTCAGTGGGCGTTTCTATATGTTCCGCAGGTAAGTATCCTAGAAACTTCCGTTAATTCAACGTTCGATTTCGTCACGTCGCTATCCCAGTGGGACTAACCAATACTACTATCCTTGACTACTCTCACAAGCCACCAATAGCTGTTACTATCATCCAAGAGTACCATTGTATCGCCCTTTGTAGCATTTGCCTGACCCTCGACCGTTGCGACGAATGTATGGAGAGCGTAGACGAATTCGAAATCGATGTCCTCTAAATCACGTAAGCATTCTCCACCCCAACCTGAATCAAGAAATCTGGAATCGGTATTGTAAGGAATTTCAAAATCATCATCTTCATCGGAGCTTTCGCTTTCATAAGGCACGGTCATCCCATTATCAAAACCCATATCAATGTGAATCCCGTTTCCTGAAAGCTGCGTGAGAAGCGTACTGGAGCGGGTCTGCAGTGTGTCATCGGAGAACGGGTCCTGGAAGGATATCTGGTGATAGGGGCTTGAACTTCCTCTCACAATCATGGGAGATGGAGGGTCAACACAACTGCTATGGTCGTAATCGCTGAACGTATACTCATTTCCCGTGGTGCCGGCCGAATACTCACTCAGAAGATGATGATTCTGTTGCGCCTTATCGCGTTGCACTTCGCCATTGTCGGATTGGACTTGTGGAGAGCACAACGGGAATCTTGTAGGCGTCACCAGATATGGCGATGAACCGTTGTCGCACGCTTGTGAAGACGGAGGTGGAGTGGCTGGTTCACAGCTGCTAAGAGAAGTAGACCTGAGAGGCCATGTTTTTGGAAGGGAATACCCACCATCGTCGATTGACGGGGAACTCGAGATCTTGTCCATCAAATCGTCGTCCATTCCATCGTCACCCTCGGCATCAGCCATATCTGCATCCTCGGCGGTAGATACCGTCGTGCTAGCACCATTTTGCGAGACTGTCGAAGTCTCTTGCTTATTTGAGCCATTCAATTTTGTCGTCACTGAGCCAGCCAAGTCCTCTTCTGCCCTACCATAATCCTGCATTTGCTGAATCTCGCCCGAGGTCCATTCCTTTGATACTCGTGGGCTGCGACCGTTTTGTTCTGCTGCTTCTGCTGCGACTTCCCGCAATGCTTCTGCTTGGTGTGGAGCCGGAGGGCCAGCTCCCAGGGGGGCTGCGTTCGTAGGCTTTCGAGAGTGGTCCTGCGCCGAGGGGGCTGTCTGGTCTTGGAGATCTATGGAATCTGCCAAATATTAGCGACCACTCTCTGGATGGATTGTAGGACCAATCGGCAGCGCTTACCTGCCCGGATAATTTCTGGTCTGGTCATTGTGCGTCGAGGGTCATGGATTCCTGGAGTTGATAGGAAATGGAAACTTCAAGGTGCTGTGGTGAAAGAGATTATGAAGGCAAGTAGCTGTAGGCGCGCAGTATCCAAGGTGGTTGTTCCTTTAGCGAGCCTTCTCCCCAATTCACTGATTTTCTTGAGCGGATCTGCAGACAAATATCCGATGTCGCGATGTTGCGCGGGAAAGGAATGAAAGCGTCTTTTTTTTCAATTGCGCTCAGGCAAAAGAAAGCGAGGAAGGGTGGTATGCAGATGGTAGCAAGTGAGTGAAGGGCGGAGGTACCCGCACGAGTCGCCGAGGGAGCTGGAGGCTGTCAGGAAGGTCAAAGACTCAAAGGAAAATCAATTGACAATGGACGGATCGTCGAGACAGCGGATGGTGAGAGAAGGTTGGGATGGTTTTGGATTGGGGCTAGGCCAGTGCTAGTGCCTGTGCCTGTGCCTGTGCCTGTGTCTGTGGTGTGAAAGGAGAGGATGGGGAGTGAGATGGTGGTACAGTAGTGGTCGTGATAAATTTAGGTTGGCTTTACTCCGTACATGGCAGACTGACAGATAGCGTGTAGGACCGTAGGTTAGCGTATGTTGCTTATACCTCCGTACCTACATGAAGGGACTCCACACCAGTAATTGTTTCCAGCCCCATGGCCCTCCCTGTTGTTCTGCTGCACTTGAAACGATCATGCCACGCTTTTCACCACTCGAGGGACTCCAGTGACTCCATATGGAGCCTACGTACCTAGACTGCCAGGCTAGCAGAAGCAGACCACCCAGGCTAGGAGCCTAGGAGCCTAGGAGCCTGGGAGCCTGGGAACAACAGTCCCTACAGAAGTACCTACCTAGGGACCACCAGGGGCCCTCGTACGCGAGTACTAATTTCGTAGCCCACTTTGGCACGTGCATGTGCTGCTGGGGCCAGTGCAGGTGGGCGAGGTGGGTTTGACGTACAGTAGTGCTACTGAGAGCCAGGTATTGTCCCTACTTTCTACACCTACCTAGTTATCTCTCGCTTACAGCGCAAAGCCAAGACGACAGACATATATAATATATATATCATATGAGAAAAATGTAATTGGGATCCTTAGAATACAATGTTTCATATAAAAAAAACATTGCGCTCCCTTTGAGAACTTTTTGAGCCACCATTCGTGCTTGTCTGAAATCAATCACCCTTTAATTGCGCTCATATAAAAGTTGGGAGCGGGCCACTGGGGCCTCAGTGCTCTACCCGGAAACGGTACGCACATACGTCCCGGTATAGAAGCCGGCGCCGACACGCTCATCGACTGAAAAATAATAATGGAGATCATAATTGGAGTAGCCCACCAGTCTGGCAAGCCAATACGGAGTGTGCGTTTATGCGTGCATGCCAACATTCTTGAAGAATTACGTCAGCAGAACTTCAATTGAGTTTCTGGAACGCTACCAAAAAGATTCATTGGCGGCCGGGGAGAATAAAAACAACACGTGACACGGCGCCCTCTCTTAGCGCGTTCTCTACCGACGCNTACACTGACGATCCACCATCACTACGAGTACCCCCCCGAGTACCCCCCCGAGTACCCCCCCGAGTACCGCCCCAATACTTTAACTGGCGCCCAACACCGTCAAAGACACGCATGACGTACATCTTCTTCTTGTTCTACTATAGGTATTGACAAGATGGGCGCAATCTTCGACCAGTGTGTCATTGCGTTTGTACCAAATCGGGAGCTCCCCGACTCACTAATAGCTGATGTGAGCCGTCTATCTATGTCTCTAGTTGAATCCGACATTTACTAATGCGAGGTTTAGTATCGGAAGAAGATTGACGACAATGGAGGAACAACCCCGAAGGCCAGGCGCGACGGAAGCATCAAACTGGAAGATGTCACCCATATTATCTCGACCACTGCGGATTTCCCCCAATACCGCGAGGCACGGGAAATGATGATCAATGTTGTCAGACCAACATGGCTGCTGGAATCCATCATGAGGAACAAGCCTGCCCTAACACGGCCACACACACCAGATCCAAATTTGATATTTCACAATGTCACGGTAACTTGCGCTGATCTACCAGAAGGTGACAAGGATGCAATCGTTGGGGGAGTTCTGGCCATGGGGGGAACGGAGTCGAGCTCTTTGACAAAGGTGGTTACGCATATTTGTGCTCTAACCATGGATCACCCCAAAATCGCGCTTGCACTCGAAAAGGGAGTGAACTGTAAGGTTGTATTGCCTCACTGGTACGTTTATTCAACTCCCTAATGATGTTAGTATATCCTAACTTTGAATTAGGTTTCATGATTGCTTGCGCCTAGGTAAACGCATTAACGAACTTCCATATTTACTTCCCGACCCCGAGATACTAAAATCAGAGCCCGATGCTCGCCTGGATATACCTTCGTCGGAAATCATCAAAGGGGCTTCTACTCCTCGACCGGACATTCTACCTATGGCGACTGACTCTCCACGGAATTTGAATGTTTTCCAAGATAAAAGGCTGATGATATCGGAGGACCTGAACATAGGTGGTAGATTACGGAAAGTGATTGAAGACCTTGTCGTGGGAGGTGGGGGAATTATCACAACCTCGGTCCATAATGCAGATATGTACGTCTGCCAATGGCGTGGAGGAAGAGATTACGCCATTGCATCGTACGCTGGTAAGGATGTTGGCAATCTTTCCTGGCTTTACTATCTCATCACGCATAACGAGTGGACGTCTCCTATGAAGAGGCTGTTGCATTATCCCTTGCCGAAAGATGCCATACCTGGTTTCAAAGACCTCAAGATAACCTTGTCGAACTACGGCGGGGATTCTCGAACTTATTTGGAAAATCTCGTTCTAGCCTGTGGTGCTGAGTTTACCAAGAGTATGAAGGAAGATAATACCCATGTAATCACAGCACGGAAATCGGGAGAGAAATGCGATGCGGCCGCTGAGTGGAATATTGAGATGGTGAACCACCTTTGGATTGAGGAAAGTTACGCTAGATGCGAGATTCAACGGATCACAGATCCTCGATACACCTGTTTTCCACCGCGAACCAACTTGGGAGAGATCATCGGTCAAACGCCGTTTGATATGGAGACTCTTCAACAAGTTTACTTTCCGAAAGAACCTACCCCTAGTCCAGGAAAACCTGGCCCATTGAAGCGACCTGAGATGAACCAAAAGGGACACAAGCAAAAAACCCCGGAGCTGCCTGAAGACGTTGATATGGATGACGACGATGATGTGCATGTTCCACCAGTAGTTATTCCAGCCAAAAAGTCGGTTTTACCACGTGGACGATCAAAATCCACGACGACCCTTCCAAAAGGAACTACAACCCCCATAGCCAATCGACGCGTCAGTGCTGGAAAGGAGAATGACACTCCGTCATCGACAAACAGTCGAAGCGCTAAAGACCGTGCTTTGACGAATCTGCATGGGATGGCACCTGATATTGCACTTTACGAAAAAGAGAAGAAGAGAAAAGGGCCGGTCTGGGGCGGGGAACGGGCTGCTAATAGAATCGATAAGGAGAGACAAGATGAACGCAACTCCAGTCCGGCGGTTAAAGAGCCACGCGAAAGAGAGGATTCCGAGGATGAGAATACTAACTCCAAGCGCCAGCGAACAGGATTACCACAGGTTAGTATGCGCCTTCTTGTGACGTCTTACAATCCATGGGTTGCAAACCCCGCGAGAGAAGAAAAAGATAAGGTAAGCGTCGCGGTTGTTTGAGTATCTTGAAATCTTCGTGCTGATTAGTCCACAGAGAAAAATGCGTGAGCTTGGAGTTCTGGTCGTTCAAGATCCAATACAATGCACCTATCTTGCTGCCCCAAGAATGGTCAGAACCAAGAAATTTCTTTGCGCCCTTGCTACTGGACCGACCATACTACACACCAGTTTCATTGAAGCGTGTGGGAAAAGTTCCGTCCTACCCAATACCGAAGCCCACCTCCTCAAAGATACGGAGAATGAGAAGAAATTTGACGTCAAGCTGAAAGACGCCGTTGTACGAGCCAAAGCCAACAAACGATCACTACTCCGACACGTCCCAATTTACTGTACGAATGATGTACCGAATGGATCGGATACATTCAAATCCATCGTCCAGGCCAACGGGGGGATCTTCTCGCTCTACGCCGGCAAAATTTCGCTGAAGAAGGTCGATCCGAAAGACGATCCTAATGGTCCGGAACCCGTGTATCTCATTACCGGCGACAAGCCAAATGATCGCAAACTCTGGCCGGGGTTTATAGCTATGGCGAAGCGAGCTAATATGATCCCGAGGATCGTGACTACGAGTTGGATCCTGGATGTTGGTATGGCTCAGCAATTGATATGGAAGGACGAGTACCTCATCGAGCCGTAGGCCGTAGGGACAAGCTGAGATGAGAGGTTGATGTACTAGCTACTCTGTATCTTTTTTTCGTTTTTTGGGGAGTGGGACGTGGCAATATGTAATGACAAACAATACCCGTGGAGTCTCGGTTCTTTTTTATTATTTATTTTATTTTATGTTTCTCGGAAATGGGAGGTTGGCCATGAGCTACTGTAGCTAGCTGTATGCTTGCGAATATGATTTCTTTGTTTGTATGTACCTACTGTACTCGTACATAGCCTTCTAATGCAATGATTGATGATCCTGTACATACCCACCCTACCCTATTACGTATCCCAAACTCCAACCCAATGAATGCTCCTCCCAAAATTCAAATCCCGCTTCCAAATATCAAAGATTCCCTCCCTATTTCATACCATACCATACCACCGCACACATGCCTGCCCTCAAAAGAATTTCACTCCCTGCTGGTCTTCCTGTCCGAAGACCTGGGCTTTACCCCGTTTCACGAGGTGGTTTAGGGCTTTTTGGAGGAGGTCGGGATCCATGTGGTGGAACTCTGTTTTTTGGATGTGTTAGTTTGATGGGCTTGGTGGTTGTGGGGGATTGGAGGGGGAGGGGGTAGACCTTGGGAGATTGTGGCTTCGCTTTCAGTTAGTTCGTAGAGGGTTAGGACGGTATTTTTTTGGGCTGTTTCGTCGACCTGTGACGGTTTGTTGGTGGTTAGCATGTTATTCCACTCCCCACTCCATCCCACATCACGCCCTAACAAACCAACCCTCTTGCATACAAAAAGAAAGAAGCCAAAAGTCAAAAGCGATATAGAGAAAGAAATCGACACATAAAAAAAAAGGAGAAAATACCTACCCAATCATAAACAACCCCCGCCCACTCCTCCACATTCCGCCACCAAACCCAACACACCCCTCCCTCCCCTTCCTCCCCTTTCCCACCACCAATCCACTCCACCCTCCCCTCCCTCCTCATCCCCTCCAACACCTCCCGCGCATCCTTCATCTCTAACCGTCGTCCTAGGACTTTGTTATAAAACAGTTCCGTCTCCAACGCGTCGATCAGGGAGAGCTTGAAGATCCGGTGGTGCCGACAGTAGGCCAGGATTAGGTTCGACCATTTGGTTAGCTGTGCGTGTCGTGTTTGGAGCGTGGGTTGGAGGCTGAAGAGGGGGGGGAAGGAGTAGTATTGTGGGAAGGGGAAGGGGGTTGGTGCGGTGGGGGGTGTGGAGGCGGTTGTGGAGGTGGTTATCATTGTGGTTGTGGTTGTTTGTGAGGTTTAGTGAGGGTTTGGGTATACGTCGGATTGTTGATTGTTGATTAGGTCGGAGGAGAGTAGTGGAGTGGTTCTGATATTGAGGTCTTCGCGGGGCAACGTGGGGTTGAGGGGAGGGGTCCGATTGTCAGCCTTGCAGGGTGGTCTGTGCTTACTGCACTCCATCTACCGGGGAGTGCTTCTGACCAAACAGAACGCCTCATGAAGAATCCAACCTTGAAAGCGTCACAAATATCACTTCTCAAATATACTTCCAATTCAAGGCTTCAAAGGAACCGCCAGTATATATACAATTCATCACCCACCACAAGAATCGGAGCATTAATATGTACTGATCAAAGCAAAATTCCACTCTTCTCCAAAAGTTCAAGCCTGCAACGCCACATATAAATGCATAGAGTTCTCCACAATCGAAACCCGCTCCCCAAAACGCCTATGCTAAAAACCCGACGTAGAGTACTACAAGCATCGCTTGCGCAATCCTGCCTATGTCCGAACATCCCCAAATAATACATCAACAATCTCATCTAGCATTGTGAAAGCAAGATGCGTACTACTTTCGTTAGCATGTCTAACCCATCAAGCACCTGGAGAAGGCAAGATCATAAGAAATCAAGAAAAGGGTATATAAAGAACCAACTCACTTCAACCTCGGATTGTTAAATGTCGCAAAGATTCGTCGACTCGCAGCTTGAGCATTAACCCTCCCTACAACACTCGCTGCCAAATCTGGAATCAAGGTTGCAAGCATCAAACTTGCCTCAGTCCGGCTCTTGGCCTTCTCTGATACGCTTCTTGGCTTCCCATCTTTCTTAAATTGACCACCAGGCCACATGGAATCTTTGAGTGTATTCACATACTTGATGACTGCTTCTTCAGAGATGATGCCTTTGACGTTATCGCGAACTTTCCGTTCGATGGTGCCTCCTAATAACTGGTGGAGAACAACAACTACTGCTCGACCTCGTAACCAATTATTGCCACGATTAAGCTCAAAAACTTCCAGAAAAATGTCACAAATTGGTTTGACAAAAGGCTCAAGTTCACGGTCCTCGAAAGCATTGAGTTCGGCTTCCGCTTCAGCTGCAGTGAGCGGATCTTCGCTAATGGCTGCTGGCATGGTGATCAATTGGCTAGTTGCAGCAGACAATAGGTTTTGTCCGGCAACAGACAGTTGATCCAATACAGGCAGGTTCCCTAGCAGATCTTCCATACCATCCGTGACAGAATTGTAAAATCTGGTCATGATGTCCGTCTTGTCGGTTTGATCATAGAGACCATCCGTACCTGGGGCAATTGCACTCTGAGATAAGAAAGCACGCAGTTCTCGACTGCGACAAACATCTGGTAGAAGAAGGATTTCTCGAAGGTAATTCTCCAGTGCCAGTCTTCGTTTGTGGAGAAAATCACTTTGTAGCTTCATCACCATCCGTCGTCTTGGAAAGTCAAGATTTCGTACCGATGGGTATTTGATGCGCAGGTGCTGATGAAGCTCGTGAAATTCGCTGTAGCGACGGGTGACAGTCCAGGTTGCTGCTGGCATCTGTTCGCCCGCTTTTCGCTGAACCTCAACGACATAAACGGCATACTCCCGGCCGTCGGGCTCTTTTCCTACCATAATAGATTTGATTTTGATGGTTGAGCGTCCATAGAGACTGTTATCACTCTCTTGAATCACATATTGCTGGCGCTGGAGCTCTTTACGTCGAATCTCCCTTTGTAGGCTTGCTTTTGACTTCCGAAGAATTCGGAGTTCTGCATTGTTATTGGTCAGCTCGGCTTTTCTCGTTAGTGAGTCAACAACTGCATCCTGAGCCTCAAGTCTATCAATATCAGTCGTGAGGGCAGTGATAGCTTCCATAAGGCCAAGATCCCCAGGAGCTGCTTCATGGACTTCCTCCTCCTCCTTATTCATGTCTTCCTCTGGATCATCGTGCTCATCTGACAAGAACTTTTGTTCATCGCCGAAGAGATCATCATCAGTAAAAACTCCAATTCTGGACGAAGTGTTGACAAGGCCAAGTGATGCAATACTTGGCTTCTCCGTTTTGTCGCCAAAGCCGAATAAATCAGCTCGCTTGTGGTCAATAGAACTTCGTGTGGAGTTGTTGCCGTTCGGTGAGGTAATGCTATGAGTCGAGGATTCAAGATCTTCACCGAACAGTGACTTTCGGAGATCCTCCACATCAGGCTTGGCTTCCATGATATTGTTCAGAGCTGCTTCCATGGCTTCCACAACATTGTTGTCTGGCGCTCTACTGTGCGGTTCTTGATCTATGCTATGTATAGAATTGCCCATGCCATCGTTTTCAAACTCTTCGTCGTCAAACAATGGAGACGGGTGTTCATCGTCAAATGATCGCCTGGACTCAAATGAATTGTCTGGCGTACGAGGAGCTTCAGATCCCAGATCGTTAGTTGAAACAGCTGTACGGCGGAGATCCTGTCTTTTTGGAACTAGCTTTGCGGAAATTCTCGAAAGTGGTGCCGGCTTCCCTGAAATTACTTGGGCTGAAGCTGCCCGAACAGGGAGATTGGGCTTTTGGGCGGTGTCTATTCTTGATGGTCCAAGTGGTGACGGCTGTGACAGTTGAAAATTCGATGCTTCTTGGGAGGTCAGGCACTTGTAGAAAAGGTCCGACTTTCTGAAGTTGGCATGATGCTTTTCTTGCATTGACTCTAACGCCGCAGTCTGGGCTCGTAACACAGCTCTTCGGGCGAGAAAATATTGTTTTGGGGTTGCCTGTTTACCTGCCCTGAGAAAATCTCGGACTAATTGTTTTGATGCTTCCGAGACTTTGAGCTCTGGCTTCGACAAATATGCTTCATTGATCATTGCAAGATCTGTTCTAGCCGCGTCCGTCCAGGGAGCAATCGTTGCGGGTATCTCGTCTTCTTCAACAGACTCATCCTCTAATGGGTTTCGAAGCTCGTCAACCACCATCCAAAACTGAACCATGTGCATCAGATTTTGCCTGTCCATATATTCAATAAAATAGGACAGAGCAGAAGGGTCACGCAGCAAATCAACTAAGGAAGCGTGCTCAAGTTTGGAGACTTGCGAGCCTCTCCGGGGTATATCCGATTGTGAATTTCTCTCGCTACCAGCCGCCAAAAGATTGACTCGCTGGTCCAGTATGCGCTTGCCAATTTCTAACCGTCTTAGATATACTGGATCCTGGCCCTCCTGTATAGCGTCTCTTTTCAGCTGACTAGAAACCTCGCTTCGAAAGCGACGAGCATCTGAGAGGTTATTGACCTTTCGAATAGCACGTACAAATTTCTCAAACCTGCGTTCATGATCTCCTGGTGAAATACGGGGAAATGGTGCAGTCCGTTGTGGCCGTGGAGCTGGAGACGCATGCTCATCTAAAGCCGCACGTAGCTTTTTAACTGTTGATCTGTCCTGAAGCATTGTACGCCCCTAGAGTCTTGAATTAGTATACTCAGTCTAGTATACAGAGGGAAGAGACATACGTAGGCCTCCATGACCTGATTCCACGTATCAGGCTCAGCCAAAAGCTGCATCACGGGGGAGAGTACAGCGCAAGAAACTAGTTCTTGGATTAGGACACCCACAGCACGACTGGCGATAACCCTTTCCGGCAGCAATTTTGGTAGTAAATCCTTAGTGAGACCCCTCAAATATCCCTGCTGTGCCAGTTTCGCATCTGAATACGCCAAAGAAGCCGCCGGGTGTAGTTTCCCCTCCTTGTATTTCCCAGCAATCGCCAAATCTAGCTCTTCCGACTCGGTGACCTGTCGATTCAAGTGCTTCCCCCGCACCACCCTCTCCGCCTCGTAGAAATCTTTGAAATGGGCTGTGAGAATTGGTACAAAACGAGTTGTCACAATCTCCGTAATATCCAGCTCGACAATAGCATCTAGCAGGTTCGTGAGCGCAAGTCTGATCGTTTTGTCCACTTCGTTAATGAACACCGGGTTCTTGCTGATACTCGAGTACCACGTATTGACGAAGTCCCTCAATATAAACTCCAGGAGTTGGTCCAGCGCATTGGAGATCATAAAGGACTCGGGGTACAGTGGTTTCCAGTGGTACGCCTGCCGGCTTCGCAATGCCACAACCTCCTTATCCCATTCTGTCGCCGCAAGAAACTTCGGTCCCCTGGGGCGAATTTGGCTATTCCGTTCGCCATATTTGCTTCCTCGGGAGGTGGTGACGAGTAATCCGAGCAAACCCACGATGGGCAGGATGAGACCTAAGACGAAAGCGTAGCCCGCCCAGCGCAACACTGGCATCCAATTAACAGCATATCCCCAAGCAATAAATGTAGCGATACCTGCGAGAATCTCATCCCGTCGACTGAGGGCCATAATAAGAGTGACGGGAGAGAGGTGACTCGGGAGGCATATTGTTGTGTTTGGGTGGGAGCTTTTGAGAGGTGCAGGGGCCGAGGGGAGGGGACAAGGAAGCCAGAGCGGCGGCACTCCAGCCAAACATTCACTTACTCTTGCATGAGGTATGCCTTTCCCCTCGACATTCACTATTAAACCAAGACCAGTGATGGCTTGAAAGTACTCCCTATGTCTGCTTTTGCTTCAATAAAAATCTAAACATTCACGCACATCTGAGCTTGATAACGATGCCGCTTTTCACCATAGAGCTTCGCCAATGAAAAGGCTCTCCAGCTTCTACAAGATGCTCTGCCAAAGATGTTTCTTCAAGAATTCTGATTATTCGTATCGACAATATATAAGCTACCAAGGAGGATCTTCCAGCCGCCGAAAAAGTGCCACAAACTTTTGTCCATTATTTCGTGTGACTTTCTGTCCCTCCTCCGTCTCGGTCCTCATAACCTCCACACACTCATCTGCTTCCTGCTCTGCTTCAGCCACCCTTTCAAACGAAGGGTGTTTATCGAAATGCTCTACCATCCACAAATGCAAATCCTCAACGTCTGTAATGGTATAGACAATTCCTCCCGGACGAACCACGTACGCATACTCCGAATTCAATGTTGTAGACACGATACGAGCCTTGTGTTTTCTTGCTTTAAAATGGGGGTCCGGGAAACAGAGAAAAATCTTCGATAGCTGATGTTTCTTGAAGAAATTCGGCAAGAATTTCATACTGTTTGCTCGTAGACAGGCAGCATTTTGGTATAGTTTCTCGTCGGCAGATTGACTTCGAAGCGCCTTGATTCTTTCCTGGACGTATTCTGTTACTTGAGTTCGAATTTCCATTCCTGTGGGTTCAGCGTCAGCTTATACAACAACTCACTCCGATTTAGTAGTTACCTAGTAGCAAGGTATTCGGAAGTTTTGGGGCGAGCGCAACAAGCAATCCTCCAAAGCCACATCCGATATCTGCCACCTCCACATCCTGTGTAAGAATTCTTGAGTCTTCCTCCTCAATCGCAGTGGTTTGAGCTTCTTTCTCATCTTCGTCGTTGGGCCTTTTTGCGCCTCGAGACTCCACCGTGCCCTCTACAATAGACTTGTTTGGTTCTGCATATGCGGGGTAGTAGGGTGCCCATTTCATGTGGGCTGGACTGATTGGGCTACGGAGAATTAGCTGATACTCGGCGAGATTTTGTTCAACATGGCTTACTATTCCAAATCATGGTCGGAGAAAACATTGGCATGTGCGCGTTGCCTGTAAAATTTCTTCTTGGGGAGCTCCGTCGTAGTGCCTTCTTCTCTCGAATTCTTATATTCGGCTCTCTTCTGGCGTTTATTCGGTGGGCCAGCCATGGTGATTGAAGGTTGGGAATGGTGGGCGATGTGGAATTGGAGGGGTTGAGGAGAGGAGGAGGGGAAAGGGACGAGGCTACTCGAGGCTGACGGAATATTTTTTTCACTAGCGAGACGTTATCGTGGGGCGACCAATCACAGTCTGTCTACTTTAACTGATAGAGACTGGGATCACTGATCAGGGATGGGATGACGGGAACCTGGACCTTACTGTAGCGGTACGAGGAGTGGAGGTGGAGATGCCTAAGCACTGCGCAGAGTCAGCGGCGTCATGCCATGCAAGCAAGCGCTGGATCCTTTCTTTTGGACATTCCCTCCCAAAATCACCTCGCGACAATAACTTGCGATTCTTACATGACCTCTATTTATTCTTCGTGCCCACCGTGCCCACTAGTCCTCGACATGCCAGAGCTCCACTTTCCTTTACTCCACCATCACTATCACTATCGCGATCCATCTCCATCTCTTCATTCCTGAAGGCGTCCAAGTCTGATTGCTCCACTTCATTCATTTTACCAGGCGGAACCTTGCAACCATTGGATATTTACTCGTACCAGCACCATTCCAACAAGCTCTACATATCTTACCCCTTTCGCTTTCCCTCACCCTCCGGTTTGCTACATAGGAGCAACTGCACAAACAAACAATACATGACCCGACGATGACTTGGTCCTCGATATTGCCAGAGAGCTTCTTGTTCATTGAAAGATGGGCTGTTCGCATATTTGTAAGTTTCCAATTTACCAAGTAATCAGCACTGCCGAATCCCAAGTTCTTACCAGTAATTGCAGCTTCTCCTCGGCTTCATAGCAATTGGTCCATGGATACTCTTGATAGTTTACGATGTGCTCTTATACATTTTCCGAACTGCAACCTACGAGATACCATATGTTGGTGGGAGAGCAAGAAATCGACCGCGCCCTCGAGCACCCAGTCTTAGTGAACGACCCAGTGGAACCAGACGGAGATTCAGTCTTACTCTACCAGGAGCTCAAGCCCATACAACAAGTAACGTGGCCGATGCGATGGATGGATTCAAGCAGCGGATTCAGCGACCAGGGAATCAAAGGACTAACAGTAATGCGATCGATGAATACCATAATGAGGGAGCTACCTGAAGCATTCATTTATAGCCGTTCAAGTACTTTGATCAGATCTCCCGTTACTCCCATTGCTGTTACCTCTCCACCTGCGCCAGCTCCCCGGATAATCAAAGGATTTGCGCCATACCTTTTTGTGTAGAAGCTTATAATGTTGTCGCTTCCCTTAAGTGCTGCAATAGGATGTGATCGGTCGAATTTCTCCAAGCCAACCTTAACCTCTTTCTTGCCAACATCAATGCTTCCGACAAATCTTACCACCTTGCCTTCTTTTTCCGCGGCAGTCTTGGTCTCCTCCATCTGAGAATCAAATTCTGGAAGTCTCTGCAAGAATTCATCACCACTGGCCACACTCTCCAACTCCTTGGGGATCAAGCTTTGAACTGGGAAGGAAGTGGGTGATTCGACGGGTAGTCCAGCCAGTCTTGCCAGGATCGTCAGCTTTCTCGCAACATCCAATCCATTCAAATCATCTCTTGGATCTGGCTCAGTGTATCCCAACTCTTTCGCCTTGGTCACCTCGGACGACCATTTTCCACCCGAACCTTCCGTAGGCGCAAATGAGTTGAACAAGAATGACATTGTACCACTGAAAATACCCTCAATTCTTGTCACCTCATCTCCTGTCTCAACCAAGTCCTTCAACGTAGAAATGACTGGAAGACCAGCCCCTACTGAACTCTCGTGGTACACTTTGGCGCCAGATTCAGAGGCTGAAGTGAAGATGTCCTGCCATAGCTTGTATGAGCCCGAGAAAGCTTTCTTGTTTGGCGTGACGATACTGATTCCCTTCGACAGGATGTGCGCATATTTGTCTGCAACAGCTTGTGAGCTTGTGTTGTCAATGAACACGACTTTCGCGGGGGCAGCAGCCAAATAATCGATAGTCTCAGTTAAGGAAAGGGTCTTCTGGGATGAGTCGTCGAGTTTCGCAGCGATATTCTCGTATGGTAGAGCGGTGTATTCGGTACTGTAGAGGGATTTTGTACTTCGAGAAATGAAGATGAGGGATAGCTTGGGGGAGGATGGTCTGGTTGCGAATCGTTTGGTGAGGCCTTCGAGTTGTGACAGGACGCATTTTCCTACCCCACCAGCACCTGAATTTTGTTAGAAGTTGGTGCTGCAGAGACATCAGAGTGCGATGACGTACCAATAACAGCAACGAAGACGTCTCTAGTCGGTGCCATCTTCAATTGAAACTGAAGAGTTATTTTCGTAATTGGGGGGAATGGAAGGAGTTGTTGAGGAGGTCTTGCATTTTGGTTTTCGCGCTGCAGCGGACGATGCTGCGCGGGGTGGCCGATCTCGCTCCGGATGTCTGCCCCGCTCAGCACGACATCATCTATGTGTCAATTCCAATAAATCCATACAGTGCCTCCCAGTGGACAAGAAAAGTGGCAGAGACCTCTTTTATCTTGTCCTAACTTGACTATAAACTATTATATTATATTATTTATTTAGAACAGTTCAAGTGATTTATCGAAAACGATAGTACAATAAAGGTAATTGTTCTAGATATTTGAAACATTTTAGTACTTAGAATTAACTTACGCTTATAGCTCAAAAAATGAATCTCTGCCTCTCTGACACTTTTCTTGTCTACCGGGAGAATGCTTCACATCTGAATATAACGACAAGGTAAATCAGACGGTTTCTGTAACGGACGAAGAAAGGGGTTATCATTACCCGAGTCTTTGAGGCCTTTGTGTCTGGCTTGGACGTGTGTGTGGCTGGGACAGTTCATCATCTTGCCGTTTCTCATTTCGTTTACAAGTTTATACTTTTCTGGAGATAGGAGGCCTCTTCTCAGGCAAGAGATAAGTGCTTTGGTACTTCACTTTTTGCGGAGGTTGTTTTCTTGGGTTCCGAGTGATTCGTGGACTTTACTTGTTTCGGAGAGGAGTGTTACTAGAATGAAGTTCCTTTTCATGTACTGATTCCAGGAGTTGTAGTGGTTTTAGAGGCTGTCATAGGATTTTATAATATTGCTTTTTGAACTGTCTCTTTTCTTTAAGGGCTAGGTAGTTAAGAGCTTGTAGCTTTAAGTTATAGTTAAGTACGTAAGTTTATACTAGTAAAACATTTTACTAGTAGCTATATAATTTTACGTTATTAGAGATTATAGCTATTACCTATACCTACCTCTTTTTATCTTAGAAGATAGTTAATAACTCTTAAATACTTAGTAGTAAAAGAATATAAAAGAAGAACGCGAGGATGTGGTCAAATGTTTCCAATTATTGATTCTCAACGCAGACACTCGAGTTCGGGATTGGATCCTCCAATGTGTTTCCCCCTCAAACGATTGAAACAGCGAGAAGCTCAGAACACTTTCCTTGCCTTGTTAAGAGCAGTCGCTACTAATAAGGTATGGCTATCTTTTCTGATCCTCGAACGGGACCTCGACGACAAGTCGGAAGATCTTGAAGCTGATCTTCTCTCCAACCTGGCTCACAGGCTTTTGGTTCGGGATCTGAGATCAACATCTCTCATGTTCGCAATTGCTTGCTCTTCTCGGCCAAGATCGATTTCTTTCTGCCTCAACTCAAGTTCTTTTCTCTTCAGCGCAAGGTCGCTTTCGGCGTTAGTGATCTCTGCTGTACGTAGTGCTCTCTCGGCATCGTATAATTGCTCTTCGACGTCCTTCATGAGTTCGCTTTCGTTTGAAGGGGTCTAAGGTTGAATGTGTGTCAGGTAATGAGATTCAATCTCTACTGACGTTTGCAAACTATCCTGGGACCACCCCAAAGCTTTGCGATCTGTTCATGCCCAAGTGGAGACATTCTCATCGGCTCATCTTCTTGGTTAATGGTGGGTGGGCAAGACTTGCCAACTTTACTGTATTCTTCAGCGACGAGTCCATCTTTAAGTCTCGGCTGGCTCAAATTATCCGAGTTATCTACAAAGACCTCTTGGCCCTCGCCTTTGAAGTCCCACTTCGCTGGAGATTCGATGGATATCTCTGTGACTTCGTTGTCTTCTATATTGCAACACACTTCCCAATGGGATGTCTCCCATTCCTGGTCGGTATCGTCTTCAATATGGTCAATCCGAGTCACATGTTGGCCATCATGCATTGCTGGCATTTCTGGCCACTCTTCTTTGAAACAGTCGATCTTGTCTGTCATAGATGCAACGACGGGACACCACTGGCTTTCAGATTGTCGCACATAATACCAGCCTTTCAGAATCTTCATGGCATCCCACGGAACTGAAAGCGACCATCCCTGTGTAACAATCTCGCGGATAAACTCGCCAGTCTTTTCTGCGCAATTGCTCACCCTTGCACTGCCTCGAATAAAGATGCTGCAAATTCGCAGTCCTTTACCCTTTACCCTTTACCCTTGATAATATACAATATCAATCTTTGTTGCATCTTCGTGAGGTGACGCAGTCTGATTTCATCCATCCGGATGTCCTTCTCATCCATATTACACTCCCAATCGCTATCGAAAATAAAGAGGTCTCTCTCCCTCCCACCTAGCAGCCTAAGAACCGCAGCCCAAGTTTGCCAGGGGCTTCTCTTCCAGAATGAATCATGCCCCATATCCCAGCTATCATCAAAAGTATCGAAAATCGCAATTTTCTGCGCCCATTCGCTTGTCACTTGGGGGCCCTTATGCCAGTCCACGAAGCATTTGAAGATACGAGCATCATGAAAGCCTCGCCATGTCTTCCTTGCTGACCTTTTCTCAAACCCAATGGGGTCCAGCATCAAGTCCCAGTCGTCGCGCTCTTGACCGTGTGAGTAAGCGAGGGCTCTCAGGAACCAACTCTGTTCGCTTGCATTTGAGAAGCCGTGTAGACGAGGTGGGTTTAATGGATTTTTGGGCGTGATCTTGTACTCTTCCTTGATATTACCATCTTTTTTGCGCCCGACTATTCTTGATTCTGTATTCTTCGGCCATTTTTACGCTTCCCCTACAGGGAGTCTTCTCTTGAGCGGGTCGACCTTTGCCTTTGCTTTTGCCATGGTTGCTGGTTCGAGAATTGGGTTCGGGTAATCCAACGATGAACTTTTGACGGAAAGGAGAGATACTTTCTTCCTGTGAAATTAATATCTGTTTACTTATCTTGAGATGCGGTTCTTTGCATTAGTGCCGTTGCATGAGCATCCCGCTTTGTGGTGTGCGGTTGTCGATAATGGATGGTTATGTTTTCCCTTTTCCTTGGGTCCGGCTCTACAGTAGTATACGATGGGCATTCCACCACCGTTTGAATCTCTGTAACCGACATTATCATACTTTTCATGTTGGTGTCTATAATTGTGATCTCGGTTCTGGATTTCGCGTACGTGCTGAAGATTTTGTTCAACTCAAATACTGTTATAAGTAGCGGAGTATATGGAGATTCATTTCAGAGGGTGGGTGTAGGACTGGGGACTCGGCGTTTGCTGTTTGCTCTGGCTTCCGGACAATACGCGAAGTCGCAGTTATGCAACTGCCCGTCTTCTTTTCCTGCTGATGGGCTGTGATGGCTTCATTTTTTTCTCTTTCTCTTTTTGGTATGTGCGTGTAATATCGGTATTCTATTTGTTACATTATGCGAACAGTTTATCTGATGAAGTACTCTACAACCTGCGTAATATCCGGGTAGAGCTGAGTTAAGTTAAGGCGATTTAACTAAGTAGAGTTAGTACTATTACTTACTCTACTCTTATTAAAAGACGGGCCCGGGCTTTTATAAAGCTATAGGATAATTATAGTCTATTCTAAAAAGAAGAGAATGAAGTTTATTTATAATTTAATACTCTAGAGTTAAATATAAGGTTTAAACTAGTAGTTAGCTATACCTAACTTCTTCTATTATATACTTAGCCTACTCTAGAAAGAGAGATAATACTTTTCGTAAGGTTATTCTAAGTTAAGAGTTATGATATATTATTAGGCGTTCTAATGAAAAAGTAAAACTCAAGCTAAAGTTAATATCTTAACTTCTTAAGAACTGGCGTTGTTTACATCTAGACTGCCTAGGTTTTGTTGCACATCGCACTACTGAATCAGTTCAAAAGGTGGTTCTGAAGCTTAGTTTAGACAAGACTTTTGGAAAGCAACTCCGCTTTCAAAGATGTCCCGGAAACGTTTTGAAATTGTGATATGCAACAAAAGTTATGTAAGATTGTGAATTTGTTGCACATCGCGCTTTCAAAAATCAGCTGAGAAATGGGGTTTGAAGCCCAGTTTAGATTAGACTTTAGAAAGTAAACCCGCTTCTAAAGAGGCCTCTGAATCGTTTTGAACTTGCGATATGCAACGAAACTTGCTGTAAGGTTGTGAATTTGTTCCACATGACGCATTGTTTACAACAAGGCAAGAACCTTATTTTTTGATGAAGAATCAATTAGCTTGTGAGAAGCATGTCTGGGGTAGCTTTAGACATTCAGGAAATATGCAGAAGATGTGAGCATGACCATAGACATGAGATTAAGAAGTATTGAAGATATGGGTTCAACAAGTAGGTAGAAAGTTACTCGATGGATAATGAGGAAATACAGTTATATACTGCGCGATCCTCCTAACCATACGGAGGATTGACATGGTAATGAAGTTACTAGGCATATGTGTCCGAGGGGTTTAGAAACTATTTTTGATGGGATTTGAAAATGCACGAATTAGAGCGAAAAATTCCTATATCAAACATGAATTATAGGAACCTATTATCGCGTCGTGGGTTTTAGGTGATGGTGGGTAGAGGTTTGTGGCTAAGCGAGACCACTAATTTACACATGATAGATTTCAGACGGTTGGAATACTTGATAGTAGCGTAACCTACCAAAAGCCGACAATCTTACTAAATCTTTATGTGTTGATAAGCTGCGAGCTTTTGATAAATCGGAACTGTATACACTATAGATGTGTAACTTAACTATATATTTCGTTCACTTTTCTTACAGTACTATCACCTACCTCGCTGCTGAAAGGAAGAGAACGATTGTTGAATCAAATTATCTCAATGGCGCCCTGAAAGGATCGTTGATGGAGTTGTCATCGAGTTCCGAAGGGTTAGAAAGGCCTTGTAGTACATGTGGTCTCTGTATACACATATTTAGGTTGGAATAGTATTCTACTGAAAGCTTCGCACGACTAACATAGATGTCATTTGGTGTCCAAGATTTTGATGGAGAAACTAGATAATCATGTAATAAGGGATGTATTCATTCAACTCTTTAACCCTTGGAAGTTACAAGCTACTGTATTTTGAGGTTTTTTCACCATATTTCACGTACACTTTAGTGAGGTATACCACGGTACTCCCATGGTAAAAGCACCCAGGTAACCTACAAAGGTGAGAACTATCTTGGTATCATGAAACTGTATATTTCATCCGTGGAATAGCAATGAATGTTTGGGAGAATGGTGAACTAGTATTTCGGTACCCTCCTAGCTTTCTAAACTGGTACGGTTGTACATTATATCACGACTATTCCTCGTCATTCCCAGGACTCCATGGTATTACTGGCACCGCAAGTATAAATTGACTTGAACATCTACTCTCTATTAACTTTGTGAAATCACTACGGAGAATAGTTCATGGATTGAGGCAGGGGTTAAGCGAGCAGTGTGCCTTTTTGGTCACGCGCCGCGGTATCCCATGATAGACTATGCACGGTTTACCAGATATCCATTTCATGGCGACTTTTCGCCGGTGGCTGGTTGTAGGCAAGACTTTGTCTATGGCATGACCAAGTGCAAAATACGTTGCTTCACTACTTGCACTTGATAGATGCCTAGCTACCATGTTATTGCAAAGCTTCGACTAGCTCAGACTCGTCAACTGTTGCAGAATGCGTTGCGCCAATTTCTTCCATGGTTTTCACCTCAGTATAAATCACGAAAACTCTCGCCCAGAAAACATCCAATCATCGTCAAGAATATCAACTTATTAATCATTATCGTGCCCTATTGGTACATCAAAGAAGAAAGATTTTGTTCTATGTACGTACGGGTATTGATTCATCATCAGCGGCATGCTCCCTCAAATTATCGTGACAGCAGCAAAAAGAAGAACAACGCCCAAGAAATGCACAATCTGCTATCCAGCGCAAGAAAAGAGGCCGCACCCGTGTACTCCGACTGAGGTGCCTCCGTCCTTGTACCATTCGATTCCGGTCGCTTCTGCGAGAAATCAGGAAGAGGGACCGTGGAAGACATCGGGTCCTCGGGGTCCTCCTCCGGATGCGTGATTTCACGATAAAGAGTACGCTCACCGAAGGTCGGCAGGGACGTGATGTCTTTCTGTAACGTCACGTGTTGGGATCCGACTGTGAAGTTGAGACTGGGGAGTTCGCAGAGATCTACCTCTGTACCGTCCAGCTGCCAAGGAATTCATCAGCATACAAACTTGCGAAGGAAGGGGAAAAAGTGGGGCTACGAAACTCACCTTTTGAACTCTCCAATCCAGATTCTCCTGCAGGTATTCCTTTACAGCGACAGCATCATTAACATCAAGTTCAGCATCTTCGACTACCTTCGTAAGACTGATTTCATCGTAAACAGGCATAAATGGCCAATCGGTCACGTTCTTGAGAGGAGGAGGCATGAGATGCATACTGTCTACTTTAGTCTCGACAAATGGCCAGTCCTCTGGATCTTCAGGCACACATCCCACGAAGATGCGAATGACGAAATAGTCTCCTTGGAGCTCATATTTGTTGACCTCGATGCTCACAGCCCATTCTGTGGTTTGTTCTCCAGCAGTTCGACTCGGCGTGACATATCTGCGTCGAGTAGCTGGAGCATCAGGCGGGGGATTAGCGAATACCCCGTTGGGATCGTACATTGCATTCACTTGTGCTGTGACGTTGGCTCGGAGGGCCTCCGGAGTTTGATTCCAGTCTTCGATTTCCGGCCAGGAGTAGCCGAATTGGGAATATTGGTATGCTGCTGTGGAGTTGTAGACGCTCCCCTGGGCATTTGCTGTAAATGGGTATAAGGGTGTGTCGGTAGAATCAATATTTCCGAATGGAATTGACATGGTTCCTGTAAGGTTTCAAAGTCAGTATAGCCTTTTTCAAGAGTATCCCGAGAGTGGACAAAATATGGATCCATGAGACCGGGGTAAGGGACTCGGCTCCATGATGCGTAAGAGAGGAGTTGGGTAGGAATAATTGGAAACTCACCAGCTTCGCCGCCCATGGGTGTCATAAAATTGCCAGGGTTCATCGCCATCCAAATCGCATAGAGTCGGTCGACATTACAGTGGAATACCCAAAAGATTGGGTCAAATGCTGAGTATTCCGTAGGCCCCATTGTACCAAATGCACCTGCGATGGTTAAATGAATTTCATTGTGAACCCATTCAATGGAGGTTCCACCCGCTGCGGAGGTTGCGAATTCGTTGTACTGCGAGTTCTTGACGAGTGCATCCCACTAACACCATCATTAGCCTCAACGACTTATCTTGAGGTTTTCTGACTCTGCCTTACGGTTCTTTGCATTAAATTTGCCTTTCCCAATAGATCGTTGATAATATCCGGTCTGTTTCGTCCATCTGGGGCATTAGACTCCGGCCGTCGAGAAGTAGTTGGTCTTCTTGCCATCGTCTCAGGGAAGTGTTCTACTTCCAGTGGCTTTTGCCATGTGTATTGATATAGTGGATTGTTAACGGTCTGGACCCCAGTGGGTGTAGTGATTTCTACGGTTGCCCCATTCATGACTGGAGGCATCTGAGGAATCGACGCAAAGTCCCAGTAAGGGAATCTCAGGTTGTCTGCAGCAGCTTGGTAAACTGCCTGATCTGCTCCAGTATATTGCGCGGCAATAGTCTGAGCCCATGATGCCATAACTTGCTGCTTGGATTTAGCGATAGTTGAGAAGCGGAGAAAACTGAACTGACCTCAATAAGCACCATGTAAATAGTGTGCCAGCTGAGAAATAAAACAGATCCTTTCATGTGTTTTAGCAAGACCCTCTTGACCCAGCAAGATGCAACCAACCATGAGGACAGTAACCTTTCCACCAGTTAAATTCCGCGGCAGCGTACTGGGCGAAATTGTTATATGGTACGAAAGGTCTGCCATGAGCACCCGCGATCCCAAAAAAAGACAATTGCTGGCCCTCGTCAACAGCTTGCATAGCAGTGAAAGCTTGTATGAACAGTGACCTGAAGAAGACGTGTGTCAGTCAGGTGACAAATCGGAACCGATGGGATGTAGGACAAACTTGCTCGACTTACCAGGCGGGTATATCGTTTTGAAGATCGAGAATATTCCTCCTTGCTGGGCGCGCTCCGTCCGCGGTGACGCCAGTCTGGACTCCAGTCATAGCGATGTAGCTACCATCAGTTTGCGCGTGCGCACTAAGCCCGAATAGAGGCAGAGTGACGGCTAGCCAGTTAATCCAAAAGATGAGATACATCTTGGTCAATTGTTGTCGAAGATAATGAAGGTTTGACGGGGGCGTCCGCGTCTTTAATCTGAGAGCCAAAAGTTTGGACCTAAGAGCGAAAGTGAATTGGACGGTCTCGGTTCGGCAATGGAACGAAACAAGCCGACTTGTTCATGAAGAATGAACACTTATATTGCGGCTAAGGCCCAAAATAGAAGCAGAAAGGACTTGCAATTAGGGGGCGATCATATGAAGAAGAGATGAACTTGATCTTGCAGGGTTTCACCATGCACGTTGAAATTAAGAGTGAACTTAGGATATATCCTGTAATATCTGAAGACTGAAACAGCAAGCTTCGTTTGTTGACAAAGTCACTGGCTGAAGAACACCTATAAGCTTTTAATGAATTATGTATAGCTCGCGGATTTGGGGGTATTAATCATTATTTACTTACCTTCTTACTGTAAGCAATGACTTGTTTTTAGGCTGAACATATCACCACTATATCTGCTTTCCGTCTATGCTCGGCAATATAATTCGTTTTTAATCTGCAGATGTTACACAATCCATATTAACAAAAGCAGGAACCAACTCCCCAGTAAGCGTTAAGCTGGAGCACTAGACAGCACGAAATATAAATCTTCGAAAGTGTTCCCGAGAATTGCAAAACTTGGTTAAACCCTTGAAAAACACTCACATTGAATAAAAAAAGCGGGATCGAATAGTCTTATAGTTTCCATCCTCTCGAATAATTTGTGGTCGTCCTAGCTGTTCCAGATAATAAAACAGATTGATCAAACGTAATGAAGATAATCCAAGTGATCAACACAGGTGATCTGTATTAATAAGCTTATTGACTCAATGAAGACGGAGCAAATGGATACTTACTGCCGTATTTCTTGCTAACCTGTGTAGGTAAGGCGCGGCTCATGGATCCACATCGTTCCTCCATGATCGTCCAAATGCTGGTAAAGTTTTGCATTTTCGTGTAGTAATATAACTCAAAGACGGTAGGATTTTGCATTTTGACCGATACGAACGCAACTTACCGTTGGGATGCATATCCCGACGGTATATATTGTTGGGTCGTAGGTAGGTCTACGGAGGTTAATTGATTAAAGCTCCGAAAGCTTCGCTTGCCTGGGAAACCTTACCGGCACTGCGAGGATATTGCGTAACACTTATACTTCGTAATAAGAGCATCATCCGTACGCTTTGAACTGTCAGCAAATGAAAGGATCATCAAATATGTAAGAAGTAGAACGAGACATTGGCGGACTTTAGATTATGATCCGCATCGGCCTTGTACGGCCAGGTGCAGCGAATTCGCATTTCGCTTCGCGTACCCATATTTCATGTGATTGAAAAGCTCTGAAAATCTGGTGTTTCTTGTTGATCCTATCATGGGACCCCCAGGTACTTACTATGCTACTCTTGCTAATACTTCAAAGTACTTCTGGTTTGGTTATGTAGCTAATTTTGGTGTTGTCGCAGGTAAAGAGGTCGTGGTACTGTGCTGTATGAGTGCAACACGGCTCAGATATGCCGGAGTGGGCCCGCAATTCTGTTGCTCCGCCAATTAGAGAGAAGTCCAAGATTGAGACTCTTCAGCTATACAAAGCTACAGTTGATTATAGAAATTAACTTCTTCTGCAACTGAATCTTGTCGAATGATTTTGTCTTTGCAGAAAAGTATCAATTATTGACAGTGGCGAATGGCAAAAGCATGGCAAGCCTTATCTGATCGTTTTGCGTTCATAGAAGATTAGAGTGGCTTAGATCTCTTCTTCTTGGGAACGTTTCCCTCTGAGAGATTACTTGCCTGTCTCAAAGAGGCTGATGACGGAAGCACTCTCATTTATTGTAGTTGCGGGTTGAAAGTTAACATGTTGTATGTCTTGCATATTTGTTAGTTTAAATTTTCTCGTACGAAGCCCAGGCTAACACCATGAAACTCGTCTCCCAGAAAAGTTAGATTGCATTAAAGGGTATATGGACAGAGCATTGTAAACATACCTGTTAGCGAGGAAGCTGTGAGAGGACTAGCAACATAGAACATCTCAAGATGATTGAACCACGCCGCCCCGAGGATTTTAATTTAAACATGCCGCGTGGGTGAGAAATCAAAAAGTCATGACACCTGGCTAGTTTCGCGATTGAGTTTGTACCAAGGGATATGTATGGCACAGGAGATACTGTAAGAGCCATCCAGGGCCCATCGGCGTTGAACGTTGAAAGATAGTTTGTGGACGCAGAAGGAGCGTGCTCAACTTCCAAATAAAATGTGACCAAAGCGTAAGTGATCTCCATTTTTTGCTGAATGAGGTCTAGTGCTATGCGATGGTTGAAGCTATTCAGACTTCCCGCATGCGACCCGCCAAGCTCCGCCAGTAGAATCGCGGTGGACACTATGGTTTGCCTTTTTCGTGTTTCATTTAATTGAAAGTTTTCTATAACTTTCTGCTCCACAAAGCCTCTATGGGGCTTACTGTCTAAGCTGTTCTTTTGATGCTACTCTGGCAGCATCCGCAGCTCTGCGGTTCTGTAAGACCTTTGATATTTGAGGCCCTGAGAATCCGTGATGTGACGAAAGAGAGCTTCTTCAAAAACTTCACAGTTGGACTCTTTGGGCCGCAGAAATACTCATCACTGTAAAGTCAAGTTCAAAGCAGCGTTCGGCAACTGGAATTCATTTCCATTCCAGACCTCCTATCTGAAATATTCCATATTCCAGAGTGGAATAATGGAATTCCATGATGGGACCAATCACGTGATCTACAATATAGTCTTTACATATACGCTCTCGTCTAACTATAAGGCAGCTTAGTATATAGGTATAGACTATGCGTAATAGGGATATTATACCTAGTATTCGGCCTGTTTACCTCTATCCCCGGCCAGGATATATAATACTAGCACGTGATTTACCCTGCTTTTTAATCACTTGACTATCCCCCCAGCTGCGGCCAGCACCTCCCTAGTCTGTGTACAGCGCCAAGAATGGCAAGCGACCCAATAGAACATTAGCTTTAGTATAAGAATATACTATATTTAATGAAAATTAAGGGAAACGACCCTTCCTTATATAACTAGACATTACAATTGTTATATATAAAGGTGCTTTAATGTAGTACTAGCTTTCTTTAGTTATTAATAGTAATTAAGCCTAATATTACCCTTTCTATATCTATTCCCTCGGGTAGGGTGATTTAGTAGTATTCTTATATACTTAAACTATATTATAGACGTTTCTAAGAGTAGGATATATAGAGGGCAAGCCCCCCGTTCTATAGTATCTATTCGCGTATTTTTTAGTATAATAGAAGTGGAATAATATAGATATGTAGATGCTATGAAAGTTAGTGTTCCTACCCCTGTATTGGGAGGTGCTGGCCGCAGCTGAGGGGATATATACTGTATTATTACTTTTACTTAGTAATAAGCTGAGGCTTAGTCGGCCCCTATATTTCTTTAAATCAAGAAGTCTTATTGGCTAAAAAGCAGTATATAGAGTAGTATATATAATAGTATATGTTGTCAGCTAATATACTGACCGTGGTTTCCACCGCACAGAACCAACCGGCATGATATGGAACAGGTTTGCCCAGGAGTGTACAACAAAGGAGTAGCATATGCCAGGGTCATATGCCTGGCCATATAAGCCAGGCTCCTGCCCACAGTAGTACTTAGCTCTCTGGTCATCTAAATACAGCTCTTCTAGCCCCTGGCCTTCCACATTCACATTCCTGACAACAGTATATATATCCCCTGGAATTTCATAATTCCAGAGGCCTCTCCTCTGGAATATTCCATTCTATGTTCCTTTTGGAATGGGGTTCCATAATTCCATGGATTCGTATTCCAGATGCCGATCGCTGGTTCAAAGTGCATATATGGGTAAAAAGGTTCCATTACTCTACTACATTCCAAAGTCCATAATTTCAAACGATCCGGCGTTGCTTACACGGTTTGCTTGCCGAGTCGCTAGAGCTAGACAGGGCCCGATCTCTTTTGCCTGTAGAACCAGAATTTGTGCCTAGAGTATCAATAGGAGTAAAGGAAAATTCGATTTAGATAACCTACTAGGTACGGATTCAGTCTCAGGGGGGACATTCCTTCTACTATCACGCCACTCTTGGATATCGCATCCCTTCCGGCCAAGGTCGAGATATTCCAGCAACTTTCCAGTCTCATCTGGTGTCATAGTATGTGCGGAAGCTCGTAGAATCATTTCTGCATCGTAGAATGGCTTCGAGCGCTCCTTGTCTTGATCAGTGATCGAATCGTCAAGCATCCATTGGGCCCATGAATATTTATGCTGCGGATCGAGAGATGGAGGTATAGGGCGAAGGTAGAAGGCCAATTGCTGGAGAGCAACAGGTCAATTAGCGGATTGTAGATACGGGTAGGGTAGATTTGCTGGAGCGAATAAAATCTGGAGCGGACTTACTTGTTGTAAGCGCGCTTTTTGGTTCTTCAACGCAATTCTGACTTTGGATTCTAAAAGAGAACGGATCGTATGATTGTATGTAGGATTGTTAAATCCCAACTCATGTAGAAGAGTATTATACCGTGTAAGGACCTGAAGGTTTCGCGTATTTGTAGAGAACCCAATTTCGGTCTGAATACGTTGAATCTTTTTGGATTGTCGTGTACTTAGTGAAACCGGTTCTCTCCGAAGTAGAGGCAATAGAGGCATGCCATCAATTGTATGTAATGCTACTTCAGATGGCAATCCAAAATGATGTTCCTTAAGGCGAAGCACATCCTCATTACGTAGATCGTTGTTGGGTACACGGAACCAGGTTCCATCGTGCTGCTGTACACCATACTCGAGTGGTTCTGTGTTTGGGGAATCGGTCGTATATGGGGGAGATGGGGTATTTGAAAGCTTGTAGATGCCAAGAGTATAGGCTTCAGAGTCGTTCTCTGGTGGAGGGGGACAGTTGACCGAGGCTAAACCAGAAGCTTTTGATCGCCTTGGAGGCGGCATATTGTTGCTTGTTCATATGCGTAGTATTGTGAGTGTTTTGATATCTGTGAACAAGCTACCTATTAGGACGGGACTAAAGTTTGGAAGCAAACTTTAGTCAGCAAAAAGTAATATATCTAAAACCTTACCCAACAACGGTGGCTATGTAAAAAGGAATAAGAACTATACCTACCTATAGGTACTTGGAATGATCATGGAACGTAGCTACTCGATATAAGAAATAAAGTCTATTACTTTGAAGTAATAGGCAATATGATATGCACCTAGTATACGAGTAAGTTTACATAACTAAGAAATGAATATTTATTTAGGTATAATCTTACCGAGTACTCCGTACAGCCGCTTGAAGATCTCCATGCCTTGTGGATTCGATGGCAATGGATGCGATGCCACTTCCAGGGCTGAATCTTCTGAATCCCGCCTGGCGCCGCTGTTTCTGACCCCTCGTTTGGTTTCAGGGGTACTGAAGTGATTGGTGAGAGGCTTAAGGGTGATATTCGGTCGCATGGCAACGACCCTCCCTTGGCGATAACGATTGGATGATGAAGCCCAACCTCCTCATTTTGGCCAACGCAGCATCGCCAGTGACCAGTCAGTATCTCCACCACAACTTTATGCGAATACTCCGTACTAGTGCGTACTCCCACACATTCAGTATGACCCTGTATGGTCCGTTGCCGTTGCCGTTGCCCCAGTAGATCTTGGACTCTTGGTGGTGGGAATCTCTGCCAGTCTGCCAGTCATACGGAGCTGCTTCGAAGTAGCAGTACTGTACCCCGCCCCGCCCTGACTGATTACCGTCGTGCGTTCTGTACCCAGGTTTCCTCCCCCTCCTGGTGCTCCCACTCGCTCGTACCTACATACTAGATATCCATACCCACACCCACAGACCTCCCTTATCTATACTCCGTACTCATACCAGCCTCAATTCACTCCTCAAACTGCCTGCCCCTACCCCCTTACACCACCCACATACCCCCCTGGGGCCCCTCCATTCACAACCCCTCTGTTTGCATAGCATAACATAGCATACATAGCATCGCATAGCGCAAAGCATTGCGCGTGACCTGATTTCGGCACAACAGCTAGTTGCGGCTGTCATGTCCCTCTTCACGGTCGAGAATCACATACAATTCTCTCTGATATCCCTCAATATCGCACCGAGCACGGCCATCGCAATCGTGATTCTTGCGCTCGCATACTTCTATATCCTTCGCATACGAAATAACCCCATTCGACATTATCTAGGGTCGCAGCAGTTGCGTCCACAACAAGCGACGGTTGTTCATGACTACAACGTTAAACAGGCGCGAACCGTGGCAAGACAAGTACGAGATCACCACAATGTCGGTAACACTGTCAGAACTCGAGGAGCAGTTCAACGAACATCCTTCCTTGGACGAATCACTGGGAGACTTCGATCGCCTCGAAAACAAAAACAACTTCCACCCCCGGAGCCCCAGCATCGGCTACCCGTCGCATCACTCTGGCTTCCGCTCAGAAACCAGCTCGGAAATGGGGGACTCATCCCTTTCTGGAGGCAGATTCAGTCCCCCCGCGTGGAGAAGGGACGGAAACGGCAATCGAAGCAGCGGCTTCTGGAATCGAGGGTCGAGTAGATTGGGCTTGGGAGGGAGAGACTCAAGAGATGGCACACCCGAATGTGAGAGTGGGGATGAGAGAGATCGCACTTTGGAGGCTGCGGCGCGAGTAAGACTACCGACGGGCTCCTTGTCACCAGAGAAACAAAGAAGTCCGAGTCCTACCCCAAATGGTTATCCAAAAACTACTGTCGATTTTACAGACTTTGGCGCAACGTTTGCGAATGGTGGAAAGGCGTATGGAACTGGAGTTATCAAACAAGAAGATGACGATGCGCCAGCAAATCCAAACAATTGTATGGGAAAGTATACCTTGTTTAGTAATACAGACATTAATTCATTGGTAGATATCCGCTTTGCCATGAAAGCGGAAGTTCAACACCGAACTGAGCCATTCGAGGTTTCTTTTAACTATATGAAGAGCCGATTCAACATGGTCACTCGCTCCAAGACATCCCTTTTTATTTCTGCCCTTGTTGGCCTGTTTGCGATATTGGGGTTTAGATCCCTCTTTCAGCCAGCGCCTCTGCCTCCTGTACCGGACTTGGTCAAGGTCGCCGGGCTTGCAAAATCTTTCGAGCCTCTAATTTTCTATTCCGAAAATGGTGTTCAACAAATTGGGGACTTGCAAGCGACCGGTACTGCCGTTTGGGATCTTGGCGAAAGTGTTCGTTCAACGAACATGACCTCAGGTCCTATCATTGTCAAATCACTGGATGACCTCGGTGAGAGTCTCAAGACTTTAGCGCTGGAATTGACTAGATTCTTTGCAAATGTCGATGGCGACGTGGACGGGTATGTATTTCTTGAGTTCAAGTACGAGTATCTACTAACAAGTCACAGGATTTTGATTGTCATGGATTGGGCAAAACGTGAACTATCACAACTACAATCAAACTCACCATCTGCCTTTACATCAGCATTCGACAACATCCACTCTCTATTTTCCCGATCTGGTCTCTTGGAAAATGAAGAAGGCGATCCAACTCCTGTAGGGGAATTTGCAACCCTCCTCTTCGGCCTCACCTCTCCGCAACGGACTCGGCAAACACTCCAACGTACCTTTACAGAATTTCTCGGTGTCTTGGAAGACTCCATTCAGTCAGAATTGCAACACTCTTTGGCTCTCTTTGCTCTCTTTGAGGCCATTGATAAGCAATTTTTGAACCTGGCGCGTACTGTTGTCCGTGAATCTAGTGCTCAGGAGTCCACGCACGATGACATGCTCTCCTCCCTCTGGACCAAAATCCTTGGTCCTAACGCAAGCACGATCCAAAAATTTGAGAAGAACAAAAGACTTCTCTCAAACATCCGTGCCAAGACCGTACAAAACAAATCCGTCCTTCTTGAACACAACGGGAAGCTTTTGACCCTGAAAGCAAACCTCGAGACCTTACGACGAAAATTGGTCAGTCCGTTAGTACGTGCTAATGGAAGTACTCTCGGTGTAGATGAGCAGATCCGAGGCCTGGAGGAGGTGAGCAATCATCTTAGTGGTGTACGGGAAAAGCAGAAGGGCAAGTTGATGGAGATGCTTTACGGAAGTGGAAGCAATTCTGGACGAAGAATCGCTGGGGCTGACTTGCCGAGAATCGAGGAGTATTGATTTACAAAAACTTCGATCTTCTTTATTTCATGTCTCTCTGTGTTTGCGTCTTTGAGGAAGATGGTTTGTATAAAGTTTATGTGGCAACCTTGGTTTATGGGTATTTGGATGGCCGGTGTTATTAGGGGAGTTGACTAGATTACCGTCACGGACTTTCTGATAATTTCCTTATTAGGCTTGGTCTTTGGATGGTCACTATATTGGGGTTTATGGGTGGATTCATGCATCTGCATTAGGGCGTTCTGTGCCTTTTACTGTTGGTGTTGGTGTGGTAGGTCATCTTACTGGGGTCGTTCTAGGCCAGGTCAATCTCAGGTCCTTATTATAGAAGAGACTGAGACTATCAAATTCAAAAAAATATTATTAATCCTTGTCGTTTCACGTGAAGCTGTATTGTTGTGGTTGCTCTTTGTTTATTTCACGAGTAGCGAATTGTGTGGGTCATTAAGCGAAAATGATGTTTTGTTCCAGGGTTCGTCTGGGTAAGGATTAGTCTTGAGTCCACACATATGATATTCTATCAAGGCTTTTCTTGTGCAATGAATGGCCCTCGTGAGATTAGAGAGAGTTAAATTTGGATAGAGTATGAATGCTGTGAAGCTCATTATCTGACTTCTACCAACTCCATAACTATGAACTTGAATTTAGCTGAGCCTAAGAATCGCAAAGCTAAACAAGACTCTCACATATGGAACTGCGGAAAATGGCTAGACAACTTCCAGAAACTACAAGGAGATTAGTGCCATAATAACAAACCCGCCAAAACAACTGAAGCATAAACTTACTTCACAGAATGCGAATGGCTACCCTGCTGCTCCCGAGCGTCAACACCCTCAAACAACTCCCCCCGTCTCCTCACCGCTTCCCACCCCCGATTCCCCTTCTTCGCCTCCTCCTCCGCCTCCCTCAACCACGCATCCCACTCAGGCGTATCAGGCGCCGCGCCCATCCTCCTCACCCAATCCACCCTCCCCGTCTCGCGGATGGCATACCACATCGACCGCGTAAAACACGCGACGCCCTCTTTCCCACCCCCGGTACTCACATGCGCATCCATCGCATCCCGCGGCGTCCTCTCCTCCACAACGTAGATGCCCAGATCCCAGAAGCGCTTCTTGTTCGCGAGGGAGAGGAGCCAGAAGAGGCCGTTGAGGAGCATGTACGAGCCCCCGATGGCGGCTTGCATGGGGAAATCACAGTTTCCTAATAACACGACCGAGAGCATGAAGAGGAAGGTGCCGGTGCCGACGAGGAGACGGTGCGTGGATGGCGGGACGACGTAGTGGCATTCTTCGGTCCCCGTGTAGAGTTCCCGCGCGATGTTCTCGTTGCAGTGGATTAGGAGGAAGGCGCCTTCGCGGGTGCGGATGGCGACGTCGCCTGAGGGGACGTAGCCGGGGAAGGGGCGCCGTTTGAGGATTGGTGTCCACCAGGTGGCGTAGCTGATTGTGGTGGTGGAGAGGGAGAGGGTGGTTAGTGCTATGCAGGCGGTGCCGTCGCGGATGAGGGCTGCNGGTGAGGAGGCAGGACGCGATGGAGAGGATGTTGAGGGGGGAGAGGGGTCTTGTGGGGATGTGGGGGAGGGGTTTGGAGAAGGTGTTTGTTACGGCTCGTTGGACTTGTTTTAGTGTCGACTCGCTTCTCGTTGTTTTGACCCTCTGTGCCTCTACTGCAGGTAGTTCCCCCTCGCTTAGGACTTCCTTCGACTCTTTTGGCGAGGTTCTTCGTGTGACGGGGGGGCTTTCATCTTTGTGCTTGATGGAGTAGACTTTGAAGCCGAATGCGGGCTGCTCATCAAGGGGATGAATGATATTCGGGAAGAAGTTCAAGGTGCCTACTGATGTGCCGTTCATGATCCCCGCGATAGCACAGGGGAATTCGGGCATTCGAGTTGGTCGGCTGGCTTTGAGGAGGGCTTGGGGCGCGGGCATGATGCGAGGGAGGAGGCATGTCCAAGAGCTGGTCATGGGCTGGATGTGGGATTCCATGGCGCCTTCGCCGATGACTGCGAGGAGGGAGACGATGTCGAGGCTCCATCCTTCGCGTCCTGCTCGTTGGGTTGAGAACCAGGACATGGTTTTGGTGGACTGTCGAGGTCGTTGAGACTTGGAGATGTAGGGTTACTGAGCAAGTATAAAGGGGGTTGAAGATACCGGCAGCTAGTTGGGTAGAGGAGTTGATGATGATGAAATGGATTCATGTACATGTGCCTCCTTGCTCATATAGTGATTAACCTGCCCGTGTTGGAAGTCAGCCACGTCAAGGAGCTGCGAATTCACATCATTTATTGAGATGCTTGAATCCCATTCCTAAATAGCAAACAGCTGAGCACCAAGTCGCAGTGAAGAGGACCATAACAATGAGATCAGATGACAGGTGAATACGGTTATTCAATCACTGAGCGAACAGCCCTAGGTTTCAACCAGATGGCCATGTGGCGTGTTGGCAGAATGAATGAAATGCGACTTTGGTGAAGCGAATATTATGTCTTGAACCAGTCTAAGCGAGACCCAAGTCTGTTCACTCTGCATGTTTCTCTCTTAACTCAAAGCGTCAAAGCAAAGCACTAAGTACTTCTCAACTTGGCAAGAGTTGAAGTGCAAAGAGACTTCATGAAAACAATGAGAAGGCAACACCTTGAAAGATTACAAATCTCCATTCGCAGAGATATAAAGTCTTGTTGATCCTCTCGTAATTCATCATGAAATTAAATAAAGTTCTCTCGACCGCTATCATTATCTCTACTATGAATAATATTACAGTCGTCCCCTCAAATCTCCTACGTACCTATCCCAAAGATACCCAAGAGGTCAAGAGCGCTTTGTAGATGTAGATCCTGTTGTCCAGCCAATATCCAAGATACTCTATTCTATGCTCGCGCGTTGGGGATGATGGCTGGTGAAACTCAGGTTTCCGCTTTTATCCGATCATGTCGATGTCCAACCATGTTGTGCGTGATATCCAACGTCGTCGAGGTCACGGGACATACCCCACCTATCTAAACTGTAAACAGCACCGAATTGGGAAAGACCCTGCTACACCTATCTTGCAGTAGACGTGGTTTCTCTCTATCCTGCGCTGAGAGAAAGAAATGCCCTCTAATAATATAAGACATCGATCTGAGCAGCGGCTTGGTGTATGTACGGAATGCACTGCTCGCTGGAACTCTTCTTAACTTTGCTTCTGGCTTGGCGGTGGTCTCGCGAGGATTTGGCGACCGATGTTTCGGAAGCTAACCGAAGAAAAATCTTCACATCTTGTCATCTTCCTTTCGAAGCCAAGCCTGTAACTCTTTGTCGTTTTCGTGCTCCTCCACAATCCAGTGGCAGAAGTCCTCCCATTTCACCTCCCACATAGCCGTGACTTCAGCCTTCAGGTCAGGTTCCATACAACTGTGTTCTAAGCTCCACTTTGCAAGTTGTTTCCAACCAAATAAGCTCATGGATTCCGAGCCAATCATGACTTGGTAGAAATCATGAGAAAGAGAAGATCTACGGTTGTTAGTTTCGTCTGCTATCTATCAAAGCTAGCTAGTTCACCTACCTGTAAAATGTCGCATTATCGCTATTAATCGTACAAGGTACTTTATTCGCCAGCAATACCGGAAGGTTATGGCCCGCAATATTGGGAGTGAGACCCAAGACTTCGTTAGAGATTGGACATGATTCGATAGCAATGCCCTGCTTCTTGAACTTCTCCATAAGATGTGGATGTCTGGCCAAAGCGTAGCCATGTCCTATCCGCTTGGAGCCCAGGAGGATCGCATCGTACAGGTTGCCATCAATTTCGCCGCCAACCTCCAAAGTCTCGCCACAGTGGAATAAGAATGGGAGGTCTAATTTCTCCTCCACGCACTGTTGACGAAAACTGAGGAATTCGGCAATGAAATTACTCAGTTGATTTCCCATTTCCTCGTGACCAACGAGATCGAAACCTGGCTCATTATCAGTTCTTCATCGTATCGTTTGAGATTTCAGTAAACTTACCACAAAGTAGATTGCCATATTTCCTTTTCAGGGAAATGCAATCATCTAGTTGACTTTTCACTTCCTTCTTGTCAAATGACCGTGGGGTACAGTAAATAACTTTCATGCCCCCAAAATATTGTCTTTTGGCTTTAAGTTCTCTCATTGTCGCCTGGAGTTCTTCCCTAATGATGCCCATGATGCCATCGTTGTCGATATTTTCTTTGCCATCATCCGACTTCAGGGTATTCGTTGCCATGAAATTGGGCCGAATCTCAGCATATTGAATATTGTCTGCAACAAAATCTCTAATGCATTCACGTGTGTAATTTCTGTAGGCAGAATCATATGCAAACAGACCTTTCATCATCTGAGTGCGGTGGTTGAATCTCTCCCAAATACTACTGATCATAAGCGACAAAAATGGAAAACCTCATTGGGGAAATATTAACTTACCCACGACCTGTTTGATTCACTCCATGCGCTTCCTTTTCAGATATTTGCATTTTCCGAATCAACCAATACTCAGTCCAGGTTGTATCGTTTGGGAGGACTGAAGGCTTCTGAATAATGCGATTCCGATCAAATTTATCCTGAAATTCGCTGTACCGCATCCACGTATTGCTGGTATACCGTGGGCTAAATATGTCCCCCGTACCGACGTATCTTTCACTACCATCGTTCTGTCTTTCATGAGTCGCTGCATGTTCTGTCATCACCATAAAGGAAATCCGTGAGTTCTCAAAGTTCTCGGGGGCCGTCTTCGTCAGAGGCAAAGTACTTCGAATATACATGGCTGGGATTTTCCTCGCCTGCTTGATCAGAAACTCTGCCGGCAGGCAAGAATTGAAATGTATGTGAAGATGCGCTCCTTTGGGCATTTTCTTCGCTACCTTGAACAGCTTCGACTTGTTAATTCGCTCCACATTCCCTAGAAAGTGCTCCGCCTGAGGGCCCCCCTTAGAATCAGGTGATGAATTCTCAAATAACGTCTCTCGATCATATTTTCTAATATCCCGCACAATCTGAGCGGCCCTCCTCTCAATTTCCAGGGGATTTCTTGAACATTCGGCATCAAAGTCTTGGTCTCTCTCTTCTTTCACAAGTTTCTCCCGGAGGCGGCTGTATTGTTCCGGAGTCATGTTGCTCGTTGGCTTCTGAGATCGCGAAAAGCGAGGCAACTTTTGAAGTCGATGCGAATGCTCAGAAATGATTTGATTTTGAGATTTGTTCTCAGTTGGATCGTCGTCTCCGTTCTTATCAACGGATGAACAAAGAATGCCCATACCCGCAGTCCATACAGCCTTTCCTGGGGTCCACGGTACAGCAATGCCTACACCTGGGAGCTAATGGTCTTTGTCTATGTTTGAGTTTGGCGGCACAGAAACCAACACTCATAGCGCAGTTAGGCGTGGTCAAAAGGGTTTCGATGTAGTGGATAAGCTGCTGGCTCGTGGGTCCTGATGGAAGATGTGATGCTGATGCGCTTGCGGGTGCAGCTCGTGTGCACTCCCTCCTGGTCTTTTCTGCTCAGCCACTTCGCGCTCGTATGTTGATTGGCTGGATATGCCCCCAGCCCTCTGAATATGTGGATATTGGCGGTAAAGGTTTGCCAGATTGGAGGGTTGAACCAGGTGAGGAGATAGTTACATGAAGGGAGAATTAGGCAGGACTTTTATAGTTGAAGGTATCTGGAAGTGGGAGTTGTGATTCACAATGTAGATGTGAATGTTGCGAGTAGTTTTGACGTTTGTAAATCCCGTCATCTGCACTCACTTCCCCAGCCCCTGTTTCTCCCCGCCAGGTCCATCTAGCTGCAGGTTCAGTGAATGCACGTGTGAATCACGTGTATATATTCACTTCTTCCCGTCCGGGTCGCTTGGGCAATCAAGTTGATTTCAGGTATAATTACCCGCTTGTGCTCGTACCTTATTACGTGTTGACAAGTCCATTCTCTGGGCACTCTTCGTTGGACTGACTACCTGGGTAGATACCGACAGCTTATCCTCTCCCTACTCAACCGAGTACCACTCACCGCAATCCCCATTCCAAGCGAGGCTGTGAACAACTCTTTTCAATCCCAATAAATCTCGGACCCTAGAAGAGGCTGCATACAAGGCAGAGGGGAAAAGATCATCGGGCCAGCAGAAAAGTCCCACCTTCTGCACAACATGAATGACTCTTTGGGGAGCGAGTAGTCTGGACTTTGCGTGTCAAGCACCCAGCCTCTTTCAGTGTAACATGTGCCCGAAACACGGGAGATACTTCGTGGTTCCTGCAAGTTTTGTCATACTGAAAGTTGGTTGGCATGTACTGCAGTTCTATTACCCCGCATCGCCGGGAAGAACCAACGGGCTATATAAGTTATTGAGAACAAAGGGCGGAATGTTGGCTGTCCACTTTTGTTTGGTAGCATCCCCTGACTCTCGCAAAATCAGATTTGTATACGAAAACAGAACAATATGTTGATAATTGGTAATTGTACGAAGTGGGTGACCGAGTGAGATGAAGAGTAAGATGTGAGGTGAGAGCATCGACAATGGAGTAGCCGGACTTGCATTGCCTCATACCATTAAGAATCAATAGGCTGCAAGAGTCATCGATGAAAGCGGAAATTTACTATGGTAATTTAGGCAGCTCGAAGAATTATTAACTTTCCCATACTGTCAAAAAACTTCTCAGTGGTTGAATGTGGCGGTGCAAAAATAAGCCCAACCTACGTATTCCAACGCTGACACGATACAAGTACTGGAAATTAAACTTGAATGAAAAATATGTGATTCATCTGCTCTATCGTAATGTACTTCAAAGGACAACATTAGTACTATCCCAATAACGCCATTTTTTTTCCAGTCATGCCGCCACAGTCGCTAGATGCTAGCTATCATTCGCTTTTTTGCACATTTTAGACGTCAAGTTCAATCATCAAACTTAATTCCCTTCTTTCCCTCAACGTCAATGAACCCACCGCGATAACTTCCTCTCTTCTTCTTGTTCTTCTCCTTGGTAAAGCCCTTGCCTTTGGTGACAATGAGATCCTCGTGTGCTTTTTGAGCATAGTCGTATGGGACATATGCGTTGCTTGCCAAGCGCTCGTCAACCTTGATATCCTTGGGAATTCTCGAGAAAGGAACATTTTGCTTCTTGAAGGGCTTCTTTGGCTCAGGGGGCAGCGGTGGGTCAATTTCCATCTTGACAACCTCCGTCTTCACAGTATTCTTCTTAGCAATCTTCGCGGACTTCTTGCTCTTCTTTGACTTTTTGTCGACTTCGGAATCACTGGAGGTTGAGGTGTCTGAGCCAGATGTTGAGCTGCTCTTCTTGGAGGTATCGGAGAGGGTAGCGCTGGTATCTGAGCTTTTGGAAGGCTTCTTTAATTCTTCATCATCGGAATCATCATCGGAAGAACTCTCAGAGTCGGATGCAGGCAATGGCGTCTTTTTGGCGAGAGATTGAGTGGAAGAGTCTGAATCACTGCTGTCGGAGTCTGAAGATTCACTGTCTGAGGACGAAGAGGAAGAAGAAGATTCGCTCTTGGCACTTTTTGCTTTATTCAAATTCTCTTCCTGATCGGAAGAATCAGAGGAAGATGAAGAGGCGGATTCTGAAGATGATGAAGATAAGTCGCTATCAGAGGGGGAAGCAGCTTTTGTTTTTGCCTTTTTGGTCTTGGGAGCATCGTCTTCGGAGCTAGAGTCGGATGCTGATGAGGATTCGCTGCTAGATGAAGCTTTGCGTTTGAGAACGTTGGGTTTTGATTTTGGTGTCGGAGATTTTGCAACGGGAACATCCTTCTCATCATCCGCATCACTGTCCGAGCTGCTCGAGGAAGATGAAGAAGACACAGACTTTCGCGATGACTTCTTGGCTGGTGGTGCATCTTCCATTTCGACATCACTATCAGAACTCTCCGAGCTACTGCTTTCACTGCTGCTACTCTCAGGAGCTTGCACCTTTGCCTTTTTCTTCTCTGCTTTTGTGGACTTCTTAGCTTTGGAGGGCGCGACACTGCTCGATTTGTCTTCAGCCGCCTCAAGAGGTGCTGCCTTGACGTCCTTTGCTGCAACCCATTCATCGTAGATCGTGTTTAGTGGGGGTGTATCTGTTGCGCTCGATTCTGCTGGAATTCCTCGCTGTTTGCGCTCGGTGAGAAGGGTTCGGCTTGTGCTCGTGAACTCGTATTCCGACAGAAACGCGCCGACCAGATCGAGGAGTTTCGCAGATGGTGTAGGTCGAGAGGCATTCTTGAGAAGCTCATCTGCCAATTTCTTTTCTTGCTGGCCCTTGCCCTTAGCTTTGCCAGCAGCTTTTGGTTGCTCTGCGCCGCCCGGAAAAAGCCAATCGGCCTGGGGACGAGCCGGGGCTTTTCGCTTCCCAAGCTTTTGGTTGTTGGGATTTCCAGACATGATTGAGGTCAATCAATTCTGGTTGGGTGTTGGAGGTTGAAGTTGGAGGTTGGAGGTTGAATCTGGAGACGTCGCGATGGTCTAGGCGGGAGGGAAATAAAATTTTGGCTTATCGGTTAGGAGATAACGAGCTTTTTCGCGCTAAGCTAAAATTACGTGGCTGTGCAGTGCCTAGCCACCTCCACCAGCCACATATGGCTCACCCCTACCGTGGACCCCTGCAGTATGCCAGGGCACGTGCAGGGCTTTCAATGAAAGGGACGGGACGCCTTTTACTTCTGCTTCTAAGCATGCAAAAGCTGGCAGATGAGTCTGACAGAGTTTCTTTGGGAGCTTTGTTCAGCAAAGTCAAAGAATTGATGATTGAAAAAGAAGGGTTTTTAATAAAGTAAAGACCCACCAAAGTGACTCAGTCAAACCATTTTCTGCAAGCTCGGGCTGCTACTATAGAGCCAACCTTTTGTTCTTCTTTAATCACTGCTTACATACCTAGGTATGTACAGAAAAACCTTAATACAAGGATATGGGTTTTACTAGTACTTATAAGGATATAACCAAGGTTATCCTTATAGTAAGGTTCTTAGCACTTTTCATAGGTAGGAGGAGAGAAAATAGCTATTTCGTACCTAAATCTACTACTATTTCTCCTACCCCTAATAACCTCGTTTAACTAATTCGCCTATATTTATTATAAACGTACTAACCTCTAGCGTATACTAAATTATCTATAAATAAGACTATTCCTACTACTTTTATATACCCTATACTAACTTTTCTAGATATCTATACTAACTTTAACCTCTTAATTATACCCCTCGCCGGCGGTATATATCCTCTTTACTTCTATATACTATAAAAGGCCGGCTTATCTAAGGGTATTACGATTTATACTAGGTAGGATAGTAAAGCTTTTAGTAAATAGATTAAGCTAGGACTAAAGAAGGCTCTTAATCCCTTAATCTTAAAGTATTTAAAGAACGATAAGGAGGTTATAATTAAGGTTAGCGTACAAGTAAATAGGTAGAAAGATAACGACGGAGATAGCTAGGAGGTTACTTTTATAAAGGGTCCTAGTAAGTAGTAAGTAGTTAGTTATATACTAGAAGTAAAAGTTAAAAGTAGTATAAAGAGACAAGTAATAACGCTACTTAAAGGTAAGATATTAAAGAAATAGGCTCTTTATTTAATATTCTTTTAAGCTATTTAAAATACTAAAATAATTTATAATTACTACCTAATTTCCTTTATTTAAATACCTAGCTCTAATAACTCTCTCTATCCCTTTAAGCTAGGCTAATCTCTTCTTACTTCTATCTATCTATTATATCTTATAAAGTTATATAAGCTTAAGAGCTTTTATAACCTTAAAAGGATTAACTTAAGCTAATAGCTTACCCTTATTTTACTTATTGTTTATATCCTTATTTACTTTAGTATATCTAGCTAGGATCCTAGCTAGTATATCGGCGTTACTCTTATTGTCCTCTAATACCTTATCTAGAACTAAAATAAACTCTTATAATAATACTACGTCTCTACCTAAGATATCTTAAAGTAGCCCTTATAATTCTACTTTAGAAGACCTTAGAGATAAAATAACTATATTATTAATATTATCTATATCTATAATAGTATTAACCTAGGCTAGGATAGTAGATTTATAAAAGTACTTAGTAATAGTCGAGGCCTTAACGTTATTATTCTATAATTATATAGTTTACTTAATAGTATAGTATAGGATAATAGTTTTAAAGGGATTACGCTCCTAGTCTAATTCTTAAAGTATAAACTTTATAAATTTAATCCTATAGTTAGCCTTATAGTTTATAATAATACCTTAATTTATAGCTTACTAAAATATAGTAGTATTTAGTAGTAACTACTATACCTTTACGTTTAAAAGACTATCTACCTTACCTATAGCTTCTATACTAACTTTATAACTAGAGAAGTTATCTATTAATAAAATAACCTTTTATCTAGAAGTATAAGTAATTTCTGTACTAAACTAACGTAAATACTCTTTAAAGATTATTCCTATTATCTACTTTGTCTTATTATTATAATACTCTACTCTAAGGAGCTTTTTATTAAGTCTTTTAAAGTACCTAGGATTCTTAGATTTACTAATTACTTAGGGCTTTAATTTCTTACTCCTATTTATATTAGTTATAAGAGTAATAGTAATTCGATCCTTACTTTTCTTACTACTACTCCTAGCCTTAGTTATAAGCGTATAATATAGAGATAGTTTTTAAAATAAGCTAGTTTTATCTATATTAAAGATATCCTTAGTAGGGTAGTTTAAGTAAGTAGCTTATACCTCCTTTATAGAATCGATTCTCTCTAGTAGGTTAACTTTAGATGTTACTACCTTACTATAGAATATATATTATTTAATCTTAAATTGTTTTTTAAAGTTATTAAGCTATCTATTTAACTATTTTAGCTCCTCCTTATCCTAGTACTAAAGGAGCGTGTACTAGATCTCCCTAGCCTTTACTTTAAGGATATTACTAGTTAAAGTAGCCTTTTTAAGTTATATTTACTATTACTACTTAAATAGTACTACTTTAAGGTCTAGGTAAACTTATATAGATACTTAAGCCCGTAAGGCTAGGATTATAGGACAATTAGTTATTAAATTAAGGTAGGTATAATTAAAGCTTAAAGTATAAGATATTATAAATTAAGAGATAGATCTACTTATCTTTTCTAAGTACTAGGCCTCTATATCTAATTATTTAATACTAGGGTTCTTAGTAACCTACTTATATATAACTCTCCTTTGTAAATTATCTATCTTTACTTATCTTATTATACTAACTCTCCCCTTATTTCTAGTACTAGTTCTTACGCGAGGTAACCTCCTAGAGGGATAGTATAGTAGGCGTCTTATTCTAGGAGCTAGCCTATCCGGAGTATTAGTAACTATAGTATTTTCTTTTATATTATCTTTTTTATAATTAGATATTATATCTATTTTACCTAGGTCTCCTATAGGACGAAGGGGGGCCTCTAGAGGTCGAGGGTTAAGATTCGAATTAGCTATAATAAGGATATAAGTAAGGTTATTTTAGGTATGAAAAATTTTTTAGGACCTAAAAAACCTAAGGATATCCTTATACCGAGGTATCCTTATAAACCCACCTAAAAAAATCGGGACCGAAGGATTTAAGGATTTAGCCAAGGTATCCTTATAGAGCGTATCCTTGTATCGAGGTTTTTCTATAAATAGGTATAGGTATATACTCCGTAGGTAGGCAAAGTACTTCAGTACGGAGTATAGGCTAAAGGGGCTACTGGAACAAAGACAAAAATTCACCAGGCAAAAGTGACAATGACGCACCATCCCAAAAAGGCAATTTACAGGCAATACTACTCGTATAGGCAATTAATAGCAGATTATATAAGCGCATGCGTGGCTTTGGCTTACCCGACCCCGACCACCCGAACCGAACTTCAATCATCACCTCGCCTCGCAGGGATTATCTGGTGGATCCGATCGCTCCTCGACCTCGAAATCAACCACACGCGTATGAAACCCTAAATGCGTCCCGTCTTCCCATCATTATCAAAGTCCCAGTAATTGCTGGCGGACGGGCAATCGATACCACCGAGCCGCAGAAACATGAAGCTGGAGCTACTCCACGATAACCTCCCCAACTGCGCACACCGATAAATGCCTGAACGAGTGACTTTGACAGCTTCGCCGACACGACGTGGCTCCGCCAAATGGACGGTTCTATGAATGGACCTGGCGGGNTGCCTTTGAGCTCGTGGGGGAGCTTGGAAGCTGTATACTAACGTCCAGACAGTACTGGAATCCTACATAACCCATATCAGAATCACCGAAGATGCGGCGTACCCATCTACCCCCCCTCCGTTGAATTCCAGCCAAAGTACGAAGAAGGAACGTCTCATTATCGTCGCCGTGCGAAAATCTGGACGGGTTCGTATGCACAAAGCAAGGGAAAATGCTAATGGAAGCTTTTCAATTGGCAAAACATGGATGCTTGACGATTTGGCAGGCGTGAAGTCCTACAACGGCTTAGTACCGTCCACCGCTGAAGAAGAACAACACAAAGCATGGGCAGGGGGCACTGGGTTTATCGTCAATATCGGAAAGCCATATTACTGGGTAGCCAAATCTCAGAAGGAAAAGCAATTCTTCATTGCAAGTCTCGTGAAGATATTTACAAAATACACTGGGGGGAAAATCCCCGAACTTCTGGGATTCGACCAGAAGGAGCGAGACCAGTTACTGGGTGTTTCTACAACCTCATCTTCTCGGCCCCTTCCCGCTGCATTACAAGCTGCTTCTGGTCCACCACCGCCACGTCCATCTCCTGGCCAAGCTCAAAACCGCCCACCCCCCTTATCACAAGAACGAGCCCTGCGCACACAGCCTAGCCGTGATGGCATGCAGAGAAACTCCCCGGGGCTTCCACCCTCTATACCTCCAATACCCCCCAGTTCTGCATCCTCCTTGACGTCTCAAACATCACGGCCTCAGATGCGAAACCGTCGTGAAGATTCTCCAAGTGGGAGCATAGATTCTGGTGGAAATGCAACAACTATGCAAAGTCCACCAGTTCTGCGAAGACTGGCTGGCTCAAATCAGAGCCAAGAATCGTTTGGAAGAGGGGATGATACTACTTCTTCAAACGCAACCCCGCGTTCTCGAGGTGGAACAAATGGACTTCCACCTGCTCCAGGAAGATTTCAGGATCGTAGTATGACACCAAACTCATTACGGGTAGGTACGCCAACAGAAAGCAGTTTTCCTCATAGGAGAGATCCTGGAACCGATGTTCCACCCGTGCCCACTACGCCTGTGGCATTTCCTCCCGAACGACGTAGACCCCCAATAGCAAACCTTGGTGATACTTCACGCCAACGTGGCATGAATGATGATATGGTTCCCGCGCCATTGGCAAGTCCCGGGATGCGAAGAGATGACATGCGTCTACCAGCTCGCAGTAGCGAACGAACGCCAACCCGAGACTTGGATATGCCCAGCAATCTGCCCGCGGATACCAATGGCTCTGGCAGGTGGGACAAACCTAGAAAATCATCAGAATCTGTTCCTAGAAAGTCATCCGAATCTGCAACCAGGACCGAGTCTCTCAAAAGCTCAAATAATATACCTGCATCATTACCCGCTGGTCCTCCGCCTACTGTAGACATACCAGAAGTTCCTAAGGATTCTGAGGCTCCCGATACTTTATTGCCCACCTCGCCAGAAGAAGAAGCGCGGCCCGGACTCGGCCCAATGATCAAACAAAAGTCCAAGAATGATGCTGCAGGTTCTTTCTTCAAAGCCGCAAAAGCTGCGAGTGCTTTCAACTCCTTCAAGCCCAGAGCTGGCGGTGCCGCTGAACGTCTCCGAGAGATGGCGGCAAAACAGTCAGAAGGACCGGATGGAATTACTGGCGTCGTTCCAGCGCCATCTCTCGTGCGCGGGATGAGTGGCGACAGCACGAATTCGCAGACGCCAGCTGCCGCTGCAGCTGTCGCTGTCGCTGGGGCAGCTTCTCCTGGAAAATCCCCCAGAAAGCACAAAGATAGTATACCCGAAGTGAAGATTACAGTACCGCAGACTGGGGTTGAAGCACCTGTAAAACCATCAACAGAAAATGCAACTGTGGAGAAACCAAAGACAAGAGAGGCCAGGCGGCCAAAACCGGTATCTGAGACGATGCACAAAGAATTGGCCTCCTTGGGAGTTGATTCCAATATCCTTGGAGGGCGAGGTATTGATTTGGTTGAGCTGTGGGAGCAGTTTGGGTGGGTAGGGGATGGAATAAGGACCAAGAATATGGACCAAATGCAAGATGAGATCGACCGAGAATTGAACAAAATTCAGGCCGGTGGTTGGTTATCGAGATTAGATGAGGAGGATGAGAGAATAGAAGGAATCAAAAGCGGACTGGACAAATGCATTGAGGAATGTGATGAGCTCGATGGCTTGCTCACTTTATATTCTGTTGAACTTAGCGTAAGTTTTCTTTCCAAATTTTCGCGCCAAGTTACTAAATGTTTAGACACTCAACGAAGATATTGCGTACATTGAGGCTCAGTCGCAAGGTCTGCAAGTACAGACCGCCAATCAGCGGCTGTTGCAAGCAGAACTCAAAACTCTTCTCGACACGATCTCTATCTCGTCGGATCAACTGGGTAGTTTGCGCGAAGCGTCACTCGAGTCACCACGTGGTCTGGAGCAAATTGAGTCTTCTTTGGTTACCCTGTTTAAGGCTATGCTCACTATAGATCCATCTCTCGGTCTTTCTGGGCCCCGGAAAAGCGAGGACGGAGGAGTGGATTCAGGAAAGCCTGGTGGCTTCAGTAACTCTGAGATTGGAAGCATGCGTGTTCTACAAGAGAAGAAAGATGTATACAAAAACGAGAGTGCCATGTTTCTTCGTCGCCTCAAACCCTTCCTTCAAGTCAAATTCGGCGCTGCCATCGACGAAACTCGCAAGGCTCTTGAGCGCGAGAAAGGACCAAACCTTGCAAGGTCGGCAGGAAAAGCAAAACTTGATTCAAAGAACCATGATCTGGCTCGTGACGTCCTTTGGAGATACAGCCCCCTCATGCTTTTCGCTCGAGAGGCTGACAAACCCGAATGGGAAGAGCTCATCAAGACGTATGAAATGGTCTCCAAGCCTCTGTATCAGGACGAGTTTAGAGACGCCATCTTTTCCTGGAAACGCATTTCAAAGAAGCCCACTGGTGATGAGGCCGATCTCCTTTTCACATCTCAAGTCGAAAAGCAGGAGCAAGGAATCGCTACTACGGCTCGAAAATTGACCGTAAAACGAAGCCAAACCCTCGCCAAAAGCTTGCGTTCCCCAATTGGTGATAACGCTAGTAAGACCAACATTGACAAGGCAGACGGTCGTCTACAGCCTCATGAAGTTTTCTCTGGCGCACTCGATGAAATGATACCAATAATGAGCATGGAGCAGAATTTCATTGTGAATTTCTTCCATATTACTTCGCTCGGACAATCAGACTTCCCAGATCTAGTCGCCGCTGCGCCACCCGACAGGAGGAGAGGGGGCGATTTGAGAAAGCCTCAAGTAATGGATCCCAACAGAGATCTAGCAAAGGTGGTTGTTCAGTCCATGGAGGAAATTTATGCTTTCTTTCCTGCTGATATACAAGCGCTTATTGAATGGTCGCTTCAAGCAGATCCATTGTAAGCACCTACCTCGATCTTTATCATATTTTACAATGAACATGCTAACAGAATAACAGACAAGGCGTTGGAGTCATCGTTGCTATTGAACGCAAACTTATCCAACTAGAAGAGTCAAGTCAAGAATTTCTTGCAAAAACACTCCAAAAGTCGCACACAAAACTTCTTGGTCTTTTCACGAAATTTCTCGACGAGCAAATACGTGCAATCGAAGACACCAAAGTCAAGATCAAAAAGCGTAAAGGGGTCATTGGATTCATCCGCATTTTCCCGTCCTTCTCGCTTTCTCTCGAAACCATGCTTGTGTCCGCCGACAATTTGGAAATTCGTGAGACGGTGAACCAAGCGTATGCTCGAATCAATAAAACCATGTTTGAATCTCTCAAGGTCATCGCGAGGGAGAACCCGGGCACCCAGACTTCTGGCAATGATCCAGAAGATAAGGAAGTGCTCAATTACCAAATTCTCCTGATAGAAAACATGAATCACTATTTGGAGGAAGTCGATGCTCGATCCAATCCTGTTCTTGAAGACTGGAAGCAAAATGCATCACAAGAAATGGAAGAGCACATGTCGCTCTACCTTGGCGCGGTTATTCGAAGACCATTAGGCAAGCTCTTGGACTTTCTGGAAAGCACTGAAAGCTTAATGCTCTCTCGTCAACCGGGTGAACCAGCTACCAAGATCTCAGGGATGCCAAGTCACTCCAAGACGACATTCAAGAAAATTCTTGCTGGATACGATTCCAAAGAAATCAGACGAGGAATAGAGACACTCAAAAAACGGGTCGAGAAGCACTTTGGTGATGCTGATGATCCTGGTCTTAGTCGTGGCCTGGTGGCAAAGGTCACTGGGAATTGTGAGAGGTATTACGAGAAGGTTGAGGATCGGATCTTGACTATCAGTCGGGATGTGTATGATGGGGATGTGATTGCGGAATGGACGAGGGGCGATGTTTCGGCGGCTTTTAGGAAATAATTGGGGTAATGAGGGGTCTCATGAAGTATGCATTGGGGAGGGCATTTGTTTTGGTACTGGAGACAGAGCCTTATTTACACCTCTTGTATTTTGAGTGGGGATTTCTTTTTCCTTGGGGCGTAGGGGAGTATGGGAGTGGCCTTGGTTGTAGGATTGAGAGACTTGTAACATCGTAGGAATATACCACCAATTAAATGCATATAAGTTTAATGAAGTGGGATAGTCGAGAATCTCGAGGTTGTTGGTACTTCCATAATGAATTGCTGACCTCGAGTGATGCCCTCAATCAAGGTCTGTAGTTAACTTTTCTACACCCGCTCTGCTCTGTTCTCCGAGAAAAAGCAGTTGAGAACAAGTAATTATTGGCCTGATGTCTCGTTATTAATCCCTCTGTGGTAGTCCTAGATTACCTTAGCTTGAAAGACTTAACCAAATGTCAACATCTATATTGGATTCACTGGAAGTTATCTAAAGAAATCTTGACCAGCAAGGCAGCACCAAACTGAGTACAATTCCCTGCTGCTATTCTTATTCATTAATTAACACGTGGTAGCGCACGGAAGGAAAGAAAAAGAAAGGTCGCAGGTGAAGTTATACTGAAGTGAATCCAACGCGACATGGTCGCGCTCCCAATTAATCCACCTAACCTCACCTAACCTCAAAACAAAACCACCACCACAACAACAAAAGTTCCTTCCTCCCTCCCACCAACCAAAAAGAATTCAAAAAAATCAAACCCCAGATCAAAATAGCAAAACAAAGTAGGCAGAAGTCCCAGGAATCACCCTCTGGACGTCCGCAAACCCGAATAACTCTGCACCCGAAGGAGTTGGTTTATCTCGCAAGCAAATCGCGCAGCTCGTTCCGTTAGGCCATGGGCTCGTAAAGGACGTACTTTTTGAATTAGCGNGGGAGGAGGGGAGGGCTCGCTTAGGGGTGGTGTGTTAAAGCGGCTTGCGTGTTTGGTGTGGATGTGTGGGAGTTGATGTCGTTGGCGGGAGGGGGGAAAGTAATGAGGAGGAAAGGGGGTGTTGTGTTTTCTTTTTGATATTGTGACTTGATCGTTCAAATTGGAATGCTGATGTGTTCGCTTGTATGAGCTTTCTTGCTTAGTTTGATAGGTGCGCAGTAGAGCAAGGTAGAGTCACAGGAATGAGTACGCCTATTGTTCACTCGAATCATGTCATTATGGAGCACTTCTGAATGGATACAACAAAATACATTAGGACAGTCACCATGGCTTCTCTCTCAAGGTCATCAACTACCATCGCTTCCCTTGTCATCGCAGCACTTCCAATTTCTGCTCAGAGCAGCACCACACATACTAATCAACACCACCGCCAAATCACAAACACACAACCCTGGTACACAGAACAACCGAGAAAAATGTGTCTAGTCGAAAGTTTCAACTTCAAAAAGTGCCCCTGCAAACTCACACGTCGGAATCTCTGCAAAGATCACCTCGAAAAGCAGAAATTGGCAAAGTATAAAACGAAGAAATCCCTGTTCCTTCCTATCCACACATACTCACTTGCCAACGAAAGGGAAGACAAGCCGGACGCAGTGATAGATTTGGAGGGTTGTCTTAAGTTTCATGAGCAGCCGATCGAGGAGGTAGATGGGTATTGTGGGATGGCCGAGAGTGGTTGTCCGTATGTTGGGAAAGAGAGTAAGGAGAGACTTCTGAGTGATGACTTGTTGGAGTGGAAGGGAGGAGAACACTTGGGTCATTCTGGTATTGTGTTGGGAGAGGGTGGGATTGTGGAGGAACCGGAAAGTTATGGGGATGAGGGAGGGATGGGAGAGTGGGAGGAGGAGGAGGAAGGAGGCGATATGGGGATAAAGAGAGACTGGAATGGGGAGGGGTCGGATATAATGAGCTCAGTGCGAAGAAGTTCGCTACACGAGGAGACTCAGCGGAAGAGGAAGGGTTCTTTGCACATCGACACCAGAGGGGGAGGCATTCCGCAGGACACACTATCCTCCTCAATGTATAAGCCGCTCCCCCCTCCTCCAGTCGTGGTCGTATCGCCTGAACCGGTGCATATGGATCCTCGTCATGCTTTGGCCACGATACCTGATGAGGAAGATGGAGAGCTTGCAAGGCCGAGGTCAGAGTCATTGGAGGAGACGGATCCCCGGATTCTGTTCCATGACTCTATGGGTTTCACCAATAGTTGAGGTGTTATGGGTTTTTGTGTAGCTTTCTGGGTAGGTGTCGCGAATAGAATTTGTGGCGTATATGGGAAGACATTGAATAAATACTATGAATTCTAGAACAATCTACAATCGTTCTAACGGTCATTGCTCCGAGTTTGAATGTGAAGAAAACATTATGCTAGAAGTCCCAAACCGTTGATTGTCCTGACGATGGACACGCACAGAGGCTATGTTATCCTGGGTATTCTCGTAGGTTATGAGTAGAATTTACATCAGTTATCAGGGCTTTATTTGAAAGAGATGTGACATTTTGCAGATCAACAGTGCAAACCTGTGTTTCAGTTCCTCTAAATAGGTTCTGTCTCAATGCAATCTCCCAATGACACTTTACAAGCTTCTAGAAATAGTACTGTAAGCTAGCTCTTGATATGTTCCTCGGCTATAGCTACGACTAGACCCTCTTGCGTATTTTGCTTCTTTTCCTCAAACTTGGCACTGATGATGTATGATTAGCATATCTCTGTCTATCTCAAGAATAAAACACTTAACTCACGCAACACGTCACTGATGAAAAACAGCCAAACTCAAAGTCAACGCCGCACAAACAATCAACCCAACAGTCACCGAGTTCCCCACCAAGAACCTCGGCGCATCCCTCGTATCATACGTGATCAGAGGAATCCAAGCATTAAACGCATACGCAACCGAATTCGTCGTCTCAAGGATGAATTTCCTCTCCAAGGAATCCGCAGAACAAGCTTCATTAACCATGGTCAAGAAAATAGGCCCTGAGCCTTGGGCAAAACCTGTGAGATAGTAAGATGCCCATTTGAGAGGGAATGGTACACTGTCCCAGATTGCGAGGTTCATGGCTGCGAAGAAACAGATGGTTAGGGAGAAATAGACGATTGGACTGCGAAGTTGGAGGGAGTCGGAGGTCCAGCCGTAGGTGAGGGTTGTGAGGATTGTGACGGCGTTTATGACGGTTGGGTAGGTGTTGATTTGTGGGACGGAGTATCGGGTTAGACTTTTTAGCCAGAGGTTCATGTACAAGCCGATGTTTTCGCTGCAGATGAAGAATCTGAAAATTGTTTAGCGGTATTTGGGAAGTTCTCAGGGTAGAATATATGTCTTACGTGTAATAAGTCGTGTATACCCAGAAATGCCATTTTCCAAGGACTCGCTTAAGTCCACTGAAAGTTACGGGTTCGTCTTTTCCTTTCCCTGCATCCACCATTCTCTGTCGGGCAAGCGAAACTTCTTCTGGCTTCAGCCAGTTGACTCTGGTATCTGAAGGTAGATCAGGGAGCGCGTAGTATGCTAGGAATAATGTCAGCCGAGAGCAACAAAAGGAAGGGTTGGTTTGATTCATACACCACAACGCCATAGGCAATGTAATTACTCCATCGAAAACAAACAGCCACCTCCAACCAGCTAGCTCCCCTGTGCCATTCATACCGAAATATAACGCGGCTTCAAGATATCCGCTGATAAAAGCGCTAAACGAACAGAAAATGTTGAACTTAGACTCGTCTCCAATGCACTTTTAATTATCCTCTTACTCATACTCAGATTAAACGAACGAGAAGTGTACGTTTCAGAAACTTAATTCAGGATAAGGAACATTATATCGAATTGTTATCAGTAAAATGGTCGGACCATGAAGCCCTCGATATATGATAGATCCAAGCCCTCAGATCTCGCTGAAAGCGCGAGTTAACAACCCGGTTCCTAAGATTCATTGACAAGCGAGATTATCTACTCCTACCTTGAGAAATCGTTAAACCAATCACTCCCAGAATCCTCTTTCTTCAAAAGCCACGGCCTCTTCGAGAAAGACGTAACCTACTAATACGCCATCGCGAGTAGCCCGATTTGGAGAATCTTAGATATATGATATACCATCTTGATCCCAATCCGCTATGGGCTATCAGACATGCGCATTATAATACTTTGAAGTTTTGATTCCGTGCCTTTCATCAACCTGTTACCAAACCACAACTCCAAACAAAATATAGACCAAGACATCTCCCCTCCTCCCCTTTCCCCCTTCTCATCCTCTCAACCTCACCCAAACCCCTCAAATCCACCAACCCACCAACCTACAACCCTACACCAAAAGCACATTCCACCCCCTACCCACACCAAATAACACAGTAAGTACCCAACACAGCCAACGCCCTCAAATCCAACCCTATCGGGTATCAAAACCAACAATCCACCGTGTATCCGACCTCCCATCAATCAAAGAGAGAAAGCGCGGTTACGTTCCATTTACCTTGCGCGATCGGAGGCTGATAAGAAAATGAAACTTGTTCGAAGGCCCTTGCTAGATATAATGGGATCTAGGAAGAGAGAAGTGTGATGCGAAGTTGGGAAGTGTTACGGCCGAGGATTGTGGCGAGTTATAGGTTTAGAGAGGGGTTTGGTAAAGGGGAGAGAGATGGAGAATTTTGGGGTGGTTAGACAGCAGTGTTGTGATTGAGGACAGTTTGACTGTTTGACACGATAGCCGTGAACACAATTAAGAGTAGATAGAATGAAATGAGAATCCTGGGGCCCGAAATGATGGTTAATGAGAAAAGCGGAAATAAATGAACTTCGTTATCTTTATTTCCATTGTTGCAGATCAATCCAAGTAGTTAACTATTGGGACTATCCTTCCATTTCCTCTATGCTCAAAGGTATCTTCACCCTTGGTGCGCCATCTCATATGCCAAAGAAAAAGACAAAACTATGAATACAAAATTCGTAAAGTCCATGAATCATGTTCATCCGCTTACTTATGGAAGTTCTTAACCTTCTCAATCTCATCATAACTACCCATAAATATACCCGATCTGTCATGAATTCCGTCGGGTACAACCTCCATCATTCGGTTCATTTTGCTGTCGAGTGCTTGGCCACCAGCTAAAACATTTTAGTTAGTTCTTGGCGGTAATGATAGGGGAAGTTCGCTTACCATTCTCGAAGACCATTGCCATAGGTGCACACTCGTAGAGGATTCGCAGTTTACCTTTAGGACTTTTCTTGTCTGCGGGATATGCGAAAATACCTCCATATAACAATGTTCGATAGGCGTCAGCAACCATGCTACCGATATATCGAGCAGAGTATGGTTTGCCTCCTTCAGTGGTTGGGAACTTCAAGGAGTTGAAATACTCCTTCACTGGATCTTCCCAATATAACGAATTTCCCTCATTGACAGAGTATATGGATCGGGATTTTGGAATCTTCATATCCGGATGTGTGAGAATAAATTCTCCGAGGGCGCTATCCATCGTGAAGCCATTGACAGTACCACCTTTCATGGTGATGACTAGTTGAGCAGAGGCACCATACATGGTGAAACCGGCAGCAATCAACTCTGTTCCTGGCTTTAGCAGATCCTCTTTTGTGCCTTTTGATCCCTCTTCCAGTTTGTGTATGGCAAAGATTGTGCCCACGGAAACACCTGCGTCCAAGTTGGAGGATCCATCAATAGGATCGCATGCTACCGCATATCGGGCATTTTTGTGCTCTGGGAAGAATATCGCTTCCTCTTCCTCCTCGGAGACAAGTACTGCGCATTTTCCGGAAGAACGCATAGCCGCAATAAAAACATCATTTCCGATCACGTCGAGTTTCTTCTGGTCATCGCCGGTAGTATTGCTCGAACCTGCTAGGCCCGTGAGATTGATCAGGGTTGCACGTCGAATGTAGTAGGCGATCGATTTGAAGGAAAATTGGAGAGCATGGCACAGCAAACTAAGTTAAGTATCAGCTATAGCAAACAAATGAGCGGTGATAGGGGAGCAAACGTGAAATCTCCCGTTGCCTCCTTGTGTTTTGTCTGCTCTTCCGTCAGGAAACGAGTCAAGGTAACAATATCTGTATTAATCTTCTCGGAAGAGTCCATGGATCCGTTTGACGCCATCTTGAATGTTTGTTTATGAGTGTGGCTGTTGCGTTGGGGAGAAGCGCTGTTATGTGTCTTGAATGGAGAGGAGGGAGCTAGAGCAATTGACGTATGTGGTGGGCCTCGGGTCAGGGCGGCGGACGCGGAGACAATGATTTGTTGACTGGCTGGATATGAAGACAATCAAAGAATGGGCGAAGCGGGTGGGATTGAGATAATGGGTGTTACCGGCGGAAGTGATAGATAGAATTGGCCGTACTCGGTACGATAAATGGACTCCTCTGGAAGAAACAGAACTCAGTCACACGATGCTTCGCCAACCTAGTATTTGTACTGTATCCTAGGTTACTGCCGGAAAGTCAGGCCTTTGCTTCATACTGTATTGATGGCTCCAGCCTCCAGCTGGAGCTGCGGTACGCGGTGCTGGCATTGGCTTTCAGCACCAGCACATGCTGCTCCAGACCACCCCGCATCGGCACAAGATTTCCCACACGGACTCAGGGACCCAGTCTCGACCACTCCCAAGCGGTGAAAATCCGGGACCCCACTAGCTCTCAACGGAGGAATGGGCTACGCCAAAGGGCGGACGGAGTGCAACGCAAAGACGAAGAGTTCCCGGCAGAAGTAATACCGAGCTCCCTCTCTAAGCATCGCAAGGTTGAAGATATAAAAATCATAGCCGTTGCCGGATGCGGGGAATATCGGGTGGCAGCAAGCCAGGTTGGTGGGCGGTGGGTGGTGGGTTCTAGGGTCAAGCTTTCATCTGCAGAGAAATGGAAATGGAAGGTTGAGCGGTTTCAAGTGGAGCTTGCGAATGACCCATGGACCTCGGGTGATCTTACAGCTACCGTGCCGGCCCGGCCTTTGTAGCCGATAACTCTCCCGAGTCACATGGTAGAAAGCTAAATCTTTTTCAGCCTAGCGCCACGCTAGTCCTATCCCACTTCGAGAAAATTTCGAGCTCCAGCTCTTCTTTGCTCTCTCCAGATCAACATCTTCGCTCACCAAAAATGTGACCAACCAACACCAGATCGCTGCTTTGCGCAGTTCGATCAAGCAATTGAACATCCACGCTCTGTCCATCAGGTATGCCATCATATTTCTCTTATTTCCTCCCTCAACATGATGACAAACATACAACCGCAAACTAGAGTCTTTGACCTCTAGGGGAATGAAACTATTGTATACGTCAGTCTGATATACAAATCACATTTCAATCGTCACAGTCAATCTTCATTTGAGTTTGATGCTAATTGGCGCTCTAGATGCGATGACTATCCGCGATCCAATACTCGCCGTCGCAGTAAAACATGCCCAGCAACGTTTCGCATTCGGCCTTTCGCACGGTGCAATACGCGGGCATACCGAGACTCCTTCTATGCGATGATACAACGTACGTGTGTTCTGGTTACCTCCTATTCCCACCATCCGGCTCTGATGAACAACTCGTGCTTTGCACGCTGGAAATTACCGACTGAGATGCAAGTCTTTGAAGTCAACAAATGGCTATTTCTGAGCTCCTAAAATACAATCATTATTTGTGTATGATAGATCATGGAATGTCAAAACGCTAATGATACTGTACTACAGATTTGAATAGCGGGCCGCAATCTTATAAGGTACGAAGCAACCAGACTTCCACGTCCAATTCTCTTTGCATACACAATATGTCAAATGATGATACGGCACTGGGCTCCGACAGTACTCGAAAACGGGGCTGTTTCATGAAAGGAGACGCCATTTTGCGGCAGGCCTAGAAAACCTCGCCCACTGATTATATTATTCGATATTCTGGCGTGTTGGAATAATCTGATGCGAACATCGTTGACAAGATTCTTGTTGTAGTATTGGTTGTCTGCCTCCGCAATTCAAGCATAAATGGTATGTTCATTTTTCTATTAATTTTCTCCACATTTCATGATGAGCATTTTAGATGACGAGTCTGATCCGGGAAACCGATGTTGACACAAATCAAATTAAACCATTCATGCCTTCTGATAATTTCTATGTGGCATTACTTGAACAATTGGTTTTCCTGTTCTAAACACAAACTAATATCCTTCTCTCAGTTTTCTCATCTTTCCTTGAGTATGATGGCGGCAATCAATTTTCTCAGCTGAACCTTGGATGGCTTGCAAATGGTAAGACATTTTCTCTCCAACTTTTATAATCCACCTCATATCTCGAGCATAATGATGAACTTGACCTACAAATGACAAGCATATGTCCAAGCCTCCGGGTAATGACGAGCATGTCTCGACTGAATGCTTTGATACTTTGTAGTGTGAAGTTATTTTGTGATTCCAAGTCGCTGACCAGAATCAATAGATTTCAATCATCAGCCTTCCTTGCACCTTCACATGATCATTGTCTGGCCACCTTTCGGTATGTTGAACCATCTACTTTTCACTCTGCTCAATCTTAATATGATGAACAATTTTATCACGACGGTCAACATAACCACACGTTGGTATTGATGATAATGCCTGTGACAAGGCTTATATCTGAAATTTCTTTTGTGCTCTTTTTTCACAATCCCCCATATAGATTGTGACCCAATACTAATTGGTATTCAGACAGTAGGCTATCTCACATGAACACCATTCGGAGGATGACTGAGGGGGTGTTTTTTCATGACTCCGAATTGTCAGAGTGGCCGCTGAATACTTGGAAGGGTTTGAACCAACAGGGTAACCGAAGCACTTGGGACAACGGTGATAGTTGTCTTGGGATTAGACTTCTGAGCTCGTGGTAGATAATAATCAAATTTACCATCCATATTTGCGGACTGCTCTCTCTCACGTACACTGTGATTTATTTCGTTTGCTGCTCTCTTTGGATTTTATGGGCCCACCAGCGTTTTTAGCCGAGGTGAATGAATTTACACATGCTTCTCTTATTTATTACACTTTCTTGGTTGGCTTGTAGGATGAGATTAAGATTTATACATGAGAATTTATATTACTAATCATGCAACTCTTTACAAGAATCACTCTGATCAAAACTGTATACAGCTAGATGTAGAGGAGTACGGAGTCCATCTTTTGAGGTAGTCTTTCTCCAACTTTCTTACAATTTTTTAGAAGACTGGAAACGTGACGAGGTAGAAGACTCAAAACCAGCTCAATAGCTGTTTAACAGTCCTATGTATCAATGGGTGAAGACATCCAATGGATAGGTAGCGTTGATTTGCACGTGATTATCGCTTGGGCACGACTCGACTTAATCTGATTCCTTTAGCGCATCAAAAATAGCCCCGCGGGGATGATTCGCACGGGGGAGTGGCCAGCGCTACAAGTTTCCAACCATCCCATCATTTTTTATTTCTGCCTGCCACTAACAGGCGACAGACCTTGCGACTACGGAACTTGGTGCACACTATGCCGGCACAGAACACGAGATGCTCTCAGCTTTCCAACAATAACCTTTCGTGAAATCCCTCTCGCCTTGCGACCCAAGAACCAGGACACAGAGCTTTGCGGGTGGGTTCCAGAAGCCGAAATCGTAGGCTTTCCGGAGGCTCCGTTATCCCACCCAACCGAGTTTCCTTAAAGAAGAACTGGACTTTCAGAGACAACCCTTCGTAGGAATTGGGCCCCTTGAAGATGCCGCGTAAGGAGGAACAGGTGCACGCGCACATGCCGCGGAAGGATAAGCACAAGGAGAAATATCCTATGACAAACTGGATATACGATGTATTCCTCTGGACCTTCTCTATCTTGGTGGATCTCTTCTTCAGAGAAGTCCATCCTCGTGGTTCGTGGAAAGTGCCACGGACAGGCCCTTTGATATTCGTAGCGGCCCCCCATGCGAACCAGGTGCGTCGAAATCTCCATGAATGATTAAGAATAATCGCTAACGTACTTGTCTAGTTTGTCGATCCCCTTATCCTCATGCGCACACTTCGAACTGAATGCCACCGACGAGCAGCTTTCCTTATCGCTGCAAAGTCTATGAACAGATGGTTGATAGGATGGTTTGCTCGAAAGGTCGGTGCCGTACCTGTTGGACGAGCCCTTGACATGGTAAAACCAGGTTCAGGAACAATATATCTCCCTGATCCAATTTCAGATCCTTTTCTTGTTCGGGGGATCAGTACAAAGTTTAGGGGCAAGGAGATCCAAATTGGTGGTCTACTGGTACTTCCGAGCGTCAACGGAACTGCTGCCAATGCTGAAATCGCCGAAGTTATAAGCGATGAGGAAATACGGCTGAAGAAGCCATTCAAAGGTAGAGCTGCCATGGAACAACTTACTGGAAGAGAAGACTTAGACGAGAATGGAAAATTCACAAACGAGGCCATCCAAGGGACTGCTGAAGGATTCCAGGGTGTAAAATACAAAACCGCCCCAAAGGTTGATCAGACAGAAGTTTATGATGCGGTTTTTGATCGGCTCAACGGTACAGATGGCGCAGTTGGAATCTTTCCCGAAGGTGGCAGCCACGACAGAACCGAATTGCTTCCCCTTAAAGCTGGTGTGGCAATCATGGCTTTAGGTGCTTTGGCCGCAAACCCGGACAGCGGGTTGAAAATCATTCCTTGTGGCATGAACTATTTCCATGCTCACAAGTTCCGTTCTCGTGCTGTTATAGAGTTTGGGAACCCAGTCGAAGTCCCTCAAGAGCTTGTAGAATTGTACAGAAGTGGAGAGCGGAGAGAAGCTGTGAGCCAGTTGTTGGACACGGTCTACCAAGCTCTTGTCGCAGTCACTGTCACAAGTCCGGACTATGATACCCTTATGCTTATACAAGCAGCTCGTCGCCTCTATAACCCGACTGGAAAGAAGCTCCCTCTGCCAATGATTGTGGAGCTAAACCGAAGACTCGTCAAAGGATACACACATTACAAAGATGATCCCAGAATTGTATCTTTGAAGAAGTCAGTGGTTTCCTACAACAAACAATTACGGTATATGAATATTCGAGACCACCAGGTCGAATATGCCAAAAAGTCAATCCCAAAGGCTTTGCTTCTGTTGTTTTATAGACTGGGGAAAATCTCTGTATTGTCTGTGGGCGTGCTTCCTGGTTTGGTTCTTTTCTCCCCTGTTTTCGTTGCTTCCAAGATCATCAGTATAAAGAAGTCCCGGGAAGCACTTGCTGCTTCAACTGTCAAACTTCAAGGTCGTGATGTTATGGCAACTTGGAAGTTGTTGGTAGCACTTGCGTTTGCGCCAATCCTATACAACTTCTATACTATTCTTCTTACTTACTGGACCTATCGTAATAGAATACAGGGTTATGTCCCAGATAGCGTGCCTCTATGGGCAATCTGGGTTGCTGGATACATTATATTCCCAGCAATTACGTTTGCAGCCCTTCGTTTCGGAGAGGTTGGCATGGACATTCTCAAATCTTTGCGACCCCTCGTCCTATCTCTCAACCCAACATCAAGCAACACAATTACCAAGCTTCGTGCTCGGAGAGAGAAGCTTAGCGCAGAAGTGACGGATCTGATCAACACATTGGGCCCTGAAATGTTTCCTGACTTTGATTCTGCCAGAATCGTTGCGAATCCATTTAAAAACGGAGACATGGCATCATCTCCCACAAGCTCAAGTTTCAACCGAAGAGGCAGCGAACAGTCTGGTGTTTCTGGGACTTCAACTCCCCCCAGCTACGAGAAATTTGGAGAAGGACCATCCAGCAATAATGGCCATTTACCGAGGAACGAGTCTTTCAAGAATCTTGGAAACATTGCGCTCTTTGCTACACGTCCACCATCAAGAAATCGAAGCCATAGCAGTAGCAGTGGCGGCGCTCCAGGCTCGGCAAGTTTTCCTTTGCAGGCCTTTAGCACTTTAGATACGAAGGGAAGCTTCGCGGAGGTAAGTCAGAAGATTAGAGGAGCCATGAGAGAGAGGGGACAGACTAGAAGAAGACAGAGTGAAGCCGTTAGAGGGGAACAAGAGGGAGAGGATGATGAAAGTGAGAATGGTGTTGAGGTAAGGAAGGACATTTGATGGACGAATACACTTGTGGTTGTGGGAGTTCCTTTCCTTTTCTGGGGAATATGAAGATTCGAGATTATTTGTGCCAGTCTTCTCTGCTTTTGTAACTGCGGGGCGTTAACAGATAAAATACCAAGGTCCTTGTTTTCTTTTTGCAAATCTTTTACTACTGTACTACAGTATATACATGCACAACTAAATTGGTTGCACAAGGAATGAATACTTGCTTTACATAGCACGCCAAACCTTCCGTAGCTCATGATTACCACTCCATAGTTACTCTTCTAATCTAAACGTTAACATAGAAGCAGAAGTATGATCGCTTATAAAATGCGTTCTTGATGTGTGGAAATGATTAATCATTCACCACTTGTACCGTACCCCTTTTTCCAAAATTAAGGCCCCACCATGTATGTACAGTAACCTCAGCCTAAGCTTACCCCAGAAAATCCCCAGAACTCAGGACGACCACAACGCGAATTTCAACCCTCAACCCGCGTTCATATAAGTAATCGCTACAATGGGTCTACCGCCATGGGAGACGAGCGACAGCCAATTATTCGCATTGATAACTGGCGCCAACAGGTAAGCACAACAATGGCGAATCATGCTCAAAACTGCCACCCCGCCATGAACTTCCGATCCGCGCTGCTGCATGCTGCAGTTGGTTTCTAGGTCCCTTTTCCACGTTTCGCGCATGATGCTGATACCTTGACAGCGGTTTAGGCTATGCCATTGCAGCCAGACTCATCGATGAATTCATCACCTCCCCCGCCACGTCTCCGAGCAAGCACCTTATCCTAATCCTCTGCACACGCACACCGTTGAATACACGCTTTACGATCTCGAGACTTCGCGCCCATTTGAGGAGATGTGTTGAGTATTCGGAGTATGCTAAGAAGCTAGCCCAGAAGGCGAAGGCACAGGGCAAAACGTACAAATGGGAGGATCAGGTTCAGAGGGTGCATTTCTTGGGGGTAGAGGTTGATCTTTGCGATTTGAAGGGTGTATATCGTCTTACGGACAGACTGGTCAATGGCACTGTAGGGAGTCCGGATGCGACAACTATAGATGGCCGCAAGCTTCCTCACGGTTCTCCTGGAACGCAGAGCTTCTCAGACAATGTTCAGCAGGATCGTTGGGCCTTGAGCCAAGAGCCCGGTTCTGTTGGGGCGCAGAGATCATGGGGCTGGGGATTGAGTGGCATCCGCATACCAAGATTGGATGTAGTCATTCTCAGTGCGGGGATTGGGGGTTGGGCTGGTGTTAATTGGCCTATTGCTATTCGAGATGTGCTGTTCGATACCGTGGAAGCAGTCACCTACCCCAAGTTCAAGATACCAACCATTGGAGCCCGTTCTAAGCCTCAATCGTCGTATGGCGCAAAAAATGGCACCAAGGATGAAGAGAAAGAACCATTACTTGCGGGAAAATCCGAATCTACGGAACCTCCGCTTGGTAAAGTTTTCTGTTCAAACATCTTTGGTCACTATATTCTTGCCCACGAACTAATGCCCCTTTTATCTCGCCCTGCCTCACCTACTTCCAAATCGGGTGGAAAGATCGTTTGGGTTTCAAGTATTGAGGGACTACCAGAAAATGTCTCTCTTGACGACATACAAGCCCTCAAATCTAAAACACCTTACGAAGACACAAAAGGTCTTATCGACATCATGTCTCTCACCTCAAGCCTTCCTTCCGTCCAGCGTGCCGTCTCCTCCTATTTCGATAGCTCGAAGACGGTTTCCGCCTCAAAATCCAAATCGAGGGAGAATGGAGAAGTGGAAGAACTCCCACTCGTCAAGCCCAAAATATATCTCACCCACCCCGGAATCTTCTGCTCTGAAATCATGCCGCTACCCGCGATCTTGGTATTCTTCTACAGACTGATCTTTATCTTTGCGCGCTGGATCGGAAGTGTTTGGCATCCAGGTCAGCCGTATAAAGCGGCTGTTGCGCCGACCTGGATTGCTCTTACTGACGATGAGGTTCTTGAGGACATGGAGGGTGGTGGCATGCAAAAGGCGAAGTGGGGCTCGGCTAGTAATAGGAGTGGGGAGGAGAGGGTTATGAAGACTGAGGTGAAGGGGTGGGGTTGGAATGGTGTTGTTGGAACTAAAGAAGGGGGTCTTGGGAGGAAGAGAGGCGCGGTTGACGTTACGAAAGAGGAGAGGGAGGATTTTGAGGTTCTGGGTGCGAAGTGTTGGGCGGAGATGGAGGAGTTGAGGAGGAGCTGGGAGGGGATTTTGGGTGTTAGGGATACGGAGAAGTGATGCTTAGAATTGTAGTTGGTGGATCATGTATGTGTACGTCTTGTATTGATATAATGCTAATAATGTCCTGCGAGAGGGGGGGTGGAGTGGGGATTACAGCATCGTACGGAGTTTTTTAAGAGGATACAATACTAGCTTTGCTTTTCGCTAGTTCGGAATGAGAATACGTTACCATGATAAAAGAGAGGAAGAATAAGACAGGCGAATTCACTAGGGCTATTTTATTAGACTCGAGTGAATTATTAATTTACCCCACCTCTCTCCTGCCCCTCCTCTATCTCAGGTAAAAACTGATCTTCCTCACTAGTATGATGCCAGTGAACAACAGAGTGCCAGCATAGGCTATATCCAATGAAGTTTTTATGATCAGTAGGTTGAATACTTGATCCCTGATTGTAGATAATAGTCAGTGCGTCTTCCTACTGCGCTCTCGCTTGTAGTTAGCGGAAGCAAGTGCATAGCGGAAGCAAGTGCATAGCGGAAGCAAGTGTATAGTTGGGCCTTAGGTTTGTTCTAATTTAGTTAATTTATAAGCTATAAACTTCTATATAGGCTTAAAAGATAGCCCTTTATTAGCTCTATAATACTATATCCTATAAGCTAAATATAACCGTAGCGTATTAAGCTATACTCGATAATAGAGGAAAGTACACGACCTTGAGCGTGTTTGGGCGTGCGCACGTAAAAAGACATATAAAAGCTAGTTACGTGCGTACCCTACTAAAATATCTCTAGAGTATAGGAATACTAAAACTCGTCTATATCGTATATAATTCAACTTAAAAAGACGTACCCTTTTAGTATAGGATAATAATTAATTATAGCTATAAATCTATATTATTTATATGTTTTTCCGACTAGTAGAAGTGGCCCTGTGTCGTAGTTAAGAGCTGTATATGCGTGCCCAACTATGCACTTGCTTCCGCTATGCACTTGCTTCCGCTGACTACAAGCGAGAGCGCAGTAGGAAGACGCACTGACTATTACTGTTGAGGCCGCGGAGTAATGAGTTATGGACAACAAACTTCGTGCTTGCAGATTCTGTGTATGGGTCGGTATATCCTGTCTAGAGAGATCAGCTTTCATAATAAGGCGAACTTATTGCAGAGGGAGATAGAACCTTTTTTTCTTTGTACTTTGGTGTCTTGATTAATGGAATGGTACATCTGCCCATTGGTGCGGTTTTGGGGAAATTGAATTGGTCATGGTGAAGTTGGAGCTTGTTGGGAATTATGATAAAACTACCATGGACTCACCAGTAAGTGGTTAATATTGAATTCTTTCTATATGTAAGGATTGGCTGCGATTTGGTGGTCGTGGAGTCAGACTCGGACTTCGTTGCTACCGATTGCTACCGAGATCTTAGCAATCATCTCGGTAGCTGGCGATGATCCGAACTACCTAGCCTTTATAAACAAAACACATACCATGAAATAATATATAAGACTCTCTCTCGAGCTCGATTTAAATCGCAATTTGAAACCTGCTATTCTATAAAACCTTATTACAATCTGCAACTTCTCACAAATAAGATGAAAGTACTTTTACTAGGAGTTACAGGAAACGTTGGATCTCGGATGCTTCCCGCTCTCCTTGCTCGAAACCACCGCGTCGTTGCCTACGTACGGACACCTTCCAAAATCCCTTCTGAAGCAAAGTCCAAACTCGATGCTATTATCACCGGTTCGGCTACCGACAGCGAAGCCATCAAAGCTGCAATCATTTCTCACAACTGTGACGCAGTCGTCAATGCAGCCGGTGTGGCTGCTATAACTAGGTTCCATTCCCAAGGAGATTTCTCGACCATCTTTGCAGCTGTCGTAAAGGCGGCTCGAGAAGCTGGACGTGAACGTGGAGGAGCGCCTATCAGGTGTTGGCTCATGAGTGGCTTTGGCATACTGGATAGTCCCAAGAAACCATACACGATGGCCGACTAGTGAGCATTCCTGACTCTTACTATACGAGTAGATTTATTTGGATCTGATACAAATCTCCTAGCATACCGATGTTCCCAGCACACAAGCCGAATTATATGTTGATCAAATCACAACCCGTGGAAGAGCTGGCTTGGTCACTCTTCTGTGCTACGCAGATGTTTCCTAAATACGACACGCCCCGATATCCTGCTGATACGGATGCGGCCAGTAATCTTGTGGCGAAAGCTGACGCCCCACCGGCGTGGACTGAGAAGTTCCGAGGCGTGCCGCTGATTGGGGATTATTTGAATGTTATGGCGCAGTCGCAGAGCTATTTTTCTGTGCTGGAGAATTGTGTGGATTTTGTGGCTGCGGATTTGGAGATGGGGCTTCGAAGTGAGTGGATTGGGAAGAGAGTGGGTGTTAGGGAGAAGAGTAAGGTTAAAGCTATGTAGATAGTTATAGTATCCTGTGATTGGGCAGATTTTCACAACCTCAATGATGTTGAATATGGCATTAAGAAGATCAAATGTTTACTATCATATTTAATATGTCTCATTGCTCAGCCATCTAGGCATTTCAGGCAAACTTTTCAGTTAATTATTGACTTGAGTTAGTCATCTGCTAAAAATATGCAATTCCTGTACTAAACTTGTTTATAACTTATCTAATGTCCTAGAAGAATAAAACGACAAGTGATCTACTGAAATCGCTGGAGAACCCCTGTAGAATACAGTACAGTAGCCGAGCGGCCCACGTAAGCAACACATGGCAGTTGCTCACGACTGAAATCACATTTCTCTTAATGTTTTACCGCTATACCTGAAATCGGCAAAATAATATCCAAGAAGGCTTAGAGACATTCATTCACGAGACGCACGCCCCGATGTTCCTCGGCTTTTCCCTCCGCCAGCCTCCATATCAAGCGTTCCTCCCACCACAACTGCTCTCGCTTGTCACATTACAGTACCTTTTCACTGAAAATGAACGATCCCAAAGCAAAAGCCACCTTTTCAGAAGAGATGGTAAACACTCCAGTTGCTCTGCCAAAGCCAATGTCCTGGTCACGGAGTGTTCGAACATCGTGGGTACCTGATTTCTTGGACAAAATACTTCCCTTGGTAGATTCCATTGCGGTGGCATCATCATACCGCCAGTCTTATGCACTTTTCTTTTTCTACTTATCGGTAATCTTATAGAAGTACGCTGACTCCAGGAGCTTCAAGATGCGATTCGTGCAAACAAATGAAGGTATGCAATCTTGACGCACAATACAGAATGGCACAGCGGCTGACCGAGTTTGGATAATTGCAGATAAAATGTCAAAGAGAAGGCGACGACAGTTGTAAGCGATGCGTCGCTCGAAAGCTATACTGTACCACAACACCAGTGGAGAGAAAGAAACGAAAACTGACAAAGTAGTCTTACCAAGATATTTCACTAGCAAGCGGAATACTAACAGAATAAAGCAAGAAAGACGCATTTGATGAGATGGAAGACCGGATTAAGCGCATGGAGTCTGCCATAATTACGTCGGGGCTGATCGAGGGAACCGAGCCGGAGGAGGAGACGAGAGAAGACAAGAGCTCTGATAAAATAGAAAGTCAGGCAGACTTGTCCAATCATCTCTCGAACTTAGTAATTGATGCTGAAGGGTCTCCCAACTTCATTGGTATATATTGAAGCCACTTTAATTGCCTCAGTGTTCCTGACAATGATATTTAGGCTGGGCTTCTGGTTTCTCGCTTCTTTCTCCGCAAGGAATTCGCTGGATCTCGGACAAGTTATATGATGAAGACGATATAGTTCGACTCACGCAGCTTTCAAAGCGCGATTATGGTATTTGGGGGAGTGGGGACGCTGATCTTTGGTATCCTCGGCCACGGTCACAACACTCACCTCTACCTTCCAAGAATCTTGCATCAAAATACGTCGATTGTGAGTGGAGGCTTGAAATCATCTTTATAGGTGTTTTTGCTTATATCAATAGGCTTTTTTAAAACATTTAATAACGTCTTCCCCGTCGTTCATCCGAGAGTTTTCAACTCCTACTTTGAACGACAGTATACTTCAGCCCCTCCCGGAGGCACTGCGTGGTACGCTTTACTTAATTCTGTGTTAAGTTTAGGAAGTATCGGAACAAAGGAAGAACTAGAGGAAGGTAGTTACCTCATCGATTATACCTCGCAATCTCAGGAACCTGGTGTGGAATTTTTCCGCAACGCAAGTAGCTGTTTCCACGGCTTATTGTTTAGAGAGGCCAACCTGATGGCAATGCAAGCGTTGACTCTAATGGTAAGTCTCTTCAGTAAAGACACAGGTGGTCTTATGACTAAGTGTATGAAAAGCTTTTCATCACAACATCAAGTCCCAATCCTCAACCATCCTACATGATGACCTCCGTGGTTGCCAACCTGGCAAGTACTTTAGGCCTTCACCGACGTTCGAACAGCTCTAGTCACGATGCAGAAGAGATTGAACAACGGAGAAATGTCTTTTGGGTGTTTTATGTATTGGAGAAATCAACAAGTCATAGCTTAGGTCGCCCCTCTTCCATATACGATGACGATATCGCCGTTGACTTGCCACCTAATGGAGCTGTAACAATACAGGCCTCTACCGGAGCAAAGTTGTATGACTTCTTCCAAAACCAGACCACTTTGAGTATCATCGAAAGCCGCATATACAGCGAGTTATACTCTGCAAGCTCACTTACGAAATCAAGGGAGGATCGCATGAGAGTACTAGGCAAGCTAGACGACCATCTAAAACGCTGGCGAGACGCGATACCAATCGAGATAAGACCAGAGCATCCAATTTCATGCACGAATGAACAGTATATCCCAGTAGTCATGATGCACTTCATCTATTTGGAAGCGGTAATACAGCTCCATCGCGTATCAAGTCGTCAGGATATTTTCAGGAATGATCACACTACGGAAGCAGAAAGCGGTGATGAGCGGCTTGATAACCGAAGTCATACAAGCCAGTTACTCTGCCTCGCTGCTGCGCGGAGATCCATCCGTTTACTAGATACAATTGGCAACAAACCCCGGCATAATCAGCATTTCATGTGGTCAGTGATGGTTTTGTTTTACGAGGTTGATACGCTAATTCTGACCTCAGGAGGGCGCTATATTATCCTCTCAGCGCTTGTCTTGTTCTCCTGTCTAATATATTTTCAGACCCGCAAGATCAGCATGCTGCTTCTGACATCCATTTGATGAAATCGATCACTTCATTCTTGACTCGATTTGTCAATCCAACGTCCTCATTCGCTGCCACCCCGACTGTGAACATGTTCCAAGAGCTTTATAGTATTGCCGCACGCCTTGTAGCAAAGGCACCTTCGTATGCAAGCCAGAGTTCCAAGAGGTCAGCTGAAAATGATCTGGCGCAAGCGGAATTGTCCATAGTAACATCTGAAGAGCTTTTGTACTCAAATCTGAACTCACAACCTACAGAACCACCTGTGAGTGTTTGATCCCTTTGAAATTTCCTCTTCTCTTCTTCGTATACTCATGTTGGGTCTTCTAGGCTCAACGCGACGCAATGACAGCAAACCTTCAAAGCGAAACCAAGACACATAAACCTTCATCTAGATACAATGACCAACAGGACTCCCAACAAGATCAAGATGTTCAAGACATACAAGATGTACGTGATGTACAAGAATTCCTGTTTGACGATAACCCTCTTGGATTTGCGCCATTCATCGTTGAAAGAGCGAGCTACCTGAATTACGACCCTCCCCTCTCCCCCACGAGTTCAGAATGGGGCACGCCGAAAATGTGGGTGCCATAGCCAGATCTAGCCAGATGTGCCGAGCCTCGCTTGCGTATCTTTATCAGCTTTCGGGAAGCGTTGTGTGGCGTGGGCAAGCGGTCGAATAGGAGTTAAGGAAAGTCATTCATTCGCTTAGCAAATGTAGTAAATTACCAGTACTGTATTGGAACCACGTCTCATATCCTTCTACGATAGTGTAAAGAGATAAAAAAAAATTAGGGGTTTTCAATAGTCTGAGTATCATTGGGAAGATGATACTAGTGATCACAATAAGTTCTTTCCCGGACATAGCTAGATTGATTTGACATCGCAAGTACAGTACCTGTTCATGCTTCTTTCGGAAACATTGTGACAGCCTCGGCGTTTACAATGATCGACGAGCTCAATTATGCACCTCTGGCATCGATTATTCGGGGCTGATGCCTCTCTTTGGCAGTAGCAGCAGCACCACTAACCTCATTGATATTCGTTCCCAGAAACCCTTCCCGATTCTGCTGAGTCCCCATGAAGATTGGAAACAATTGTCATCCAAAAAGACATTTGGTTATGCAAGAGTATAGGATGTTTTCTTCAATGACATGTACCTCCGTACATCTAGAAAGCACCTTCCATTCTGAAGAAGTATGCACCAATCGGAGAAGGTACTCGGTACGAGCAAACGCCACATATGTATGCAAAAGCCATGTAAATTTAGAAAACCGATTGCTTGAAGATCAGTATCCCGATATGATAAGAAAGATGCCGAGAACCCGGATTCGCCACTTTAGAAAGTAAGAGGGCTGGTTTTGATATTTGTTACTCTAGAGGTTCCGGAAGGTACAGCTTGGGTAGATTAGGATAACGCTGCTTTGCCGCAAATTGGGGTTGAGGAAGCTGAAAATAAACATCCTGACCATGAGTTTCTAGTCACTACTGTATCCTGTTGGAAAGATATAGTTTTTACTCAATAATATGTGCAGACATTCTATACTTCGTAGGAGGATATAAGCCGTGCGCCAATAGGGTTGTCGCTCAACATAACGGAGGTAACAACGAAGCCGCACAAAACCCATGAAATAGATTAATCCCACCGTTGATCATCGTGTTATTCTCCCCAAACCGGGTTCTCGGTCAACACCGAGACATGCTCCACTCAATTTATTTTCATACCGTCTTTCCAATATTCCTGGAAGTTCTTCAAGCAGTTCCTTTTGGCCCATGAACCTATCGAAGCCTTACGAACCCACCAAAAGTAGAACCCGAAAGTGGGGAAAAACCCAATTCTTGATGAAGACTGAGTCGATAGAGGTTAAATCACATGGGAGACGTACTCGAGTACGAGTAAGCTGTACTGTAAGAATATGAAATCCGATTTCAGACCGGTTCATGTGCAGATGTTTTCTGGATCATATCCCAAAAGAAGCTTCTTACTCCGGGCTTCGGATCGTCGTGAACACCGTAGCAAATCGAACTTAGTTCGTAAATCTAAAAGGGTGCTAGGGTATGTGGGTGGAGTACGGAACAGTGAGTGTGAACTGAGGTGAATCGGAGGCTCTTACTCGCTAGAAGCGCATGATATGCGAAGAAGATTGCAATGAGCGAGGGATTCGTGGAAAGCTGTTCTCTGATTGGTCCGACAAGTAGTGAATAGTCTTGTTGACCTCTGAGTCCTCCACCTACTGTACACACCCCAGCATCCTTCTGAAGTTTGATTAACTACTGTAGCGTGCTCTCAACCTATATCGTTATATTGCCCAGATGTGGACTGCTTAGAATGTTTTGGACAAACTAGTGGTAACAACAAGTCTAAACTAACACATCAATAATTATAACTCTACGACCCAAAGTTTAAACAGTAATTGAAAGTTGTCCGTGCCCTACCCGCCAATGTCCGTTCCCTAAACGATGCCAATTCTCACTAAGCTCTTGACACACCAGCTTTACCCTGCAATATTCACCCGTCAACGCCTTCAATGACAAGGCCCCATGTGGGATTCTATATAGCGGGGTGCGGAGTAGAACCAAATCCTACGGGGATCTCGAGCACAGAATATCCACAAGTACGTAATAAAATGAATAACCAGTATTCAACCAGTATGCTCGCCGGGAGTACCAGATTGGGATTAAGCGTTGTACTTCTCATCGATAAGTAGCAGGCGTTTAAACCAGTTTTCTTCTGTTGGATCATCAGTTGGTGGCTGGCAAGATGTTGGACTTCAAAGCTTTCCTGGTTCTCGCTTGTGCCGGCTCATCATGGGCTGCGGTAGTAAGATCTGCATTACCAATTGTCGATTTGGGTTATGTGTTACAACAAGCGACTATCAATGTAAACAAATTCTCATTTTCCATTCAATTGACTGCCAAATAAGTTTCTAACTGTCACCAGGAAACCGGCCAATACTACAATTTCTCCAACATCAGATATGGAGCTGCTCCAGTCGGGGATCTTCGATTCGCAGCACCAGTTCCACCAACCACCATCAATCGCACCGTGAACGATGGTCAAACAGCAAACATATGCCCTCAAGCTGGCCCATACTGGTATCGGATTATGACGAGTTATCTTGGTGGAGCCAATATTACGACATTGGGATCCATTGCTGCTCAAGTAAATGCTGCAGCAGATGCCTTGACGATTGCCAGCGTCCCAGAACCAGATCCACGAGAAACAGAAGACTGCTTGTTTCTTGATGTGATGACGCCCATTGACGCTTTCAATGGAGGCAAGAAACTTCCAGTTCTTGTTTGGATATATGGAGGAGGATTCACAACTGGATCTAAAACCAGTGCCGGAAACCCAGCAAGCTTGATCGCAAAGGCAAAAGAAGATGCTGGTGAAGGTGTAGTTTTCGTCGCCATCAACTATCGTTTAGGTCTTTTTGTAGGTGCTGCAAGTCAAAAAGTCATATGTCCAAAAAGCTAATTTCATCATAGGGATGGCTACCAGGTTCCACATTCGCTGGCCAGGGAGGACTTCCAAATGCCGGGCTTTATGATCAACGTCTTGCCCTCGAGTGGATAGCCGCGAATATTGGCCGATTTGGAGGCGATGGCTCTCGCGTAACTGTTCTAGGCGAGTCTGCCGGAGGAGCTTCGATTATGCACCAAATCACTGCCTTTGGTGGAGCAAAAGCACCTTTCCAAAAAGCTATTATGCAAAGTCCAGGATTTAGTGTAACTCCCGCAGACGCTAAACAGGAAGCTGTTTACAATACTGTTCTTTCTGATGCCCAGAGTCTGATTTCGGCAAACATCACAGATGTATCAGCTCTTCGTGCTCTCGACTCCAAGACCATAGCTGCCTTGAACTTCATTGTCGTTGCGAGATCTAACTACTCGTCATTTACTTTTGGCCCTGTGGTTGATGGAACCTTCGCACCAAAACTTCCTGGTGTTCTCTTGGAAGAGGGCAAGTTTGACAGCAGTGTTGAAGTGATGACAGCCCACAACTCAAACGAAGGCATCATCTTCACTTCGCCATTCCTCGATACGGAGGATGAATTCAGGGCTGGAATTGAGAATCAACTTTCTACAGCAACAACCGATGCGATCGACTACATTACGGACACACTTTACCCAGCTGTATATAATGGCTCGTATTCGTACACCAATGTCAACCAAAGAGCGACCCTTCTCGCGGCTGAGCTGTCATTCACTTGCAATACACGATATCTCAACACAGCCTTCTCCAATGAAACGTACTCCTACTATTTCACTGTTCCTCCAGGACTGCACGGCCAAGATGTTGAATACACTTTCTTCAACGGGGATACCACGACGTTGAATGATGGATCCCCAGTAAATGCGGCAACGGCAAACCTCCTACAAAGATATATTGCCAACTTTGCAACTAGCGAGTGCGCAGATCCCAACGGTCCTGGGCTGCCATACTTTCCTGTATATGGAAATAATGCAACCGTCTTGGTTATAGATTTGGCAGCTCAAGGACAGTTGGCGGTGGACGGTGCTGCAAACGGACGATGTGCTTGGCTTCAGAAGGGCTTATACGCCTAGATAGATATATATTCCCTATATAGCATGAGAAACGAGTATAATGATAATTCCGCAATGTAAATATACCAGATTTGAATTTAGAAACCCTCAGAAGGACTTTTGATTATTGTATCGAGACTTCGTGTGGATGAAACGCTTGTGCCAATTATGATGGGATATCTTCAAAAGAGATGCATGTCCCAAAGGCGATTTGCTCCAAATACATTTGACTGGTGGCCAGATAACCTTTGCTAATCGCATCAGGATGATGGAACCGTACAGGACAACGAAGAATACCTTTAGATATCTCTTGCATTTCCCGCTAAACTGCGGGTCAAGACTGTTTTCTCAGTTCAAGTTTGGCCAACTGGATCAAATATGTACCGTAAGCGTACAACAATTCCGCTAAGCCTGTTTGTTTCCTTGCTTCCTCTCTGTATGGCTACAATTTCTTGCCTACCGACCTACCTCAGCAGGACATCACGCAAACAGCCCCTCTTCAGCTTTGCCGCCATCTCTTCATAAGCAGCTGCTTAGATCAGTAATTACAATTCGCCCAACCTGTATCTGTAACCAATGAATTAGAGCCATGAACTTTGAAATCCATCTCATGAGAAATGCATCAAATTACGCATTACTTGGATTCACATATTCAGGTACTCTCAGAAGGTTATATTACGCAGACAAACCGGTCTTACGACGTGCAGTGACAACATGTAAATTATCTCATCCTCTGGTGGATTCCTAGCTAAATATATGCTGAGACATACAGTCAGTGACAACTTATACTCGGCGGCTTACGAAACCCCACCAAAAACAGCATTTTTGCCTACTTTGCGACAACATATAACTCTGTCCTAACTTTCTAATTTTCTCTAGAATTAAAGACTTAGATTAATTCAAACCTTATAAACCTTTTTATTTAATACTTAACGCTAAAAACAAGGATTAGGTATAAAGTATTAATCTAAGTCGGGTAGTATGATTTTTGGGTGGATTTTCGTCTATTTTTAGTGTAAAACGTACACTTTTTAATTTTATCTAACTTTACTACCTAGCCACTTTATATACTTCAATTTTCGTTATCATCTAAAGTAATACAAATATACACAATGCTCGAATTACTAAGCCTTCTAAGTGTTAGCAATTTCAATTAGGGTGGTGGTAGAATTAATTCGTGTTGCTTTCTATGAGTTTTGGTGTAAAAGTGGCATATGCCGAGTATAAGTTGGCTAGTACTGTACAACAACACAAACACCTCCCACTTTCAAAAACACGCATTTGCTATTATTATACAGACAATTGAGCGGCAACTGCATCGCGAACTGCATCGGAAAGCGTTTCAGTATCCTCTCCGTCAATAAGCCCATTGTCTCGCTTCTCATAGAGGGTTCCTCCTTCGGCCCAGATGCGGCGGAGAGTAAACAAAGTAGCAGCAGGATGGTTATTGGAATAAGCTTCCTTTTCTAGCTCACGCAATCTTTCAAAGCTGGTATAAGTTACCGACCATTTCTCCCCGCCAGTTTGTTTTTCAAACTCAGCAACAATTTCGTGGCCACTGGCAGTGAAAGAGTTGACTCTGAGAGCGCGATTTTTTGCAGCTTCTGGATGAAGAAGGGCCTTGACAACAAGCCCTCCAAAGCTATCTGATATTAGCTTGGTCATCTAATGGCTGCTACGGGATCTGAAATCATACTCCGCAAGTGTTGTCAGACTGATCTTGCCTGTTCCATCTCCAGTCAGGACTGCTTTCTTTTCCTTGACATTGAAACCTCCTATTTCCGGAGCAAATGGAACAATCCCGAAGAATGTGCCATTTGAAGCGCCATCGGCATATGGTCTAGGATCCTGGAATTAGCCTTCCGAAACAAAATACGCATGCCAGTGTGAATAAGCTGATTGCTACAGGACGTTTCGAATAATGAGAAATGTTTGGATCTACTTACCCAGTAACTACGTAAGTGTGGTCAAGATATGAAACCTCCTTCAATGCTGCTCGAACCTTCAACTTTTGTTGATGGGGTGGTTCTTTTGCTGACGTTTCGTTGTATTCTATGTCAGTTCCGTACTCGGACGGGAAGAACCGCTTAACGCTGGGAACCTTTTCAGCAAGCTTGATCAATTTGAGTTGATCAGCAATGACTGCTCGTCCCACAGCGCTGACGATTGTGGTGATACCTAAAACACAGGTTAGGCTTATTGCTGGAAAAACAGATCAACTGACTGACCATCAAGTGCTTTCACAACGTCAGCTTCCTCCCCCGCATTCCCCACAAACACTTCTACCCCATTTTTCTTCAATTGACGAATCAGGTCGGGCTTCTTCTCTACGGTGCTGGGAGATGTGAAAATGGCGATGCGACCGAAAGACGTCTTGGCTTTGACTATTTGATCAGTGATGTACCATCCAATATATCCCGTTGCCCCAAAAATGAGGATATTTTCTTTTGTTGTGGGTGCCATTTTGGTTGGATGTATGTACAAGCGGCTGCAGCGGGCTTATGTGTGTTGTACTTTCAAGATGTGGAAGTTGCGTTTGAGGGATCGCAGCTAGATTCACACGCCCTCCGGTATTCGGATGAGGATTTATAAACTTCTTTTCTTCAAATCCCGTCTGGGCATCAAGACAAGTCACTCCATATTTATGTAATTTGCAGTTGTTTTTGCTGGGTGTCGATGGTTAGAAGGAACACAAAATGAGGGGTTTTCATCATCGTGCCAAGCTATTAGCTACATGCATGCTGATTATAGAATGCTACGCCACCAGGGGAATAGCAACCAGGTATCACCTGTACCTCCTGTATAGAGTTCTTATTTATCCCACTATTTCGAGCTTTTAAGTTTTTTCCTCAACTTTTTTCTCATTCGGAAAATTGTCAAGTGTCTTGCGATTTGCACAATGGCACAGCCTAGGCACGCAATCTGCTTTGGAGGATTTAAATGCCTTGTAGTCTACCTTGTATTGTTCTTGTTACCTCTACAGTCATCTGCATATATTACTGGTAGCCAATCACCAATCATCTGCTCAGAAAACCAGAAAGAATATGACTTTGTAAGTTGAATTCATGAAGTTCTCTCACATACCAGACATACCATTGATGGCTCCTAGATTATCGTTGGAGGAGGCACCGCCGGACTCACACTTGCAACTCGACTAAGTCAGAAGTTGACACAAAATTGTTTTCTCATAATTGAAGCAGGAGAAGATGGCCGTCAAGATCCTGGGATTTTCATTCCCGGTCGACGAGGCTCAACATTCGGCAGCAAATTCGACTGGAACTTAACAACCGTTCCACAAACCCACGCTTCAAATCGAATAGTCAATTTTCCCCGAGGAAGAGTCCTCGGTGGCTCCTCGGCACTGAATCTTATGGCTTGGGATCGAGGATGCAAAGCAGATTACGATGCCTGGGAAGACCTTGGAAACAAAGGTTGGAATTGGAAGAACATGTATCGAAACATGCTTAAAGTTGAGAATTTCACATTTTCCCCAGAGTATGGGAACAAAGGCGTTTCAAAGGGCGGCTTCATCCAGACAACTATCAATCGGATTGCTTCTCCTCAACAGCTCGCCTATGCACCGGTTATGCAAAAATTGGGACTGAAAGTCAATCGAGAGAGTCTTAGTGGCGATAATGTGGGTATATCGAGGCAACCAAGTAGTATAAGATCGGAGGACTATACTCGTTCATACAGCGTTGAATATCTGAAGCATGCACGAGAGAATGTTGTTCTGAGATTATCGACTCGGGTGGCCAAGGTCAATTTTGACAAGCATTTGAAAACCACGGGTGTCACACTACAAGATGGAACGTTCATTGCTGCTAGCAAGGAAGTCATCATCTCAGCGGGAACCTTTCTATCTCCAGGCCTGCTTGAGCATTCTGGTATTGGAAACAAAACGATTCTTGAGAAACTCGGAATCACGCCACTCTATGATTTACCAGGGGTAGGCGAAAACCTTCATGACCATCCTAGAGTTCAAGCTTCATATATATTGAAGCCTGGGTTTGTGTCTGTTGATCGACTAAGGTTCAATGCCACTTATGCCGCTGACCAACTTGCTCTCTACAATGCTCGACTACCTTCAGAGTAAGACTCATCCAGTCTCAGCAATTCCAAAGACCTCAGATGTTGACTTGCCGGAATTTATATCTTTCAGTTATATATATTTTTTAACTAACATTCCACAGATGGGACTACACAGCCTCTGCCTTCATCTACACACCATGGTCCGCCATCTTCCCCTCAACACAAGCCAAACTCCTTAGCCTCGCCAGATCTCTCATCACCAAAACCTCCCCACCTAACTTAAAGAAAACACTCGACCTCTTAACCGACCCCTCAGTCCCCCAAGTGGAAGTAATTTTCACCGACGGCCTTACAGGAACCGCCGCCTACCCACCACCCAACTCCTCCTTGTACGGAATAGAAACCTTTACCCTAGTAGCAGGCCTCATGCACCCCTTCTCCCGAGGCTCAGTTCACATTTCCTCCCCATCAATTACCATCCCTCCCCTCATAGATCCCAACTATCTATCTTCGCCAATGGATCTAGAAGCCCAAACACAACTTGCAAAATACTTACGAGAAATCGCTAATACGGAGCCCCTGAAAAGCGTGTGGAGGGAAGAATATGAGCCCGGTCTCAGAGTACAAAGTGACAAGGACTGGGAGGATTACGCCAAGAACGCGACAATGACGTTTTCTCATCCTGTTTCGACTTGTGCGATGGGTCCTGAGAAGGATGGTGGGGTTGTGAGTGAGAGGTTGGAGGTTTATGGGACGAAGGCATTGAGGGTTGTGGATGCTAGTGTGATTAGTTTGTTGGTCAGTGGACATATCCAGACGGCGGTTTATGGGATTGCGGAAAGGGCGGCTGAGATTATTCTTGAAGATTGGGAGTAGGAATTTGGGCTTGGTTGGTGGATGGAATAGCATCAAATATGTGCATCATGGTCCGTGGCGCCCGATAAACAACAACCGTGGCACTGACCAGCTATCTCGTTGTTCTGTTTGGCTCGCTTAATTTAAGTCAATAGTACAGCTACCAGTCTTGATCCGCCGGAATAACCGCTGTAACTTTTTCAGGATATTAGGGCAATGTTGAAGCGCTCTGGAATGCTGGGACAGCGAGAGGTCTCTACTACTGTTGTTATCAATGGCAATCAATGTGTCTCAACATGTAAGGATTGTGCTCAAAAGTATTGATTCGTATCCTAGGTCGTTTGGTTCGTCACCGAATTGCTCTCCACTCGATCGCGCTAATATTTCTACCCGTATTCATTGTTCTCTTCGTCTGCACAAGGTTTCAAGACTTGTAAATATCCGAGTCGCTATGAAGGTCAGTAAATGTGCGCTCGTCTTCAAGAAAGAGCATGGACTCACAACTTTCCAAATTTCTCTCTTCCCTCCGCATCCTTATTAACCCACACACTTACACTTGTTCCGCAGCACTTGAAATTTCCATATCCGTCCTCACCGATCCGTACTTCTTCTTTCTCCCAGCCAAGCACATCAGTCCAAATCTCACCACAATGCATCTCACCAACATGCATTCTCTTTTCGCCAGGTCCAGCATTAGACATTACCACTGCACATCCGAATCTTCTGTCCCATGTTCCATATCGAACCCAGCCGATACAGGTAGGGTAATCAAAATAATCTTGTTGGAGGCCATAAGAGTAGAGCTTTCGTGCCAAGGCGAGATCTGTCGCCAGTAAGAATCACGACAATGAAAATTAAGGAAGTTTCTTACCTGGAAGTGCACCACCACATGATGGCGGGAATGGATGCTCTCCTTTGATACCGTAGAGATCACCATAGAACAAGCAAGGATATCCATCGTACCGAAGGAGAATGAGTGCGTATGCTAGTGGCTTGAAGAATGGCTCGATGGATGCCTCAAGTGCTTGGTATGGTTGAGTATCGTGGTTCATAACGAGGGTCTGTGATGGGGTTTAGCGCTTCATATAAGAGTAACAGGTGTTGAAAGGCTTACCACAGCGTTAACAGGAGTGACCTTGACCAGCGTATCATTGAATACGGTTCTCAAGTCCGCGTTCTCGGTTTTGCTCAACTGACTAAAGTTGTAGACGAGAGGGGCGTCAAACAAACTGAACTTCTTGCCCATTCGATCCAGATATTTCGTCATATCAGACAGGCTGTCTTTCCAAAACTCGCCAACGAAGAACCATCCTTCTCCATGGGTTTTGTCAAGCTCCGTGATCAGCTGACGAAGAAAGTCTTCACTGAAGTGCTTTACAGCATCAAATCTGATACCCTTCAAGGTAATCTGATTACTTAGCCATATACTCCAGTCTCTGACATCTTGTGAAACTTCCGGGTGGTCGTAATCGAGATCTGCAAACATGAGGTAGTCGTAATTTCCCTTTTCAGCATCGACATCATCGCCATCGGCCCAACCTTTGGTTTTGTCACCAAGAATCTTGTAGATGGCAGTCTTTTCGTTGGCAGCATTGTAATCCGTACCAGAAAAATGATGCCAATGGTACCTCATCTTGGAGTATTTGCCTTTTCGACCAGGAAAGTCGAAACCTAGCCATGCATCAATCTCATAAGGATCGGATATGTTTTTGTTTCTGTCCTCAGGGTCAACCTCTTGAACCTGGCACTTTTCCTTGCGGTCCGCTGCAGCTTTATGATTCAAGACTAAGCGCTGGGTCAGTAATTCAATATCGGACGCAGAACTACACAACTCGGAACTTTACCTGCATCCCAATATATTCCCATGCCACAATCATTAGATGCCTCGACGAGCGCCATAAGTTCATCCTTCGTACCCCACTTCGTGCCTTTAGATCCCTTCTGATCAAATTCGCCCAGATCATAAAGGTCATAAATATCGTAACCATTTCCTGATGGCGAGGATGCTTTGCATCCCGGGGGAATCCAGATATTATCAATTCCAGTTGCCTTGAGCTTTGCAACATTGCTTGCCAATCGTTGCCAGTGTTTCTGATCGTCCGGGACGTACCACTCGAAGGCTTGCATCATGGTCATGTTCTCCTTCGTGGGTTCTTGCTCTACCAAAGTTTAGATATCTTCATACTATGGGTGAGACAGAACTTACTTGAATCCCCCATCTTGGCGGATGATTCAGGACTGTGATCTCTGAAGCTCACGGTAAAGGCAATTTAATTGTAGAAGTACTCGGAGTTTCAAGAAATGGTGGTCAAAAGCAATGGGAAGAAAAATAAGATAAGAATGAGGAAGTTCTTGCCGTCTATAGCCCGTCTCTTAACCCCACTACTGTAAGTGAATATGCGAGTAAGTTGGGTGAAGATGGAAGTAGACTACTGTACAAGTACGAGTGGCTGAAAGCTGCTCCAATCATATAGAGCTACACATGTGCTCAGATAAGGCCTGGGCCTTCAAAACCCTGGATTTGACATACATGACGTAGATGGCTTTAAAAGCTAACAGAAAATTCCTTCAAGATACAGAATTTAAACTGGAAAATTGAAGACATTGCGTTTGAGTTACGGCATCAGGATAAATCGGACTTCCATCTTTGAAATATTGCTGGTTGAGTGGTTGTACTCGTACGACTGTTGCACAAAACGCTGTAGAACCAACCGTCGGGGCTGCAGGAGCATGCATTGTGGATGGCACCGCGTCAATCTCGAAATTTGACACAAATAGTACTCGATGAGAGGCATTCAATGACATTATTTTCACCACCAGAATTCTCATGAACATAGTACTGTGCAGTAACTACTGGGTGATGGAGTAAAGAATAGGTAGTCATAGCTCGCTTGCGCCCCTGATGGGCCTGAGGTTGACGAACGAGAGGGGTGGGGTGCGGTGCTTCGACTCCTTGCATGCCATTTCCATTTCCATCTTCATCTCGACGCCACAACCACAATTGTAAGTGCCGACACGAGACTGGATACTCCAGGAAGTGCCTCAAAATACTGCCACTGAACATTTGTACTGCTGTCACTCTCCACTGCGGTGCTTGAGATATGGAGGACGTAAGCCAATAGTTCTTCGCCTGTACGGGTACCCCTGTCCACGGACATTTGGCGGTGACCAATCGCCACGACAACTAACCTTGGAAAAGTCAATAAACCACAGCTCAACCAAACAAAGTACCCGAACACCAGGAGCTCCATCACAAGCCACCAAAGACGAGTCCTGTCCAACCTCAATTCGCTGGATATATTTGTACTGCATTTATCCTGCACATACCCAACTGTCGGGTTGCTGCATGAACCCTCGCCCTCGAGGACCTCCTAAATCATTTGTTTACCAACACTGTCTGCCGCCCACGAAATGGGGAAAAAAGCTACAAAACAGAAGAAAGCCAAAACCCACCTCGATAAATCTGGTTTAACAGTTTCCGCTGATCACGCCATGTCCCCCAGCAGAGAAGCCTCTGATTCCACGATTATCCGTCACGATTCATGGGAGGGACAAACGAAGGGAGCCGAGGAGAATCCTGAAGAGAAGGAGGGAGACGCACAAGCCAGTGACGACGATGATAACGAAGGGAGCACGGCCCGCGGACAGAAATTGGGTAGTCTCGAAGCAAAAATACACGCTGCAGCTCGTGCTGTTATTGCGGACATTGAGAAGGACAACTGCGACGGAAACGATGAGTCGGTCTTGAGTGTGCAAACGGACAAGAGCCACCCTTCTTACAATTCTGGCAACGAAGAATTGTCAGAATTGACTCCTGATATGGATACCTCCGCAATTTCTCAAGAGCATGAAGAGCTTATGGAAAGCATCGAACGCGATGAAGACGACTACAACGAGACGCATGGGTTGGGAGGACACACTGAAGACAGGGTGGAAAGCCCGTCGTCGAAATCTCAATCCGAGAATGATCGAGGGGGAGACTCGAGTTCACATAATGAAGGGGACATTGATGACGACGATGTGTTCAGTCGAGATTCTGGCCACAGCGCTCGGAGCAGTTTGAACTCCTGCCACGGCTTGGACAGCTCAGACAAGCCATATGGACAGAAAGCACTCACTTCCCCAACGGTTGGGGAGGAGGCTGCCAGCACACGCCGTGGATCAGAAGTTTCTCATCTTGAATCATATATGCATGAAATCCCAGAGGCAGGGTCACCTTCACAGAGTAAGGTGCTTGCTCGGCCTCCTTTTCGAACTCCGTCTGCAGTGCGTGCTATGCAAATGTCTTCCCCAACTCCATCAGTCTACAATACGTCTCCTCGATCAGTCAAACGCCATCTACCAACCGTCTCCCGGATCGGAACCCCAAGTTCACACACACCTAGATACAGAACCCCAACACGTCTCAAAGCCAAAAAAGAACAGCCTCTCGTATTGTTACATGTTACTGTTCTGCCTCTTGTATGGCAGTATTCTCATCTTATGCCGTCATCAGATCTTCCAGATACGCTCAAAGATGTCAAAGAAAACTGGAGGCTTCTACAGGAAAAGCTAGCTGACACTGTTCTTGAGCGCGGCATCTTGATCCCTCATCCCCAAGACTCGTATGATGTTCTCGAGGAACGTTTGCTCGAAGCATTGGAATTGCCTGTTCGACCCCGCGCCTTGATATTGAAGTGTGGGCACTATATGGGGCCACTAGAGCATGAAGCCCCTTCATCGGATGAAGATGCTGATGAGTTCTGGGCCGACAAGGCCCGTCAAAAGAAGTGGTGTGATATTTGCCGAAGAGATATAAAGCTCGAGAATGGCGGAGAGCCGGAAAAACGCAAGTTCAGGGTCAAGATATTTGCAAGTAATGGTTTGATGCATGCTGGTGCTTGGGCAGCAGCTTGGAGGGAGATGGAAAGAGTTGATGTGGAGATTGGGCCCTGGATTGAATCTGCCCAACTTGATGAGCTTGAGAGGATGGCTATGTCAAAATCTAAACCTCCAGCAGTTAGTATCGAAGACCTCGAGGACGCCTTTGAAGACGAAGATGAAGATCATGAAATGGTGAGACGTTCGGTCGAGCCTAGCGATATACAACAACCCCATTCTATGGAGATGCCAAGCAGTGAAGATATCTCGGAGATGTCGAAGGACATTCCAGAACATGTTTCAGAAGATGCGCCAGAAGAGATGCCAGAGATTGATCCCGAGGATTTTTCAGACCAGATCTTAGAGGAGGTGCCAGAAGAGATTGAGGATGAGTTAAATGATTCGCCAGAAAAGATCTCGGAGAATTTTGATGAAGAAATTTCAGAAGAAACCTCAAAGGATGCGCCAGAAGAAGTGTCAGAGAATATCCCCGAAAGATTTTCGGAGGGAACCTCAGAGGAAACTCCACAGGACATTCTTCAGAATGATAACATGTCAGAAAGACACGAGGGGCGCGCCAGATCTGTTGATTTTGATGAGCCTGGTCAGCCCCAGGAGCTCGAAAAGAGTGTCGCTGATTACGAAAAGGAGATGCAAGAATTGCTTCTCGAGGAGGAGCAAATGAGGAAAAGGCATGTCCATAGCCCGGAACCACCGACCCCCCAGAGACCTCAGCCTTCTTTTAACCCTCAGCCTTCTTTTAACCCTCAGTCTTCTTTTAACCCTCAGCCCTCTTTCAACGTCGACTCGAGACCCAAGATAAACGAGGACTCTCTGTCCGAACTTTTGGTCGCCGCTGGCAAAGTCGCGATGAGGGATCGTAAGAATCTAGCTATATTGTTTCTGAGTGTTCTAGTCTTGATCCTCGCCCTAAGGCCAGTAGCTTCGTCATCCAGTCATCTTCAAATGGCCGATTCTCCAGCTATTGCTCCAGAAATGCTTCACGCTTCCGACAGCCAACCTAATCCTCCTGCCCCTGAAACTCTTGTTGAAGTGATCCATGAGGCTCCGGTAACTGCAGCAAAGACCTCTGGGCCCCAAGTCCAAACGGCTGGTAAGAAGGTGCAACAACGAAAGTCAAAAGGCTCAAAAGAGGCCCCAAAGAAGGCAGCATTGGAGAAGCCCCCGCCAGCCAGTAACGAAGAAGCGAAGTCAGAGGAATCAGCAGTGGCCGAAACAGTTGAAGGCATACTTGAGGAGGAAAATGAGAGCATAGAGCCAGAGGAGTCTGTTAATACAATGCCTCAGTTGGACGATGACGTGGAGGAGGATATTCAGACCACGCAAGAGCTTCAGGTGGATACTGAGGAGGAGGAGATTGAGGCTATAGAATCCCAGCTTGTGGACAATATGCCTCAGGCGGAATCCAAAATGGGGGCTGAGGAGATTAATCGCGTTGACATGTCGGAAAATGATTTGAATGACGAGGTGGGGGCCATGGAGGAGGAACTGGAAAATTACGAGAATGAAGATGAAGCAGAACAGGCTGATAACGAGGCAGACCCCAGCACAAAGGAAGCGCTTCGAGTCCCTGATTCATCTGACTCATCTGTTCTCCATGGAGATCATGACGAGCATCTAACCTCGGCGACCTCGGAGAGAGAAGAGTTGTAGATTTCTGACTGACCAGGAAAAGGACTCAAAACTGTCAATCTTCTGGAGGAGAGGATGAAGGTTTACAGAACGAGTATTTGAAGAAGAAAGCATATTTGAGCGAAGCGTTTTGTTGGTTTGTATTTGCCCTCCCTTGATTGGAATGTCTGGAATGTTTGGAATGCTTGGAATGTTGGGAATGTTGGGGATATTGGAAAGCAAGATTAATGTGATATGACAAACAATAATGAAAAAGTTATATCATGCCAGCCAAGTTGAATTTTTTGTTGTGCAAGAGTTATTTGCTCGCAGAAAAGTAACGTTGTCGTTTCTCGGGATCGTATCAGGTCCTTGTCGTGTCTTACTATGCTTGGTGATGCTTACTCCAAAGTTACGAGTACGAAGCGATAGTTGGCTACTTTGCTGTACCTAAATAAGCGAATATACCACGAGATGGGCGTCGACTACGGTTGATCGCCTTGATGGCGCCATTTTGTCTACGGTCTCGTAAATCTCTTATTCGCTAAACGACTCGACTACGACCTCATTGATCCTTTGCGACAGAACTGCCATCTAGATACTACTTCATTTCCTTACTAGTAGAATCACCAGCGGAGTAATGTCAGCTTCATACGAGTAGGTAGTAGGTAGTTCTGTCATAAGTGCACAATATACCCCCACGCCCGTATGGAATTAGAATCGTATTTGGAAAACAGGCGCATATCTAGGAGTTCGATCTACTGACCCACTTATGTATCTACGAGGCGACAGAATGACGCAGATTTAAAAGTGAGGGCATAAGAACTCGAGGATGTTCATGGCAGGGCATATATAGTGTCCGCATACATAGTAACAGTGGGATATGGTGATGACGTACTTGTAGCACTGGTTTTATTTTCATTGGATGTGTATGTAAAATGCTAATAAAACATGGGTGGTATATAAGTGGTAGTTTTGTTGTTTACCGTTTTTATTTCAAGTTTTGATTTATAATTGGAAGCATGTTTTTGGGGAAAATTGTATTCCATCTCTAGAAGTATTGTGTTGGTTAACGAAAGTAAGTGGTCCTGTTTTTCTTCCAAACAAATCCCCGAGTTTCCCTCTATTTTAGTACAGTCTAGAACCCAATCCAAAAGTAACCCCTTGTCTAAGCCCCCAATTTATATCCCCCCTTTCTAATCCATACATGATATTGCTATCCTTCTTACTCTAATGTCTATCGCTAAAATTCCAACTCGATACCCATTATCCTACACGTGAACTCCGATCGACGTCGACCACAGGGACTTGTATCGAAAGACACAAGTGTGTGTAATGCAGGTGCTCTAAATGGCCTCTGTATCATCGAGGACGGCATTCTTTCTGCCGTAGTACTGTAATTGCAGATGTTAACATTTGTACTTTGCTACATACTTTTCTTGCTTCCTTGCTTGCTGATTTTGTGAAGTCTTGGGGCTATACTTACTGGGTCATCTGGTTGAGGCTCTGGCTTTGGTCCAGGATCACGGCTTGGAGATCCGAGAACTGGGGAAGTTTCGTACATGGCCATGGAAAACGACATGTTTTCGATTGGAGAGGATTGAATAGTTTGAGATTGAGAAGTTATTTTTGAGGTTATGAGGTTGATCTGAAGAAGAAGAAGAAGTGCTCTTGTCGAGTTTTGAGAAGAGTTTTCTGGTTGAGGAGATGCTTTGAAGGTTGATTGAGTTGAATGTGAGACATTTCTAGAGAGGAAACTTGGAGTTCTTATATCTCTTTGATTTCCTTGTATCACCCATCATCCTCACTTCAGTAATGCGCAGTCCGCCTATGGATGAGCAAATGGAAAAGCCTGTAGCTTCAATATGAGCAATGTGCATATGGAGGAGCTAATCAGAAAGCCCAGGCCTTAGCTTCAATGAACTGTGAAGGAGGCATCCCGCAGTATGTTCTCCACTCTACATTCGCTCTCCTACAGCAGCACTTATGCGTCATTCAAGAAGTTCACTTGATTGGAACTTGAGGCTGAGCGGCTCACCGTTACACTTTCTATTAACCGGGTGCTTTTCGGAGACTTTCAGTTGACAGGGCTCTTTGAGGAGCTGGGCCAACTAGGAGATCTGATCTGCACTGGGGGTCATTAATCTCTGTTCCAACTACTTGGTGGCGGTGCTTAGCGAAAAAAAAGTCTTTAGAGGAATCCCTTTTTTTCCTCGGTATGCGTCGATCGTATACCCAGGGCATATTTTTATGAACTTTCTTGTTCATCCAGACCAGCGGATCCTCTTTAGTCTTCAGCCACCCGCTCCTAGAAGATTTGCTAGTAGATGTTGGATGGTGGATGGTGGCTTTGGTTTGCTCAGATGAAAAGGCTGCCTGAAACCTGAGACTGCTACCGGTCGAATTTAATCGAAATAGGCACCGAGGCACCTAAAGCTATTTGGATACAAGATCCTGTGATTCGTCCATCCTTTACTTGGCCGCTAATATCGGCCGTAACAAAAATGTGAGAAGCCAATTGACTCGGTATGACGGGACATAAATTAATATGTTTTTTTCGGTTTCATCTCAATTATTCCTAGCTTAACCCCTAAAACCGTATTACCAGGGTGTTTCATGATGTTTTTTCACACCCGCGCGTCTACCGGTACATGTACAGTACATCTGCCAACGAACCGTTGTAAGCACCTTATTCTACTCGGCTGCCGTGAGCGAGCGCCGTATATCCGGGATCTATACTCGTTTACGTCAATTTGTCCTCACGTGAACATTTACTACATAGCCCATCTTGGCAAGAAACTCAAATCTGACTGGTAGGATTCCCGTCAAATGCTATCTCGAGACCATGTATTATCACCGCCAGATTTTCGGGGCCCAGTAAACCGGCTCTGCAGATACTTGCATCTCGTCCGCCCTTCGTCATTGAAGGGGTAGGGATATGTATGGGGAAGCTGAGGCACCCAATTAATCGAGATGGATTTTCCTCATCCACTTCCTCTACTACTCGCACATATCTCACCCTTAAATGGGACATTTGTGGCGAGTAAACAAGGATTGTTTGTATTTCTAGCGATGGTGGTTCGAAAGAGTCCAAGACTCATTGCTTTCAGCCCTACGAGTAAGCATCCAATCGTATCCACGATTCCACATTCCACTGCCCTCTCATTCTCTGCATGAACCTGAGATAACATGATCGTAAGGGCGAGCGCGCAACACGAAAACTTAGTCATGTGCGAAATCGATCGTTTGGTGTAGGAGTAACGCCTTTGTGAGTGCCTCAGTCAAAAATAGCCAGGCAGCTTCTCGGTTCCATTTAGGTTCTTTTCTTTGCGGGTGAGTAATAAAGTTGGTAAGCCAGCTCTGCCCCCGTGGTCTCGGTAACGAATTAGGGTTCGGTGATATCTGGATCTTCGGCCAACCATACTTCCGAACTTCAACTGAAATTTTTTCTTGTGTTTCTCTACTCAGCTAAGCATATTTCTCGAATCGATGACGTTACAGGGCTGATTGGTGGACTGCAGTCATTCTAGTTGATGTGAGCACTGACCGAGTATCATTGTGTTCGATAGAATATGGTCCGAAAAGTGTCCGCAGTTCTTGATTCTTCCAATACACTCTCGAACCTCGGATCATGGACAGTCGTACAATGATGTTCCTGCAGAATTTCGCCCTTTCTGTGATCCGAGGAGAGTTCCAATGCATATGCGGCGACTCTCGTGTCCAGCCTTGCTTTGCGTCCGTAAGTTCCAGCCCAGAGCCCTCCAGACTAATACTAACGTAGAAATCTGCGAGTATTGCCACTATACACTCTATGGTGGATGTTAGTTAATATAGCAAGAAATGTACAAGACTAATACTAATGTAGAGATTGAAGATTGGCGAGCCACTATATGTTCCATGACGGATAGAGTGCAGTGCAGATAGCAAGAAACTCACCAGACCAGTACGAATGTAGAAACCTGCAAGCATTGGCACCCTTCATTTGTTAAATACTTTCAATATAGCAAGACACTCATTAGACTAACACTAATATAGTAATATTCGAGCCCATATATATATCGAAATAGATACAACATTCCACTCTTGGTTACTTGAAGCCGTTAGTAGTATATTTGATACAGTTGTCAACTTAACATAACAAGAAACCTACAGGACTTTTACCAATATAGAAGTGTTCGAGGCATTACATCTTCAATAACAGAAGACTTCAGTCGCATAAGACATTCACGAGCTACATCACTCAATATACAATCGACGGGTTCTAGCACACCAAGAAACCTCCTAGCCTAATACTAATACGAATACAGAAGTTCGCCAGCCACTATACTTTCAATGACAGAACTTCATATAACAAGAAACTCACCGACTAATACCGATATAGAAATCCGCGAACACGCCATTATGCATCATATGCATACGTTTTACAAAATCCAGTAGTGTAAGAGAGGCGGGCATTACTCCGTACACACCTAGATTACAAAAACATTATCCTGAGACCCGACACAACTAAAACAATAATACGAATAGTTTAAAATAACTGTTAATTTTCACCCCTCATTAACCTAGGTAAAATATGACAATTTATTTGCTTGTACTAGACTTTTGGCATAATAAAATTCTATAGCGTGTACAGAGCAATGCCCGCCATTCTTGCGAATACCGTGCCGTCTAATTGCCACCGTATCCCTTTTCGTTCCCAGGGGGTGCGAGAAGCGAGGAAATGAAAGTTGAAACAATGCAATGGAATATCAACCAAGTCAGCTGCAGCTTTCGAGAGCGAATTGAAGCAATGCAATGGAATATCAACCAAGTCAGCTTCACCACCAACGTTACACTACTTATGAACTGATTAAGAGCTGCTGCCTACGAGGCTTTCTAGCTTTAAACTTTATTGCAAGCAACTCATTACCCTTTTGACTGATGTACTGTACCTATGTAAGTCTCACCCAGAGCTTTCAGCAATCAAGCCGCAAGAACGCAGACTTTGAAACAATCCCACCAATTCAGATAATTTTCACAATCAGCGCGTGTTGATGACGATGTGAGCACCTTCCTCGTATATAAATACGGAAAACAGAAAAGAAAGATAGCGAGGCGTCGTAAAAAGGAGTCATGCTCGTTCAGCTGAATATGTTAGATGTGGGGGTAAATTTGGGGAATACGGTAGACGTGGGGGGAACTGTTCAGCTATCTCTCGGTTCTTGGAGATAGGAGGGCAGAAGTATTGGGTTAACGCATTGGTGCTTGTTCGTGTGGAGCTTCAATAACGATTTTCTGTTTTTAAAAAGCTGGTGGGTTATCCTCTGGACCTCGTAACGTCTTGATTAAAAAAAGGACTCCTTTTTACGATGATCAAGAGATCGCCAAGTGAGATAAACGTAAAAGCATTACTATTAATTGCTAAGAAATTTCATCGTACTAGAGAAAATATAGACTCCCATCATGCATTTGGGAGCACCATAAGAGTAGTATAGATATAACATCTCACGTGTAATCAAAACACATAGTAGTCAACTACTAAACCGAAGAACCCTCCTCCTCTTATATATTTTCTCCTGAAACAGAACCTAAGCAATGTCTAAATACCAGCATACAAAAGGAGGAGGGTTATAGGCTAACGAGTAGGTCCACATCAACATAGAGAACAACCGCTAAGAGAATTACCCAGGGCTCTTTTCTTTTGAAAATAGTTCTAGGAAGAGTTATCTACCAAAACATAAAAGGAACTCTAGGGATCCTTCTATAGAAGTATAGAAACCATATAGGACTTAACTAAAAATTAGGGGGTAAGGTAGACATTTGTACTTGAAGTCAGATAATTCAGTGGATATTTACGGAGTTCATTCTTGCTTTATATATTGTCAGAGTTTAGTACGCTTATAACCTACTGTCTATATTCATACATGTATATACTCACTATTCGCATATACTCACTATCTTCATATCCTCACTTTTTGTATATACTCACCTTCTGCACATACTAACTTCTTACATGTCCTCACTATAAATATTTACTTAGTAAGTATATATTTATCCTTAATATTTATATATTATAACTATTTATAAGCACTCGTTATTTGCAAGTACTCACTTTGTACAAGTGCTCACTTCTTTAAGTCTTTACTATTTATAAGTATTCACTTCTTCATGTATTCACTTCTTTAAGTATTCACTATATGCTACGAGTATTCACTTCCTCAAGTATTCACTTCTTCAAGTATTCACTTCTTCAAGTATTCACTTCTTCAAGTATTCACTTCATATATTTACTTCTTTTTATATTCACGTTCGTTCTACGAGGGAGAAGGGGGCATATATATAGGACCAGCACCTAGGGGATCAAGAGTCCTAGGGTACTATAAGCTCTTTCTATTCCTATTTCTATTCCTATTCCTAAAAATAGAAATAAAAAGACTAGCTATAATAGTCGGGTAGAAAATATAAAGTTATTAAGTGTTCCTACTCCCGCCGCTAGCTCTTATTAGTTATTTATTTATTCTTACGTAATATAAAGATATCCCCCTTTTATATGTTCTCATTATACCTATTTACTTAATATTATAAGTGTATATGTATCCTAACTATTTATATATCCTTGCTATTTATAAGCACTCGTTGTTTATAAGTACTCACTTCTTCGAGTATTCACTTCTTCGAGTATTCACTTTATTAAGTATTCACTTCTTTATATATTTACTATTCGTAAGCATTTACTTCCTTATAAACTCACTTCTCTCTATACTCACTTTTCTCTATACTCACTTCTCTCTTTACTCACTTCTCTCTATATTCACTTCTCTCTATATTCACTTCTCGTAAGTACTTACTATTTTTATATCCTCACTATCTCAACTTTTCACCATCCCAACTTTCACTATGCCACCCCTCACCACCCCCAACCTCACAACATCCTCACAAAAATCCCTCCCTCTCTCCCTCCCTCTCTCCCTCCCCCTACCTCCCACTCGCTACAACAAGTAGTAAAACCCTAAAAACCCTACATTCTCCCTCTCTCATTACGAATTCTCGCTCTCTTATCCCAATCTCTCTCTCATCACAATCTCTCACATACATAACCAAAGCCAAAGTCAAAGCCAAAGCCATTCAACCTCACATCCCCACAAAATAATAGAGGGTTAGATTTGGTAAGACCACAAAAGTTCATATACATAAATTCTATCATTAATCTCATCTCATCTTAACCTATTCTATTAACACTCATTCATTACCCCCCAACACCCCCAACCCCAAACCCAATACACAGAAAAAGAAAGAAAAAATGAATACACAAGAACCATACAAGAACCCCCCCTCCCAATAGTCATATGATTATTACTTACGCCCATTTCCCCAAAACCGCCATGAGACCCGCACCTACACACATACACCCATAAGCCAAAAGCAACATCTTCATACTGGCATTTCTCATCTCCGGACTAAACATGAAATCATGAGCCATCAACTCCACCAACCCCGTGTAAATCAAGATCCCAGCCGAGATGGAGTCAAAAACACCATTGACGATCCGGGTACTCTGACTGTTGGGTTCTAGCGAACTCCTCACGCCTAAACCTGCCGCGATGGCAATGGGGGTAGTGAGTCCATATGCTGCGCCTAAAGCCCAGGGCATCCACCACTTTTTCTTGGGCCAGGCCGCTGTTGCGAGTCGTGAGCCGAGACCCAGTCCTTCGAAGGTTTGGTGGAAGCAGAGGACTATATAGAGAACTACAAAGTCCTCGCCTGCTACCGCAAGCGTGAGACCGATGAATATGGAGTGGAAGATGACTCCAAATTCGAGGATGAAGAGACCGGTCATTTGAGCGGCGAAGTGGTCGTGATCTGACATGTGGTCATGATCTCGTTGGTGGCCCAGATGATCGTCTCCTCCTGGAGGGTATGTGAAATCGTCTTCTCGTCCTGGGACCCCCGTGGTTTTGGAGGGAATGGTTTGGAGTTGTGATGATTCGGCTGTATGGATGGACTGGCCGTCTGAACTGTGGCCAATATGTTTGGTTTTTAGAACCCCATTGCTTGAGGCGGATGTTTCTGATTTCTCCTTTCTGATGAAATCTCGTGCTGGATCATTGGTTTCTAAATCATGTGAATGCCCTTGGGTCCCAAAAACATCGAATCGAGCAGCCATGAGCTCAATGAAGAACATGACGAAAATAGTCATCAAAACGATTCCGGCTGCCCAATCATAATCTGTAATAGGTCCGGTATTACATGGGTTATTCAATGCTTCGTTTGCTGGAGAAAGTAGGTGAATAAATGCTGTGGTGATGATAACTCCACTACCAAAATGTTTCGTTATAAAGAATGCCAGTTTGGGAACGTGCATTCGTTTGGTTCGTGCTGCTGCAATGGGTAATAATGCTCCTAACATGGACCCAACTCCAATGACAAAAATTGAGGATATTCGGAGGCCCAATCGTCCATCATACTCGTTTCCTGTGCCGCATTCTACCTCCACCGTAGGCACCGCGGGCATAAGGTCCGCCATGATGAACAACGACTTATGTGGTTTCCCTTCGCCCCGTCGGGAGATACTTCCGTCCGATGCGCTCCGTATCAAGTTGTTCCCGTGCTGGTTGTGAGCGTAGTACTTTCCCGGACGTGTTTGGAAGAATTCGAGTAGGAACAAAGGCTATTGTTGTTTATGAGAAACTCGGGAAGCTGAATATGACGATGACGGCTGAAAACTAGTCTCCTCTGGGGATGGAGGGTTTAGATAGAAGAATTCTGGTATCCAAAACTAAAGTTTGATTGCTTTGTTAGAAATTTCAACCCAAACCAAATTTGCAGAAGAGAGAAGGAAGGGAAGGAAGGTGGGAGGGCGTTGGTGGGTTGGTGGGTTGGAAAAGAAATGGGGCATGGGCAGTTTGGGCGGCCGGTAGGAAATACCTTGATGGGTAGCGGGCCCTGCGGCGTTTTTTTACTTCTGTGCTGACAATGACGCTTTCAACTTGACTTTATCGTCTGCAGTACGGAGTAAACACAAATACTTATAGTATAAGTATTTGAACTCAACCCAATTTATTCTAAGCTGACTGGATGAGATTGTGGACGAAGATGCATATGGAGAGAGTGAAGGGGTCCGACGAGTTCGAAAAACGTTACTAAACCGTCACATATTGAATCAACAAACATTAATATCAACCATCTAGAACCTCTCACACATATCATTTACGTTATATATACTGTACCTACTTCGTAAGCTTCCCCCATACCAAGAAGTAATCCCCGCCATCGTAGAATTTGCAAAGCTTAGTCCGAAAACAGTACTGGTACCTCAGATATCGAAGTTAAATCAGTGGAGTCTTATGACGATCAGAAGACATGCAAGGCCAGGCGGTGTTAACTCGCATTAACATGCTCAAGAAAAGGGTTAAGGGTTTGACTACGCGGTGGGCAACTCGCCCTATTGGTTTCCATGCTATCAAAGTCTCCCTAAGAGCCTAAGGCACGCTCATCCTTGCAAGAATTCCATTTCCATTACCATTTCGCCATCTCCGTCAGTAGGTAGCTAAGGTGGACGCCGGAAGGGAGGGGCACATGCGCCTCCAGCAATCTATCGCGGTTTTGGTATGTACTCGAGTAGTTGCGCACGAGTAACGACCACAGAAAGAAACACCTTGATGGGTAGTGGAGACATCCCAGTCCACCACAGCCAATCATCCAACGTCATTTCTTCAGCAGCAAGACCCACAATCATAAGCCGGGCGCCCGGTTCCTTTTCGTAACGGAGACTCTCCCACAGCTCAGCCTGGGCTCTGTTGGATACTGAAAAGGAAAAGGTGATGAAAGGAAAGAGCGGGTAAAAGACAACAAAGACGCAGGTGCAAACATCACATCGCTTAGCTTCTAACAATAACCACCTGTCCCTGTCCAACTCCGAGGAGCAGCCCTATATTGTGATGGCGACTCCGCAGTGGGGGATCAAAGTTGGTGGCTGTTACTTTTACTACTAACGATACGATTCGTACACAATCGTGTCTCACCAACATTTTTGACAAGCGACTGGGACGGGGACGACGGGCTAGCGAATGGATCTCGACATCTCCCCTTTCACAACCGCAAACTGGGAGATGCAGAGCCCAAGTGCTGACGGAATCAGAGCACCTGTCAACTCGCAGCGTGTCAGCATCCCAATAAATCATCTCTCCCAAACTCTCCATACCCCACACGCTGCTTGCCGAGTGGACGAGATGCGCCCCGGAAACTTTTTTTAAATTTGCGGCTCTATCCTGTATGGCTGGCAGTGTAACAATGTCACACAAATGCACCACGCATGCATCATGTACAATGACTGCAGAAGGAAGGATGGACGGGAAAGAATAACACTAACCTTAGCTGTGTCCCTATTTCCAACTCCGCCCCAAGTTTAGAGATGCCCAAGACCCCAAGTTTGATACTGCTATATATTCTTTATTTGGGGGGCGCCAGAGGCGGAAAGCACTTATTCGCCAAGGCATGCGAGGCAGTGATGGTGGCAGCATCTAGTCTAGTACTACTGACCTCACCGAGCAAGAAGTCGCCGGCAGCTTAATACACAAAGCACTTTGAGGCATGTCTTTCCGGGCTCAAATTCCTCGCGTGCAGCGTAAACTTACTCCACATTGCCAACGACATACTCTCCCCATGCAGCAATGGTTCAACAAGACAGCGGGCTGCCTGGGCCGTACAACCAAGGTACGATACCGCCTCTCGGGATCAACGCTTCCACGTGTGCAATCGAAAACGAACATATATCCTGTAATGAATCGCTAAGTATGGCTTGTTCTGGAGGAGGGATCTCGAACACTTATTATGGAAGCGTGACACAAGGTGCATCTGGTGCAGGATAAGCATGATACTTTGTGCAATGTCTTTTGATATTGTCATCCTTCTTAGAAGACCCCAGAGAGATACCTGGGCGACTTGACTTGCATTTCCTATGCAAGACTGGCTGCGGTAAGCCACAGTGGTCTTCCTGTCCTTCCAATAGGACACTCTTGTAACACAGTGCGATTGCGTTGCCGCAGTATTGGCGCGCTTCCTTCTCAGGATGTGACACCTTCCTCAGGCTTAGTATTCATTTGAATACGCGGCTTCTCTGCCACTTCTTGGATTCGAGTTGGTTGAGTATCACCAATTCGGAATAGGAATATTTGCCTAGGAAGCAGGCGCTGTCCTACCGGGATAGGTTATAATTACCACAGATCGAGGCCCTTAGGCGCTGCATGGCTCAGGACATTTCCCAAGCCTTCTGGTAGAACCCGTGCGTGGGGTACAACTGAGTATGCGAATTAGGCACGGCCATGTGTTTGTATAAGACAACCTTCGGTGGTTTGACCTTGTAGATTGCAACTCCACGCCATGACTCTCACGATGAGTACTGCAGCTCCAATCCAATGGCTCTGAATGGCTGATCCCTCCTCTTCATATCGATCGATGATCCTAGAGTAAACAGAATCTCCTTGACCCTGCCCTCCCAGAGCAGGCCAATTTTCCAATTCTGGTCGACCCTGGCTTTCAAGACCCCTAAAACTTGCTCTGGTTCCGGTGTTGCTTTTTCTTCAAAAGGATCAAGCCTCCACTCGAGTTTTGCAGCCATACTCCTCTCCCTAACTCTTTGTGATCTTGCTTTCATCCTCCATAATTCACATCCAAGCATGAGATCACTCTCATAACTATAGACGTTGAAATCGAATTTCGAGCACAATGCCAAGTTCTTCCCAGCTTTGACAGCATATGTTGTGCTAATATTGCCCATCAACGGATTGAGCGTCAAAGTCGCCGTAAGTGGTGTACCACTATGTGCCGGAAGAGTAGCAAACCTTCCCCCAAAACTGACACCTCCGGATTTGTTCAGCGAGCCATAGTACATCTCGGCACCTGCACTGAATCGGCCATAAAATCGATCTTCGGTTCTGGGAGGTTCTCGTTCTCTGATGTCCTTTCTAGGATCGGGCCCAAAGTTGTATAATCCTCGAAGACCAATGAGGCCTCCATCTGTCGAATACAGAGTTTCTGCACTGTATTTTCCCACGTCATATTGGTGCAGAGCCAATATTGTTGCGCCGTTCTTCATTTGACTGTTGCTAACGGCTGAAAGTCGGACTTGCTGAGTCGGACTCAACCTTGACAGGTACAAGGCCTCCAAGGTGCTCTGTGGTAGGTACAGTCGGCCATAGAATAACGAGTCTCGTTTGTCAATTCGTCTCCCATTGTGCCATTCCTCCCACATCCAGGCTTCATCGCGTCGGCGCAATTCTTGAATTTGTCGATACCCTTGTATTACTGACTTTAATTCCACATTTCCACTCTGCGATGAGGCATGTAAAGGCCGCGAAGTATAGAGGTAGGATAGTGAGCCATCGACGAGACCTACACTTCCAATGGCGTATGAAGTGGCAAAATTTGGGGAGGAGAGCGCGGAAAGACTTAGACCAAAGCCGCGGGGAGTCTGGAATTCTAGTAGATCTGCAGCCCATCAATTAGCCTGTGCTTTCAGAAATGCGCGGGTTCAATGTTACTTACCTCTCGCAGTAGCTGTCAATTGCGAATATGAATTCTCACGATCCCAGTGAGTGGTGTCGTAGAAGGCCTGCTGAACATATTCCATGAACTCCAACATTTTCCCCAAGAATTAAACGCAGGCTCGAAGCCAGGAGAATGCAGTCACGAATGGAGAAAAAAAGAACGTAGTGTGAAAGTAGGTCGCATTGGTATTAAAACAGAGCACCAATGGAGTACTCGAGTACTGTAAGTAAACAACGACCTCGAGAGTCGAGTCCTTCCCCAGTGCCAAGACCTTTAAATCGGAAAATTCCCACCCCTGTCTAGCTCCACCCGCAACAACCATTGATCCGCCTATCGGGCGCAATCCAAATTCTCTACTTTATCGACCTTTTATTTTTGCGGCTCGATATCTCCATCCCACCAAAACCACCGATCCTCTCTTCGCACCACACCACCTCCCTCCCCCCAAACCCACAAAATGCCTAAATCCAAGCGCGCGAAGGTCGTCCACCTCACAAAAGTCGACAAAAAAGGCAAGGAGTTAACCCTAAAACTCTTCGCCAACGTCCGAGAATGTCTCGATGAATACCAATTCTGCTTCGTCTTCTCCGTCGACAACATGAGGAATACATATCTCAAGGATGTGAGGAGCGAATTGAGTGATTCCAGGTTCGTGCTTTCTCATTTTCCAAGTTATTAATAAATTTCCAATCGCGAATTCAAGATCTAGAAAGAGCTGTATCCAAATACCCTCTTCCATATCTTCAAGAACCTCAGATCCCAACGAGTAATAAAAACTAACAAGAAACACCACAGACTCTTCTTCGGCAAAACAAAAGTAATGGCCAAAGCCCTCGGAACCACCCCCGCAGAATCCCACCAAGAAAACACCCACCTCCTCTCCCCCCACCTCCAAGGCAACGTCGGCCTCCTCTTCACCAACCGCCCCGTCGCCGACATAAAATCCTACTTCGCAGCCCTCTCAAAGACAGATTTCGCGCGCGCCGGAACCCCCGCGACGCGCGAGTTTACCATCCCCGCTGGAATTGTCTACTCCATGGGCGGCGAAATCGCAGAGGAGGATGACGTCCCGCTAGCACATAGTTTGGAGCCCGAGTTGAGGAAATTGAATGTGCCGACGAGTTTGGTCAAGGGGAAGATTGCGTTACAGAATGCGTATACGGTTTGTAAGGAAGGGGAGATGTTGGATAGTAGACAGACGAGGTTGTTGAAGTTGTTTGGGGTTGCGACGGCGGATTTTACGGTTAAGCTTGTTGCGTAAGTTATTTTCTGTCTGAGAGGAAGTGATGGTCTGGGATTTTGGGCTAATAAGTTTTTACAGATACTGGAGTTCAGCCACAAGCGAGGTCACAGAAATCGCTAACGAGGAAGAAGAATTGTGAGAAATTTGCTATCTGGGATTTCCTATCGTATCATACAAGTTGGGGACAAACTGCTGGCGTTGACCGGCGCTACCTTATTAGGGAAATCAAAAAGAAATTTTGTTGCTTGAGCCCCCCGTTTCTTACCATCCACCCACCACTTCCTTATTGAATAATACAAAGCAAAAAAAGAATCCATCCGAAGCTAAACTAGCGTGGTCAGATGGTACAAAACCTTACCTCTGACCTTACCTCCAAGCTTAGCCAAAAGAACAAAAGGATGTCCACAAGTCGAGTAGTGGACCAAGTCGAGAATTCGATACCAACCAGACTGAGATATGGGTCGAGGGGCGTTGAAAGAACAGTATTCTCGTTTACCATTTAAGCCCCCTGAAAGTGGGGAAAGAGATGATATAGTCGAGTTCAACGTAAAGGTGCTTGCTGACAATACTACCTTGTTGTGAACTGCATCGAAGAGATTCGCTTACCCCTGGTGATAAAGGGAAGAAAGACTGAATGATCGAAAAACCCACCGCAAGACAAACCGAATCATGCCTCGCTGCACAATTAGTACCTTCGAAGCTTCCTAGGGTCCTCATCGTAGCCATTGCTTTCGTACTGTCTCTTGCGTGAGTCGTCGTCGCGTGGTCGATAATCTCGGTCTCGGCTGTCTCTGTATCCATCTCTGTCCCTACCATCTCTACCGCCGTCTCTACCGTCTCGTCCAGAATCTCTAGAATCCCTAGGTCTTACCGGCTCCATGTTGCTACCACTTCCACGGGCTGAGTCGCGATCGTTGTATCCTCGGCTTCCGCGATAACCACCGTTTCTGTCTTCATATGAGCGACCACCACCGCGAGAATCATACCCACCAGATGGTGCTGATGATCCATTTCGATCAGGGGATCCGGAGCCACCATATCCTCCGCGGAAACCACCGCCGCTTGGAGTTCGACCTCCTGGGCCAGCTGGTGCATTTGGGGGAGCACTGTACCCATTTGAACCTCCATACCCACCGCCGCCGCCGCCACCTCGTGAGAAGCCTCCACCACCTTGGTATCCAATTCCACCACGTCCGCCACCATAGCCTCCGCGTTCTTGAAATCCTCCTCGGAAGCCACCTCGACCTCTGCCGCCATCGAATCCACCACGGAATCCGCCACCTCTGAATCCTCCAGGTCCACCAGGTGCTGGTCCTCCAAAAGATCCAGGTCCCATTGGTCGAGGGGGAACAGCCTTTGTATATCCACGGCCTCCAAGTCCTCCTCCAAAGCGGCGAGGTTTCCAGAGCTTGACGGTTCTACCACGTTCAACATCTACCTTGATGCGACGATCCTTGATTCGAATTCCATCACAGGATTCTAGAGCAGCTTTTCACGAAGCGCGAGCAAGGCGCATTTGTCAGTTATTTTGCCCATACTTGTATACCTTAAGTTGGGCATTTATGAATAAGGAAAGGAAGGGGGAAGACAGGCAGCTTGAGGGCCATATCTTTTACATAATTTTTCATCGTTCAAGTTTTGTTGACAACACTGCGGGTAATTAGGGATGTGATGTGTTTACCTCTCATATCTTTCTCTCGTTCATAGACAACAAATGCATATCCACGATGCTTCTTTTTCTTCTTGTTTGGCTTTTCGTCTTGGTGGGTGTCAACAACAATGCGGATCTGGTCGCAAATGTCAGCAAACTGTAACATAATGCGAGGTCTAATTGTTCCTGGACATACTCTTTCTATGGCACCAAATCTACCAAATTCAGCTTCAATATCTTGTTCAGTAGCTTCGTAGCTGAGTCGTGCAACAATGAGTGTCTTGAAAGCATCACCACGAATGTTTGGATCTTCTTGTGGCTTGTCTGTTATGAATACTCGTCAGCATATGTGATAGAAATAATTGCCACTGCGCCAAAAATCGGACAAGTGATAAAAAATGGCAATGGTGACATAATTGGGTTCCCTCACAAGAAGTTGGAACCTCCTTCATCAATTTCTCCTGCCGCTGCTTCTTCTCCATCAGTATGCGATCCTTCTTTTGAAGCCATGACTCAGTTGGGACGTAGTTGTCGTTGTCCTTGTATTCCTGGAGTTGTGGAAGGAATGCTGCGACACCAGTGATGTTGGCTGTTTTGCGCTCACCTGGCGCGTGGTCAGATGGAGGCAAGAATCGCAGAGGAGGCCGAGGGGCGAAGAGAGCGAGGAGATTTGGTGGGAGTTTGTCCGTCATGGTATTGTTGATGAGTCTAACTGCCTGGTGTGATGCGAATTAGAGATAGCCTTAGATCGGCTGTGTTGATGATGAGTTTAGGTAGTTGGGAGAAAAAGGTGCCTGGTCGCGTCGCAAAGGAGTGAAATTGCCATGTCGGGGAAACCAACCTCCGATTTCACTCACGTGCTCACAACTTTTGTGGCAGCGCGGGCAGCTTTTGAATCCATAACTTTGGAAATTATATTGACGCAAGCGCAGTCACATATTCACAATGGTTATTCGCGCAATAAGAAAACCTACCACTGGCCAAGTAAGTTTTGATATCTAGCTTCTTTTCATTGAATTGCACTAATACCTGCGCTACCAGAATGGTGTCGGTGCATTCATTCTCCAATGTAAACGCCTAGAATTCCACTACTGCGACTGGGCTGGTTCTTCAAAAGGAATGAAGTCAGTACTATACTGGAGATCCCCAGTCATACTTAGCTAACAACCTGTGAAGCTCATTCATCAAATCCCGTCTCGGAAACTTTGCGCGCCTCAATCCATCCATCGAAATCGCCATCTCCCCAAGACCTTCCAAACACCCCGTCATCCGAGGCCACTACATCAACGGTCGCGAGAAATCAATATGCGTACGAAATCTAGACGAGAACCAGATCTTAAAGAAGGCAGAGCTGTTACGAGATGCCAGTGGAGAGAAACTGAAGGTTGTCAAGAAGCCCGTCAAGAGTTTGAACGAGAGTGTGAGGGGTATCTGGAGTCCTTTCCATAAACCAGGTGGTACAGGGATGCCAGTTTAAGAGGGGAATTGGGGTTGTATTATATGGTACAAGAGCTTTTGATGATGGCGTTGGGGAAAATGGAAGTGTTTTATACCTTGATGTATATTTGAGAATCTACGTTTGGGAGCTTCCGAGGAGGCTCAATCCAAAGCTTCTTCCATTTCGTCTTGCATTTCTTCTTCCAGTTCTTCTTCCAGTTCTTCTTCCAGTTCTTCTTCCAGTTCTTCTTCCAGTTCTTCTTCCAGTTCTTCTTCCATTTCTTCTCCCATTTCTTCTTCCTGACTCTTTTCGTCTAATTCCACCTCTCCGTCTCCCGGTTCTTCGTCATCAGGATCCTGTTCTCGTTGTAGGGATAACCCAAGAAGTTCCGCACCAAACAACCCCACCAACATCACCATACACCACAACCTCAGAATCCCACAAATATACGTCACCACATACTCAAACAGACTAATCCCCGACACCAGGAATAACAAGAGCCCAATACTATTCGATCTAGCTTCTGGATTGGCGAATCGCCGAAGGAAGAGACATGTAATGGGTGATAGATAGAGTTGAGCCGTTCCCAGGAGCACGTCGTAGATAAGTCTTATTGTAAGAATGTTGTTCTCTGACATGGTTTTTGGTTGCCTCATGCTGGAGTAGTGAAGTCGTTGTTGGGATGAGAGCAGGCAGGTGGATGTATGGGGGGAAGGATCTGAATGGTTCTTATTAATGATGTTTCGTGAATCTAATGGGGTCTATTCACAACTCGAAAGTAAGGGAAGATTGTGGAATCTGGTGGCTCAAGATGAGCTACAGCAAATGTATCCTTTCATTTCTTTTTGAAGGAGCTTTTCAATGCTCTTAACTGTTTATATGGAGTCAAGCAAGTTCGTTGTTCATGCGGATTGTAGGAGATTGAATCAGTACTCTATAAACTACTATACTAAAAAACTTTATTATACAATTAATCTAGTACAACGAAGGGTGTTGTTTGAGAAGGTTGGAAGAATTGATGGGTCGGTATCTTGATTCTCCTGGCCTTTCAAGTAATGTTTGTATCTACTATTGTCTTAAAAAATGCAAGTTGATCAGGAATTGATGGCTTCCAGTAGCGATACCTGATGGACTAAACAAAGGGCGTTCTTCTTCTTTTTCGTTTATTTGTTGAAACAATACATTTTGATAGCATTCTACACAAAGTTTCATATTATTATAAGTCAAGGCCATTTCTGCAAGACAATAAGAAGTATGTCTCCCTTTCCCAAGAGAAGATAGGTGAACCTCGAGCCTTTGTAATTCATTTTCTTTGGAGTGGGTTTGTATCTCAGGCAGCAGCATTGCCCTTCTCAACCTCATAATCTACTCAATCAAAGCCTAGCATCGCCATGCAGTCACAAGTGGCTGTTAACGATATCCACAAACGCAGGCTTCAAACTGGCACCTCCAACCAAGAACCCATCAATATCAGGTTGCTTGCTCAGATCCTTGCAGTTCTTCTCACTCACACTTCCGCCGTAGATGATTCTGGTCTCTTCTGCAGCCTTCTCGCTGACCTCTTTCTTCAACCACTCTCGAATGGCAGCATGGACCTCTTGTGCCTGCTCAGTAGAGGCAACCTTTCCGGTACCAATAGCCCAGATAGGCTCGTATGCAATAACAATCTTGCTCCAGTCACTAATCTTCTCCTTCACGGCTGCGAGTTGTCTGGTAACGACCTTGACAGTCTCGTTGGCCTCACGTTGTTCCAAGCTCTCTCCACAGCAGAAAATAACTCCAACTCCTCCATCGAGAGCGGCCTTTGTCTTGCTGGCAACGAATTGGTCGTCCTCGGCGAGGATAACACGACGCTCGGAGTGTCCGAGAAGTGTCCAGCTGATTCCAGCGTCTTTGAGATGCTCAACTGAGATCTCACCGGTGTAAGCACCGTTTGGCTTGTCGAAAACGTTTTGGGCAGCAACCTCGATAGGTGCTTTGGCAACTTCGCGGGCAAGGAGGAGGTAGAGGGTTGGTGGAGCGATGACAACCTCTGTAAGAAAGTTTCGTCAGTAAAGGGTCTCTAACTATGCGTTGTTCTATTGCTTTGATAGAAAAATATCGTTGTCGGGTCTCACAAAGTGCCCTCCTGATCGAGAGTTCCCGAGACCCTCAACAACACAACCAGACAAAGAAAGGAGAACTCAAACTCACCAGTCTTAGGATCCAATTTGGAATCATTCAAATGATTGATAATCTTCTTGATGCCCTCAGCAGAGGAGTTCCTGTACCAAAATCAGTATCACTCTCTCCAACTCCCCTCTTTCCCGCCCAAATCTCTCTCCATCCAAACGACCCCGCGGTTCCCAGCAAAATCTGGCACTTACATCTTGAAGTTTCCACCGACAAAGAATTGACGAGCCATGATTGCAGATTTCCGAAAAGCAAAGTAATTTAATTGAAGAATTATGAAAGGATTCGTAGGATAGAGCAGTAGTTTTCAAGAACAAGGTGGGATGTTGCTGTAGCAGAGAGGTTCTTCAGACGTTGTCAAGCTGAGGTGGTGGGGGGAAATTCAAGGAAGAGCCCCGCGGCCAATGACGCCCGAACCATCTTGTTTTTTTCTTCTTCCCTCCTATTGCATTCAATGCGCGAAATTCCTCTCTCTTTCCCCACGTGAAATCTCTTTTCTTATTTGTATCAAATATTCGTCGTATTAATATCCTCCCGTCTTCCCTCCCGATATCGCCAGTTTCCACATCCAATGATGTTTTCCCAGGCGGGCAGATTGACCATTCATCGTGTCGCGACTCTTCAATTGGCCCTCTCGCGCGCGAAGTTGCTCAACCCCCGCGGCCGACGCAACCATACCTAGATGCAGAACCTCGTGGCAGCTCGAGGGCTTGAGCACTTGGGTATTCGCCAAAGAGGTGTGTTGCATCAGCGTCGGATGGTCTGGAAGATGCAATGGAACCCTCTTCGTCCTTTCAATTCCATGGTAAATCCCACACTCCCACACAAACGCCAACCATATAAGGACCGGGACACGCGCAAAGTGGCATCTACACTTGCTTCTTCTTCCACTTCTTCTTCAAAAGCTGTCACTACTTGAACAGAAATGGTATGATCACAGTTAATGCCGCAGCTAAGGAAACTCCTTCATGTTCATCAGAGCATATCTTCTTTCGCAAAGAAAATCATTTCATTTCAATACATAACTCATTAAGTGTGTGTGGTATCATGTGCAACGTAATAATCAAGAATTCCCATGCACCAGGCACCAGATTTGGGTTTAAACCAAATAGCAATCAATAGACGAGTCCGTCCAATCCATCCAAACACATCTGAACAATACTGATCAAGCATCGCAGGAAATCCCCAAAAAGATCCAATGCCCCTCCCAAGGAAAAGTGCCTACAACCAAGGAAATCCGTCTCGTAACGACCCATCCCCTCTCACGGATAACATGACCCAAAGGTTACCAACCCCGGGAGCTCGACGAGAAACTTGGTGTAGGAGAGTACTGACGTCGAAGAGCTGGTATTGGTGAAAAGGGGTTCGGGTTAATACTCAAGTTCCTCATGGGCAATATTCTCGCATCTCCTCGATGAATTCGATCTTGGTAATCTTGGACATCTCGTTCCTGGCGACGCAAATCGAAATCACGGAAAGGCGGTGGTGAAGGAGATCGAGGCATGGTGTCATCAGATTGAAAGTCTTGAAAGTCGGAAACAAACTGTTCCGCTCGAGGAGGTCCTCGATGATAGTCCGGATACCGGTAGTCTCGAACTTCGGGGACAAAAGCTCGAGGCTGCTCATGATATCTTTCTTCTCTATGACGAGGAGCTACAGGTGTTTCGTATCGAGGTTCCAAGGCGTATTGACGAGGAAGGTGGGGTCCAGGGTGATGAGGCTCGACGAGACTATTACGTCTCGGCCCATAAGTGAGAGCCCGTACCGGTGGATCATGTACCACAACTGGTCTATGAGGCACACGCGCTGGCTGGTGTTCGGCAAGATCCGCTTTTGCATCCATGCGTCCTAGACGGTATGCCTCGAAGGCATCTATGACTGGAGCCACGGGGGTATTGGTTATGGTACGGGTGGGTTGAGGGGATGCCATGTTGTGCAGCCACGGCTCTGGGGAAGGTCCTCGACGAACATCAACATAAGGATCCTTCTGATGGTGGCGGGGAGCTTCTTTTTGGAGACGCGACTGAGAACGACCCCGCGCACGAGAAAAGCTTCGACTTGGAGGTCGCCTAGAATGGCTGCGTCCGTGGTCCCTTCCATGCTTCGATCTGCTACTCATAGAAGTCATGGACGAATCTGTTCTTGACATCGAGTCCGAATCCGAGTCATACGACGACGATCCAGAAGATGAACTCGAAGCTGAATCGTTATGTCGTGGCCCCTTCCTCCCGGGACTCTTTCCACGGCCTGGGCTCTTTGCGCCGTGTATTGTGACGAAAGGCGGGTTTCCGCCACCCCCTTGATTGTTTGGTGGCCCAGGCAACGGGCCAGGTGGCGGTGGTGGTGGTTGCTGCTGAGGAGGAGGAGGAGGAGGAGGAGGGCGATTTGCTTCTGCTTTAGCCCTTTCTATGTTCTCATAAAACTGCCGGCAATTGATATGCGGGTGAGGACTCCTCTGCACGTATATCATCATCAATGTAGTTTCAAGTTTGGTGCTGGATTTGCTGGACGACTTTTTTCTCGAGTCTTTGCTTGACCGCCGAATTTCACGCTTCGCCAAGTCGATTTGAGCCAACGAATAAGTAAAGTATGGGTCCCGTTCTCGCGATATCAATTCGTCCAGAAGATTTGTGACCTGCTTGTGCTGATTTGGAGCCAGAGCTGCCTTCTGCTCTGCTACAGATCGCTTGCTCTTTTCACTCAACCTTTTGATCTGCTTCGCAATTTCACCTTGTTCCAATCTTTCATCCACCACCTCGGCTCTCGCCCATGTGGGCTCTTCCCTAATGCTCGCTGGTGAGGCCTTCCTCACAGAGAAGGCAGAATATTGTGTGAGCATTTTCCTGAATGCCGCCTCATCCATTGGCGGGACTGACGGCTTTGGTCTAAGATCGACTAATCTTGTCGAATTGTTCATAGGGGGAGGCTTCTGCTGCTGCGGAGGACCTTGAGGGGGACCTTGAGGGTGACCATGACCTGGGGGAGGTGGAGGTCTGTTACCACCACCACCACCCGGTGGCCCAGCTCCAGGTCCTCTGAACTGTCCTGGGGGCGGAGGTGGAGGGGGAGGTCCATGGTTGTTGTTCATTGTGACGACTCCTATGAAGGAAATCAATAGTGGTTACTGTTTGGCCCACGTAAAGATCTGACAATGACAGTGTCGGGCGACAAAAGGATGGACTGCGGTCAGATATATGGAGATATTAGAAGTTCAATTGGGTTCAGAAGCGTTCGTCCAGAGCCGCAAAAGGTTCGAACGGTATCGCAGCCTTGCTTTTTCAAAAAGGCAAGACAGGTTCAAGGATTGAGTTGAAAAGTGAGGCGATCGGTGGTTTGGTGGGGGAAGGGTGATATATATCGATAAGGTGTCGCCTATTGTTGTGGCGTCTCGATTGTCAAGGGTTGGTGAGGGGGGAGCAAGACGCAGCAAGACGCAGCAGACGGAAGATGCAAGACGAATAATAAAACCACACAGCTTTGGGGAACGGGACGGAGTGACTACATATGGGCTTGAACAGGCTTCACCGAATACTTTTCATGCATGCGGGAAACCTTGATGCTTATCTCGATGGCCTACTTACACACGAAGAATCGCTAAATAACACCTGAGGTGTCATCAGACTTCGACGACGAAACAGAAAACAATCACGGCCCTCGTACTGTAGCGTCCTCGGCATGCGAATGCAAATGCAAGCTCCAAGACTCGCCCGGACAGAGAAGGGGGGCCTAACTGCCAGCGCTTGTTGACTGCAGAAGTTCTTCCCGCTGGGGACTGTAGTACTGTATCTCGATCCTTTCAGTTCCATCTAGCGCTTTCTTTCCAGGCAGGAGAGCTAACATCCACTCGCAAGCCCCAATTGAATGAGGCTCATTGTGTGGGATCGGCCAACTAGGCAGAATTGCCGGCCCATGCTTCCCTGTTTTCAAAGAGAAGAGCGCGAAGATGTCAGCACTAAGGCAAGAGCCCTTCATTCTATTCCCCTTTGAGTCAGCAGCTGCTTTTACCTGCAACGGCTGCGGACCCGAGGGAGTAGTACTCGTACGGTGCACTGCCATTGTGTAAGTTTTTGGAAAACCGCCAGCTCGTGTCAAATAAGAGCAATCGTCACCATCGCAACACAACTGAGACAATGTGCTTTGGGGTCAGGCTAAGATGGTGATTCAGCAGCAAAGCAGCATCTGTGCAAAGAGACGATGGATGTCGTTGGAAACTCGCGGGAACGGTACGGGAGGTGCCCGTGCTGCTCTAGGGCTGGAAATGTGGAGCGATACTTGTCATGTGACACATACAGAAACCTCCAAGGTTGGTAAACATGCCTGTGAACCGAGCACAGCCCCTCAGTGGCTGTATTGAACGGGAATCCAAGGTTGCAGTTGCAAGTGTCAAGTACTCCGTATTGTGCTCTCATCTCATTTTCATTCCAACATTCCATCTCATAGGGAAACGGAAACGGTACACCCGTCAATCTGTGAAATATTGCCGTCAAACGAAACCATCAACATGTCCGCAACGCCCGAAACTGTCAGCAAAAGCGAAGTGGGCGATGCTTGCCTACCTGATCCTTTGCTTGCAAGCTGGCGAGCGGGGCAATTGGATCTGCCTCACATTTGCGAACCATTAGAGCATTGCGAACCACCACAACAAAACCGTCTAGGTCCTCGCCAACGTCGCCTTGAAATCATTGCGCCCGGCCTTCCCTGAGAGTCAAGGTCGGACATCAGCCTACGGACACGGGAAATTGATGCTGGTCAAATCAAATCTCAACGCCAGTAGTTTCCTACAGTAGCAGTTGCTGCGATTACAACGATGCGATGGATTGCCAAAGTTTCTCACGGCAGAACCGGGCGTTGAGTTCTTGACCATCATCCAAACAACATTGAACGGCGGTAGGTTCAAGTATGAAGTGCATCATAGACGCGCGCTATGTGGGAATCTTGGCCAACAATAGGTCGGCACGAACTGTCGACGAACAGCAAAAATCTCGCAGCTGTGTCGACCAGCTGAGCAACCAGTTCCACATCCACGCATGTCTATGCATTACCACCATTTCTCGGCTGATGATCCCGCAATATTTCATTTTTGATATAGAGTAATTACCTGGATACACTTCCTGACAAGTTTATACTCCATGCCTTGACCTTGTATTCGGCAATTGACTGGATACAACATCATCGAAACTCCCAGGCTGGGCTTTACCGCTCTTCCACTCGAGCCCAATTCCATAGCCTTGTGCTCTTTGGCTGATCTTATCCTCCTAAATGGCTTCATGATGTGAGTTTTCCTTATACATGACTATTGACAACACCAGTAGATACTCTTTTTAGAATCCCCATGCAAATAAAATATACGCACTGTAGTTACATGTAAGTGGCGGAAGTCTTCTACATGCAGGGTAGTTACACTACACGAAGGATACATAATATGAATGCATTCCACTCGGGCGTCCAGCGCATCATCAGTCATTGATGTTGGTGATTTGTAAAGGCTGTAAAGGGCAACTCAGATCCGTTGCCACGCAACCCCGCACCTATCCATGCTACAATAATGGCCCCCATCGTTTATTTTCATCCCCAAGTTCATCTTATGGTTGTCGTTGGGACCACTTGGATACCAGCCTGTCGGTCGCGAACTGCGATGCAACGGTACTACTACCTCGATTGACTTCATGGCTCTTGTGGCTTGCATTCTTCATGATGCTGCGAAAAATGATGAAGAAAATATCAAGAGCAGCCACGTTTGCGACTTCAGTAGAATACGAATCATGTGCCTCGCCTCACATATAATTGATGGAGCAAGGCTGTCCGAATACGCCCAAAAGTTACATCAAACAGATCTTCGTCGAGGAACTCGGAGAAGTGATTTGTATGGTATCATTGAAGCGGGTAGTTCCCGCGTCTCGATAAGGGGTCAAACATTCTCCTGCCGTGGTGTCAATGGAAGCATTCCAGACGTCCTGTCGGGCCAAAGCTCATGCCGTGACACGAAAGTTAATTGGCGGTTGTCCTGTAATGGTAACTCTAACCTATTACACCAAGCTTCTCCCCCCACACATCCAATCGCAAGTATCATGACGGCTCTCTTTTCAAGCCTCCATACTCTTCTCGATTCTCTCACCGAACCCGGGCGATTTATTGATCGCCCGAGTGGATTGGGAATTGACCAATCTGCATTTCGGAAGAGTCTGCCATTGGGCAATCACAATATTGGAGAAGGACCCGATGACCTTAGAGCCTCATGGTTCCATTCCACTCTTTTCTGGGCGGAGGCTTGTGGTTTGTATGACGTCCCATCCATCGGGTTCGTCCATGTCAGCACACCCTCTTCTTTTCTTTGCGGGTTTTCGAACGCGAGGTAAGAGGCGAGGGGGGATTAGGTTCTTACCCCACACGCTACTGCAAAGTCCTTTGCGTTTACAGGATAGTACAGTACTGTACTGTACTGGGACTGTGAAGTTAGGTCGCGGCTGCCAGGTGGCATCTTTGAAAGACGAGCACCGTTTCATTCCATCGCTTTATGGTGTGCTGTCGTCGCAAGGGTCGGACTATTTTATGTGGTGTGATGCTGCTTTGGAGGAACTCTCTTTTTTTGCTGCCGGGCATTTGGAAGTGGACATTAAGCACGGATAAGTGTCAGATCAGTGGTCTGTTCTTTGCTTTCATACAGTGTCTCGCGAGCGGGGTGCCTTGTCCGAGTAGGACGATATGAGATTTGAATATCATATGTTCATCCACTATGAGGGCTACCCAGTTTTGAAAGACTCATCCTGCTGGCTTGTTCTTATTCTTATTCTTATTCCTACAGTACCTTACAAAGTCACAGTACAGGTATAGTCCAGGTATCATCACTCCCCTCACAACATTCCAATCCTTCCAAACTTTATTTGAGCTCGAGCACGAGGTCAAGTACCGACTAGTACACTAACTGTCAAACGTCCCGCGTTCATGCCGTCATATTGAGTATCTGTGCGTCAAGAGGAATCGAAATCATAGAATCCGCGTGGTATCTGGAGGAACGGCGTCCTCGTTTTTCCCTTGATCTCTTTCGATTGGGTTTTCTTTGAGAGCTCGCAGTGAGGAAGAGCTGGTTTTCGGGGGAAGAAATGGAGAGAGACGGGTTGTGAGGGTTGGGTTGAGGGGAAGGTGATGATGGGTTGTTGGATGTTTATGGGAAGCTTCTACTTGTATGCATGTTTCTCGCAGCTAGTGAAGGAAGTGGGGAACGTATCTGAGAACTACTGTTAGCGAAGCGAGTCGAGCTAATCCACTTCCCCTTTTTTCTTGGTGTATATATATGGTGTACGAAGTTGGGAATAATACATAAGACGTGGTTTTGGCCAAAAAACCCCCCAGATGGGGGACTGTATCAAGACCTCGCCGTGTTAATGATATACAGAGCCTCATCTTTTCTTCTCCATCTGTCAGTATCGATATCTCTAAGAGATTACCATGCTATCAGCTAAGCGATATCCATGCCCTCAGTATAAAGGGACAAACAAAGCAGGCGCAAAATAATGGGATATAAATGAGAAATCGATTGTTGTATATACGAAAGGAGTGGAAGTGTTCAAGTACTTATAAAGGTACTTGAGTAAGTGGGTTTACGATATGGGATACTAGGGATAAGTAATTAGGAAGAGGAGTGGGATATATATATTGTGATATTACTATGTAGTGATATGTTTTTGATTAGTACGTAAAGCCTAATATAGTGAAAATCTTATATCTCCTTTCTTTTCCTATTACGAA
>LT855413.1:2284346-2325718 GCA_900184765.1 Hymenoscyphus fraxineus | reverse complement strand
CTAAAATCTAAAATCTAAAATCGCCCAAAGTACCACAAGCTCCAAGATCCATCTCCTCCCCCCAATCCTCTTTTTCCTCCATTAGTACATTACTTCCCCACGTAACATCAACCGGCCTTGAAAGAATCCAAGATCCGGTAATCTATCTCACTTCATAATATAATAATGCCTCGAAAAACTATGGGTATGTATCTATAGATTTGAAAAAAGAAAAGAAAAGAGAGAGAAAAGGAATCTTAGACCGTAAGACTTTGTAATCTTATGTGTGGATTTGTGATCGGTTGGTAGATGGATGGATGGATGGATGTAGGGATATCTAGATATTTAAGAGACTAAGGCTATATATATACCACAGCTTAATCAGGATACTGTATTAGGATTTGGAAGTATAATATAAGCTGTATATATTAGTAACATACCACTAGTTCCCATAGTAACTAAGATTCCTAAAAACATCCTATAAACCCCATTCTCTAATCCCAAGTCTCAAATCTCAAGTTTCAAGTCTTGAAGTTTACCTACACTCCGAGAGGGTCGAGAGGTATAGAGTGACATGACCCACTATTATTTCCTTCCTAGAATTAGAATACAACAACTCCCATCCCTTAACCAAAACACTATAACACACCACCCCCTCCCAAAAGATCCAGCGGTCGGTACGATATATCCATATATCCACCACTCACTCTAAATAACAAACAACAAACAACTCGATCCATCTCATCCTCTCTCATCCTCTCTCATCCCGTCTTGAAAAACTAAAAAGTAAAAAACACTTTACATCAAATCCGTATTAAATTTCCACAAAGCTACCTAGTTCTAACCTCCAAGGACGTCCAGAATCTGGTAATTTACAGCTACAACCATAAACATACCCATAACCATACCCCTCATTCCAAATCCTCCTCTCCCCTCCTCTCCTCTAACTAACCCACCAGTAACCAACAAACCACAACCCCAAAACATTCCTACAGTCTACAGCCTAAACAAGACATCCACATCCACACCCACATCCACAAACTCTTCACAGACATTAAAAAACGTCCGAATCTATACCTTATAAGTTATATGACCTTACTACAGTAAACAACAGATCACAAACACCACCTAATCCTAAATGACAAGAACACATAAAAAAAAGCATCATCTACCTCGGAATCAAGTGAAATATATAATTCCACAGCTTCTCAAAACGTTCTTCTTACCTCGCGATTATAGAGCGCTCCGTGGTTGCCTAAAGAAGGCTTTTTTCGGGAGTACGAAACTCCGGCGTTTTTTTTCCGTCCCCGAAGAGACGGGCACAAGCACTTACGGCACCAGGAAATACAGACAACAGACACCACAGGACCGAGAAAATTGAGACCAATCTTTTTCATTTCTTTCTTTTCTCTATTTCACTCCACCACCACCATCATCACTATACCCATCACTCAACCCCCTCTCACCCCTCCCCAACGTTCATCTCAAATATACAACGAAAAAAACCAACCCCTACCCATCAATCCCCATTCATTCCAAAAAACAAAAAAAAAAACACCATTTGATACCCCATCATCCCATCCCATACTGTCATATCAATATCGCCCCAACCCCACCCCACCCATACCCATCGTATCATATTAAAATATTAATAATTACCCTTCCATCCTTTATTCTCTCCCCCGCCAATCCCAAAGAAGGAACGGTGAATTCCCCTCATTCCACTCTACCAAGCGAGTGTGCATACAGGAGTAAGGGCCAGGTAGGTAAACAAAAGCGATCCTGGAGAAAATACATGCATGGCCCATCGCAAAAGTACTGTAAACAAGAAAATCAGAACGACAAAAAAGGAGGTAACAATTCTTCAAGCCAACTGAATTCGAATTCCCCCTAAAAGAAGAATACATGGTAAAAGAAGGTAGAAGGGCGGGCAAGCAAAGGGTATCTATCATTGCGTGCACCATCAAAAAAAAGGCAATGCTTGAAAAATATCGGTCGTATACAAGGGGGGTACGGTACCACGAATGACAGCCGTCTGAAAAATATGATATCCGTTCTTTTATCTGGTTGGTAAGAGCTGAGCGGCTCGGAACGAGAGGAGACATGTCTTGGAGACAATTTCTTGGGGCGTACTCAAATCAGGCTGACCAAGGAAATCAGCTGCCTCGTCTAGGCGATGGAAAGCCACAGTAAGATCAGATCATCGTAATGGTTGTTTCACGTCCTGAACACCATTCGCAATCACCTCACGTAAAGTCCATCGGGGTGGCTTGACGACGCCCTGTAACCCATTCGCTTTTCTCCATTCGTCTTCCATTTCAGGAGTAACACCATCCGGAAGGTGTTCCGCTCCGCCGGCAACACCAGTGGAGAACTTGAGTTGGAGAACATTGCCAATCTCGTCACATGCTGCGAGCAAGCGGTCCATATCATCTTTGTTGTGCGCAGCAGACACACAGAATCGGGCTCGGGAAGAGATCAGGGGAGTAGCTGGGTATCCAACGATAACGACGGCAATTTTTCGTCTCAGCATTTCATGGGAGAATGCAGGCATCTTGGCAGGGTTGTACAATACAATAGGAATGATAGGTGAGTCGTCATGGCCATATGTGATGAAGCCGAGACGCTTCAATCCCAAACGGAGATATCGAGAGTTGAATGCAATACGTTGAAGACGTTCCTCACCTTGACCAGGAACGAGGTCACCAGAGATGATCTTAAGAGCACTCAGAATTTGCATTAGAACTGGAGGAGTTGGTGATTCGCCATAGATGGTAGCGGCATTGGTGGATCGAAGTTTGTCGATAATGTGCTTTTCCGCAGCTACGTACCCTCCATTGGCTCCAAAGGATTTTGTTAACGTGCCCATCAAGATATCAACTTCGGCTGGATCGATATTGAAGTAGTCGCATACACCACGGCCTCGAGGACCAAGTGCACCCACGGAATGGGCTTCGTCCACAAACAAGTTGTACTTGTACTTCTTCTTAAGAGCAACGAGACCGGGCAAGTTGCACATTGTCCCTTCCATAGAGTACAATCCCTCCACAACCACCAAAATCTTCTTCCAAGGTCGATGAGTACGGGGTTGGCCTTGGGAAATGACCTCGCGAAGGGTCTTTTCCAAATCAATCATATCGTTGTGTTTGAATGAGGCAATCATGGCCCCTGAAAGACGTGCGCCGATACGGATCGATGCATGGTTGAGTTCGTCCGAGATGATCAGGCAGCCTTTTCCTACCAGGGCTGGGAAAGAACTGGCATTGGTACTGAATCCCATAGAGAAAACCATAGCAGCAGGTTTGCCAACAAATTTGGCAATTCTGTCTTCAACCTCAAGGGCCAAATCGGATGTACCGGCATCAGCACGAGGACTTGCGGAGCTGATACCGTATTTCTTAATTGTCTCTTCGACGGCATCTGCACACGGACCTTCGGACTGAGCGAAGCCAAGATAATTGTATGAACTCATGTTCAAGGTTTCGGTATAGGTGCCTGTGAACTGGTAATGCTCGTTGAAATCATCCGTCTTTCGGTCGATCAAAGTCACGTATCGACCAGGAACACCCGTGATTGGGCGAGCAAAACAATCGTCAATACGCAACTTCAATCTTCGTACGTAGAAGTTGTCGAAATCGTTGTTGAGGGCAGCATAGCCATCTGCGGCTTTCAAATGTTTGTAATGCTCGGGTTTGAAGCGCTTTCCAAAGAAATCTCTAACATGCCCAAAAACGATCAAAATGAGATAACTGATGTAAGTTGTCAAGAGGTAATAGTATGGCGGTTCATCGATAACGGGTTCTTGCAATTCTCCTCCCATATGTTTGCTCACATATCGGTGGCTTTGGTTCCCTAGTGGACCGAATTGAGCATCGATTTTTGCTTGTCTCTTTGCCTCTGCTACTGAAGGGGGCTGGAAAAGGGTGGTTGGAGGCTCGTCCATATTTGCTTCCCCGGCTTTGGCTGTGGAGAGAGATATGGTGGGGAGTGAAAGAGAAGGGGCACTAATGTGCGGTGAGGGGTTGTTTAGGAGATGCTGCTGTTGCGCTGCTACTGCAGAGAGCAATGCTGCCTGGGCGGTTTGCTGTTCTTTGCTCTTGGGCGAAGAGGAGAAGAATTGAGCCAATCTATTCCCTTTCGATGTCGAGGGTCTTCGAGGTACGGCCCTGTCTGTTGAGGGGATCGAAACCGGGCTGGTAGTAGAACTGGCAAACGGATTTCGTGGGAGTCTTTGAGGCATTTTGACCATGGATCGAGTGTATAGATTTGATTTGTATAGCGGAAGGCTGATGTCGAATGCTACGCAGCTACGCAAGTGAGAAGAAGCGGAAGTAGGCTCGAGGATATGTTTTCGCAGGCTGTCGCAACTAATGAGGCGCGGGAAATGTAATCGGTCACAGCGGTGTAGGTAAGTAAATCGTGGCTGAGCCTGGAAGAAGTGATGATGTTAGCGACGGGGTTCCTTGCGGTTTTCGACGATCAATTGCGAAGAATAGCCATGGTTTTGCAGAAATTGGCAGAAAGTGGGAATGTGATTGGGGAAGTGTTGGTACCAAAGACGTTGTAGTACAGAGGTCGGACTTGTTTAGAGCTCTTGTTGGTAATGAAGGGCGAAGCCTTCTCATGCGATGTTTCTTAGGGGCCACAACAGGAAAGGAGGAGGATACATACCGAGTGGAAAGTCCAATTGCTCGTCCTTCGGGAATGCGATCCACGGGCGAGTAGGGAATACAAGAGTCGGCGATGGACGTGGGGAAGGCGCACTTTGGTGTTGAGTTGGTCTCAGGAGATTCAAGTCGGCGTAAGGTTGGTTGCGTTGGGTTGCGTTGCAGGTGCGGGAAACTTTGAGGCGGCGCCACCGTAGCCGTTACAGTACTGTAGTACCCTCTTTCCCTTTGCCTGGCTTTAGGGGAAGGAGCAACAAAGAGACAGTGCGGCACTGTTATGCTATGCGATGCGATGCTCTGCTATGCCAGTAATGACCCGATCGTGAATGTCTAACCAACGCAATGAAGCGACAGCATTTGGGACCAATGTTGATGAGGGGAAGGAAGAGGAGCAGGATTTTTCAACAACAACAGAAGCTTCCTGGGCAAGAGAAATCTAATGTAAGATGAAGTATCCCCGTCAGCGTATCTTTTATGAAATTGCGGTGGAGTGATTATGACCCCAACATGCCGGCTCGGGCTCGGAGAGTCGGGTACACTGCTCTCCGGTACTTCCGTTGGCAGTGAGAACAGCGTGGGACGGTGGGTAGGTAGGTGCTGGTGGGTGCAGCAGGGTGGATGTGCAGAGGGGCACGCAGGGGGGAACGGTGGGAAGAGGAGCAGAGGAGGTCTTAGCGAAGGTTGGGAGCCCTGGAGCCATCGCACATCGTTGATCTGCCATCAAGCACCAAATTGCACTGCGATGCGAGCCGCCAACAGGGGATTGATCCTGCAAACATCATCTTAAATTTATTTACAACTCTCATAGTCTTACTTCCAAGTAAGTGTCTACGGAGTAAGGGGAAATAGGAGATGTATCCACACTCAAACACATCATCGCATCACCAGTCCGTAGTCGGTGTCGATTCGCTTCCTGTTCAGCTGCAAAACTCGCTACCTCCGTACAGTATCAGCTCAATCGGCATCTGAATCTGAAAAATTCCATCCGATTTCCGATCTGCTTTCTGATAAGCCGCTTACCAAAGCACTTGGCAGTGTAAATCCCCGTCCTGAAGATCACCACTTCATTTTATATTTTCAGAGCGTCTTGGTCTTCCTTAAACCCCCAGTCAAGTTGTCAACATCCCTTTTCATGAGCGCATCTAGAGATATCAAGAAAAGATAGTGTCAAGCCAATGTCAGCTGTCACTTGAATACATTAGCTTGCCTAGCCTTTGGGTGAAATACTACCAGCACATCGTGCGCTCATGGATCAGCTAAGCTTTACCTGCAGGAAAATTATCCATCGTCTGACCGTACCTCGGTACCACCAAGCCCGGTCGGTCCGGGTGCGGAGGAATGGTATGAGGAAGATGCTGAGCCCAGATCGCTGAAGAAACTGAAACATAGAGACACACGTACGGAGCACTTAACTGTGAGTATCATAAACATGAGATGTAAATTGCGTAGCAGTAAGTTCAGATATAGTGAGTGGCTTTATACTTCGGGCATCTAGTTGATCTTGTCCTCGTAAATGACCGGCTCGGCTACGTATCCCGAGAGTTTCCAAAAAGTCACCTTAAGCCGAATTTCACAAACTCAATCTATATCCCTCTTTGACGTAGGGTCTCCTCATCCAAAGCCCTATCAACGCTCTGGGTCACTCCCAATATCACACGGCATAGTCTCCAATTCACGACCTTGTCGTTTGACTTGGTACGACATTCCCCAATAACCCCACCCCCACATCCGTTCCGCCCAACAAAAAATTCAAAGTAATTCACCAACGACTTGAGATTAAGCTTAACCACAAGGAGCTAAAACCTCAAGTCCTCTGGTCCCCTATCGTGCCTAAGACAGGACAGTCTACCTCGTTGATTCTCTTACAGTACATCATGGGAGAATCTGACCTTGACCACCCGATGCAGCTATGGACTCATCCAGCCCCCGAGACCACTCAGATGTGGCTATTCAAACTTGGCGTGGAAAAGAAGTACAATGTTACATTGAGAGACTACAAGGATCTCTATAATTGGTCAATTGACAATATTGCTGATTTCTGGAGGGAGACTTGTATTTTTACTGGACTTCATGCTTCGGCCAGGAATGCTGGTGAGGTATCTAAGGGAGTACATGGATTGTCAAGAGGGAAGGCCCCTGATAAGTTGTTTGATCAGGTAGGTTGAATAGCATTCATTATGTTACTTGTTTCGTTACACATTCTATATTATCTTGACTCAAATGCTCTAAAGAATTCAAGTATCCAGCATTATCAGCTACCCAGTGACACTCTGCCTCGTCTTCAAACTCAAAACATCCAACAACTCATTCGCTAACATTTCCCAGATCCTCCCTCAAAATGCCCCCATGTATCCAAGACCAGATTTCTTCCCCGACATCTCACTCAACTTTGCAGAAAATCTCCTTTATCCACTCCACCCAGCTGGCTCCGTCAAAGATGATGATATCGCCATCATTGCTGCTACTGAATCAACACGTTCTGAGATTACCTGGAGTCAGTTGCGAGAAAAGGTTGCAGAATGTTACTTTGCGCTTCTGCATCAGGGGGTGAAGAAAGGGGATCGAGTTGCTGGGTTTATAGGTAGGTTTTTGAAAGGGAAGTGGAGGTTGATTAATTTTGGGCTCATTTGTGGTTTAGGTCATAATACGAATGCTATTGTTGCGATGCTTGCTGCAACGGCTATTGGTGCTATTTGGACTGCTGTTAGTCCTGATACTGGAGTGGGAGCAGTACTTGATCGGTAAGTTTTCTCTCGATTAACCCAAGGATTGTGTCTTTTGATGGGCATTAAATGGGCATCGAGTGGTACTCACAATTTTCGTCTCTGAGGCAACTTGAGTGATCAATCCAAAGTTTCGGACTGGATGAATTCTGTGTGCACAAATACTCCTTATTCAATCTTTTCGATTAGTATATTATATTATTATATTGAATTGCCATTGGAATTACCCAGAAAGGTTGAACAACAATAGGCCCTATTTACTGCCACTTCTAATGTCCATCACGCGCGTATTCTGCTTTCAGACCCACTTGTACTAATCAATAGTCTCTAGGCTCGAACAAATCGAACCCGTAATTCTTTTCGCTGACAACGCCTCACTTTACAATGGCAAAACACACGAGACAACTGCTAAAGTCAAAGAAATCGTAGCCTCGCTTCCAAAATTGAAAGCACTGGTTGTTTTCGAAGCAATCCCAGGAACAGATATTCGGTCACAAATATCGTCGTTGAAACCTCCAGCGGGAACTGTGTTCATTTACGAGGACTTCCTTAAGTGGTAAGCAGAAAATGGTGACAGCTCCCTAGTCATCTTTGCTAATATATGCTAGTGTACCCGCTTCCGAGGGCAGTAAGGAAATCAAGTTCGAACGATTTCCCGCTAGTCACCCTGTTTATATTCTTTACAGGTAGGCTGCACAACTCGAGAATAGACTCATGGCTAACATCTCCATAGTTCTGGAACCACAGGAAAACCCAAATGCATCGTCCACTCCGCCGGCGGAACCTTGGTGCAACACAAGAAAGAACACATTCTCCATGGGGATATCCTTCCAAAAGATCGATTCTTCTACTTTACCACAACAACATGGATGATGTGGCACTGGCTTGTTTCCGGTCTTTCTTGTGGCGCTACCCTGATAGTTTACGACGGCAGTCCTTTCTATCCACATGGCCCCCTCACAATGCCGAAATTGATTGATGAGCTGCAAATCAAGCAATTCGGTACTTCGGCTAAATATTTGAGTGTTTTGGAACAGAAGAATGTCTTTCCAAAAGAGGAAGGATTGAGTCTTGCTTCTCTGAAAGTTATATACTCAACTGGCTCTCCACTAGCTCCAAGTACAGTAAGTACCTCCCACCCATCCACAACACCAATATCAAAATCTCTCGGGCACCTTAAACGAGTAAGACTAAGAGCTAACACCCCCAAGTTCAAATACATAACCACCGCCTTCGGCACCCAAGTCCAAACCGCCTCCATAACAGGCGGCACCGACATCATCTCCCTCTTCGGCGCCCCCAGCCCCCTCACACCCGTCTACATCGGCGAGATCCAACAAGCCGGCCTAGGAATGAGTATCAAAGCCATCACCCCCTCCGGCAACATCCTCAGCACCTCGGACCCCGGAGATCTCGTCTGCACCCAGCCCTTCCCCTCGCAACCAACCACCTTCTACGGCCCCTCGGGCGATGCGAAATACCACTCCTCCTACTTCGCCACGTTCCCCGGTCTCTGGCACCATGGGGATTTCATCCGGATTAACCCTCTGACCGGCGGACTGGTGATGCTGGGGAGGAGTGATGGGATTTTGAAACCGAGTGGTGTGCGGTTTGGCAGTGCGGAGATTTATAATTTGCTGCTCAAGTTTTTTGGTGGGCGGGTGGAAGAGGGGTTGTGTATCGGCCGTCGTAGAGAAGGGGATGATGACGAGGTTGTCGTTTTGTTTTGTAAGATGTGTGAGGGTATTCCTCTGGATGACCATTTGAAAAACGAGATTAAGGGTGTGGTTCGAAGGGAGTTGAGTGCAAGACATGTTCCTGGGGTTATTGATGAGTGTTTTGAGATTCCTGTTACGGGGAATGGGAAGAAGTTTGTTTTTTCCCTTTTTCTATCTTCTACCCTTCTCTCGCTTCCTATCCTTCTTATTACAGCAGAGATACAGATACAGATACAGAGAAAGAAACAAACTAATGAATCATTATTCTATACAGAGTCGAAGTCGCGGTCAAACAGATCCTTTGCGGGATTAATGTCCAGACTAGTGCTAGTGTCGCGAATGCGGCGTGTTTGGATTGGTATCGGGAGTGGGATGGGAGGAATTAGGGTTGGGATTGTCTTGTTGGAGAGTGTTGGGTTTGCTATGGGGTGTAGATAGGTAGGGCTTAGAATAACTTCGGACCGGAAAGAGAGGGGTTGAGATTAGAGATTATGATGATGTGAATATGAATATGAATATGAAATATTGGTTCTTTGTTTTTTTTTGTATGAATGTGTTGGATGGTGTGGTTGAGTGATGGGGGTGATGGAGGTGAGGGAGGAGGGAAGATTGGCTGTTGGGGGAGTTCTGAGTTATATATATATTTTTTTACTTTAGACAATACTCACTATTAACAAAACTCACTATGTGTATATACGTACTATAGACAATACTCACTATACACAAAACTCACTATACATAATACCCCCACCATCCCTTCCCCCTTCCCCCTACCCCTTCTCCTATCCCTCCTACTACCCCCCTATCCCCCTTAAACATCAAAGTCTCTAGAAAAACATATTCTTAGACTTAGAGTAAAGATAACTTAAAAAAGTAAATAGAATANAGGGAGGAGTGAGTAAGTTAGAAAGTGAAGTAGCGAGGAGTGAGAGAGTGAGGGAGATAGTAGGTAAGTGAGTTAGTAAGAAGTGAGTTAGTAAGAAGTGAGTTAGTAAGAAGTGAGTTAGTAAAAAGTGAAGAATAAAGAAAGGAAAAAGAGTTAGAGGAAGTAAGTTATTAAGGAACTACGAGTAAAGTTGTTAAAAGGTAAAGTAGTTAGTAAGTAAGCTATTAGGGAAGTGGGATAGTTGAGAAGTGGGATAGTTGAGAAGTGGGATAGTTGAGAAGTGGAATAGTTGAGAAGTGATTTAGTAGGTAAGTGAAATAGTTTAAAACGGGTTAATATAGAGTAAATAGGTTAGGAAGGAAAGAGTAAAGTAGCGAGAAGTGATTTAATTAGGAAGTAAGTTAGAGATAAAGTAAGATACTAGAGAAGTAAAGAATTGAAAAAGTAAGGTATTAGGAAGTGAAGTAGGTTAAGAGTAAGGAATCTAGGGAGTAAGAAGGGTACTATAAGTAGGAAGTAAAGGGGTAAGTAAGTTAGAAAGTAAGTTAGCTAGGAAGTAAGATGGTTTAGAAGTAAGTTAGAAAGTAAGTAGGTTAGGAAGTAAAGAAATAAAAAAGTAAAGTAGCGAGAAGTGAGTTAGGGATAAAGTGAGTTAGGGATAAAGTGAGCTAGGGATAAAGTGAGTTAGGGATAAAGTGAGTTAGGGATAAAGTAAGTTAGGAATAAAGTAAAATAGTAAGGAAGTAAATACTAGGAAAGTAAAGAATAGGGAAAGTGAGTTATTAGAGAAGTAAAGAAGTTATATAATAATAAGTAAGTAAGGTTAAAAAGTAGGTAAGGTAGTAGGTAAGTGAGTTATCAGGTAAGTGAGTTATCAGATAAGTGAGTTACCAGATAAGTGAGTTAATAGTTTAGCAAGTTATCAGTTTAGCAAGTTATTAGGTAAGTAAGGTAGTAGGCAAGTAAGAAAGTTTAGAAGTGAGCTAATATAAAGTGAGTTAGCGTAGAAGTAAAGAAATGAAGAAGTGAGTTAACGAAGTGAGCCAGACTAAGCCAGCAGAGAAGTCAAGAATAGAGTATGGTAAACATTATACTATACCACTCTACATACTCTCATAACATCTACACCCACACCTCATCACTACCTCATCACTCCCTTTCAACCTCATCCCTCCCTTTTCTCCCATTTCACCCCCTCCCCCACCTCCCTACCCCCTAAAAGAACCCCATCCAAACAACCCACAAAAACACTCACAAACCCCCTATGAATCTTTTTAACAAGACCAATATATTACTTTATCATCTCATCATCTAAATTAAGCCCCTCCCTCCTCCTCCCTCATCCCTCCCTACGATCCCTCCCGAGTCCTTTAGAACTTTTCCTCCCTTTCCATACCACAAGTACCTAACCCTCATTACCCCCACCCCTTTTCCTCCCCCCTTCCCTCAAAACCCACAGCCAGCCAGAAAATACCATCAAGGACGCCATGCACACATGCTCACGCCTCGCCGAAAAAGTAGAAATGATGATGAAAAAAAAGAAGAAGAAATGAAGAGTGGAGATACCAAAAGCAAAAAGAGAAAAGGAAATACAATAACATGATGATGCCGCAAACATACACACACGCTCATCCATCCATCCATCCATCCAGTCATCCATCCCTATCCCAAAAAACAAGGAAGAAGAAGAAGAAGAAGAAGAAGAAGAAAAAAACCCAAGCATTCTCAAAACAGAAACATATATCGCTCAATACAAATCTGTTATTCCCCCACCGAAAAAAGGATGCAAAAAACAGTCCAAATGCACCATCTCTCATCTTTTGGATTTCAAAGAAAAAAAAAAGCCTGGAAAATGAAGAAATGAGGGGGTGGAAAGAACGAAGAAAGAATTTTTGCTTGCTTTGCTGTTTTTTACATGATGATAGCCGGGACATCCACATTAACCTTGATGCTCTTATGAGGAAGGATACTCCCACCATTGACATAAATCTCATCACCAATCGTCACATCGTCACCCAACACACTAACATTCTCCAGACGTGCCCACTTTCCAATCGTCGAGTTCCAGCCTACAATGGTGCTCTTAACCCATGCGTGATCCTTGACTTTGGATCCCTCGAGGAGAACACACCGTTGAAGACGAACACCATCTCCTACAACGACATTGGGACCGATTGTGACGTTGGGGCCAATTCTGCAGTTTTTGCCAATCTTGGCAGAGGGGTCGATCAAGACATTGCCCCCATGGACGTAAGGTGTGTTGACCGGGGTGAGATCCTTGGAACCCTTCTTGGTGAGGGAGGAGAGGTAGAGGCAGGTTCCAGTAAGGAAATCCTTTGGCTGTCCAACATCCATCCAGAATCCCTCCAAATCGAACGAGTGTAATTGTCCATCGGCGCAAATCGCGGGGAAGGTCTCTTGTTCGATAGATGTAGGACGCAAGTCGATGCGCTTGAGCACGCTAGGGTTGAGGATGTAGATACCGGCATTGATGCGGTTTCCAACAAATTCAACTGGTTTCTCGACGAACCGGTCAATGCGTGAGTTGTGTCCTGGCTTGTGTACGACTACACCATATTTCGATGGTTCCTCGACTTTAGTGACTACAATCGTACCTTCTTGACCGTGAGCCTTGTGGAAAGCAGCCAATTCCGCAAAAGGATATTCGCAGATGACGTCCGAGTTCAGAACGAAGAATGGGTTCTCGTCTTTTCCAAGAATTTCTTCTGCGAGTTTGAGGGGACCGGCGGTGCCTAGAGGTTCAGATTCAATCGAGAATGTGATTTTGACGTTGAATTTCTCCTCATACTATCGCGAGCCATTTTATCAGCCTTGTAAATTTTAGTGGGATTTTCGACGCTGGCATACCTCCTCCAAGTACTTTTCCATCACCTCTGGTCGGTAGTTAACCGCCAGAACAATATCTGTGACTCCAGCCGCTGCCAGTGCCTCGACTTGATGCAAAATCATGCGCTTGTTTCCAAACTCGACCAATGGCTTGGGGAGAGTAAGGGTCTGTCGATATGTCAGTCATTGTCGAATTGAATGCTTTAGAGAGTCTGCGATCCATCCTTGGGGGGTTTCGAGCTTCGTTCGGGCGGGGGTTCAACGTACAAGAGGTCGTAGACGGGTGCCGAAGCCACCAACGAGAATGAGGGCTGTTTTCCATGTCAGCGCAGGCGAAATTGACGTCTAGAAGTAGAGCAGCTTACCCTTCATCTTGGGAGAAGTGGTATTGGGGTGTTGGGTGTTTGGTAGTTAAAAGGGGTACGAGAAGATACCCCACAATCTGATGATAATTTGAGTTTAGTAGGCGTTTGAGCAACGAGTGAATGCGATGGCAGAAAGTTGCGCGGGGTTGTGCTCAGCGAAGCTGAGAGCAGAAGTGAATAGGATTGTGAAATTTGATGGAAAAAATTGGTGCAGTGGGGAGAGGACGAAGCTGGACTCGAGGAAGAAGGTAGTGGTGGTCGTGGTCGTGGTCTTAGATTCAAGGACACTTCTCAGCATTCATGGGGCGGTCGAATGAGATGGGAGATGAGCCTTGGGGAACTACTCGCTACAGGTATAGGTAGGTAGTGCCACAGTGGAGTGGAGTGGAGTGGGTTGAAAATACGGTAATCTCGAATAGGGGCGGAGCTGGATGCGGCTATTAGGGGACTAAGCGTGCTCGAAGAGTCGAAGCTAGGGGTTCAAGACGCCAGGATGGAGCCGCGAGATTTGGCATCCTGATACCTGGGAACCCCCCGAACATCCTGCACAATGCACATCGCAGCAACCTTAGCTGAATTCAATTAGATATTTACTTCCTCCCTGCTGCACCCGCTCGTGGGGAAAAGGTCATCTGCGCCGTCAGTGGCCATGGTTCCCACGTTTTGCGATGCAATTGCATGAGAGGACGACGTCAATTCAACGGGTTTAGGAGAGCCGTCGTGGGCATCAACGACTCCATCTTAGCTCATTAATAACCGACCAACCGACAAGACTACCGAGTAGATGAGGTAGGAGACTTGCGTTAATTTGAACACCATGATAATTGATGATGCAGGAACCAACCCCTATGGTTGTAATGATATGTGCGGCTCCTCCATCAATAACTCGCTAGAGTAACTTCAATGACCACGGGTCTCGACGTTTAAAATTAAAGGGGCCATTTAGGTTAGCTCTAAAGAGGAAATCCTTTTCCAGTCTTCAACCGCTTCCAAGCGAATAGGGGTCTCTCCTCCTTCTTCAGGTGGCCACTCTTGTTCCCAATCCCGCATCGCCTACCATTCCGTCGGCGCCAACGTCCCAAAAAAAAAGCCTTCAAACACGAGATCCGAATGTTTAATTCCATCACCTGGTACTACCCAACAAAATCACGAGGACCAACGACAACAAAAATATCTGTGGCTGTGCATCTTACCACGCCACCAACTCACTCATCTTGGTGGAGTATGGAGTACGCAAAAAAGGTTCCTAGTTCAAATGCATGCAGTAAGAAAAAGGCATCTAGCCTAGAAAAATCGAAGAACATGTATGTCGGTTCTTTTCTTGCGTACTCGAGTACATATCAAACAGTCCTGGGCCCATTATTCAGGTACTGTAGGTGATCTGCCGTCGGGAAGCAACTTGCCTTCAGCCCGGAGTTTGTACGACGTGGGGAATCTCACGTCTATTTGAACCACTACTAATAAGCAGGTATATGGACAAATAACAAGACATCAGATAAATAAGAACTCTGAGAATTCATGGAAACGGAGAAAGTAGAATAAAGTAGGTTGCCCATGGAATTTTTATTTTTCATCAAGTCATTTATCGTAAAAGGTACTCGTAGTCAATCAATCAATCAATCCTCCACCCCCGTCACACATCAACCCATCCCATTTCCTTTTTCACCCAAGCAAAAACCAAAAACGAACCACCCAGTTGGAGTAAGAGAGAAAGTCGTAAACATCAATTCATCTCAGAAAAAAATTTCAAACGCTGCCACCACGCTGGCTAAATGCACTCAGGGTAAATCAAAATGAGAGAGAGAGAGAGAGAGGAAAAAAAGGCGCTTCAAACCGCCACCCCCAATGTAATGATCATGAAAATGAAACGACAGAAAATACCCCTCCATGTCTTTATTTCGCAAAACGTGAGATAAAAAAAAGTTCAAGCCAGTCCCGTAAAGACAGTATGCGTTTTCAGAGTTGCCTCTGTTTTGATCCCAAGTGGCTGGTGCTGTATAATACCCTTGCCTAGCCTCGAAGAAAATATTCTCTTGATAATATTCGGGGGAAAAATATATGGGGTTTTTTATTTTGGAGGAGAAATGAAATTCGTCCGTTGCATTACATGGTCGTTAAGTATTTTTGATGGATTCTTCTGTCGTGTCGTGCGTTCGTAAACTTTTCTTTTTGCCTCGTTGCCAGGCCGGGGATTTTTCTTTTATTCGTTCGTTCGCGTCATTTCGTTTGATTTCGTGAAAATGTGTGGCCCTTGATTTCTTCAAAGGGATGAGGAGGTGCTCTGCGCATCGATCGGTTTTATCCAGAAAGTATGAGCAGAGTAGTTATGCTTGGGGTTGAAGATGGGGCATTAGATCTCTGCAGCCAGAAAAAACGACATTTGAATCCTTGTTTGTTGCGGGTCCTGTCGTTCAGTGTCTATACATCTCATTCCGAAGAAGTCGTGGAACTGCTGCTGCTCAAATTGACTGAATGGCTTCTGGCTCCTGATCGTTTTCGGTGTCGGCTACTGCTCTCATTGGCAGGCAGTCCTTGGACAACGCCATTGCGAGCCAGCATTCCCCCATTGACCGAAAAGTTTCGGCAGACCATGAATGCACGCATTGCTGCGTTCTCCTGGGCCAACCCTCCGGACTCGTAGGCGAGATCGGTTTGATATTGTCGCCCATTGACCTCCACAAAACAGGTATATCCCGCCTCACTTCTGTATGACGAGTAGTGCGGATCTTCCCATCCACGACGTCGGCACAAACCTAGATGATATGTCAGTGGTTGTGTGGGCATACTAAGCTCACACTTTTGGTAATGAGCGTTCCATATAACGAAAATACAAGATGAGGGCGATCAACAAATCCATTGGTACAGCCCAGACCAAAATCCGACATTGGGCATCAACAACCCCGGATCTGCTCTGCTGGTACAAAAGACGAAACTGAAAGATGAATTGAGAGCGTGGAAATTTTTTTAATGTATAGCATTTGCTTCCAAAACAAGACCAAAGGTCTTGGAGCGTATACCAGGGAAAGTTTCCCAAAAAGAAAATTTCGGTAACAATAAATCGACGTACTCTCCAGATATGCCATATAAAAACCACCCATTATCACCTTATTTGATGATTTAAATTGCCCAGACGAGGCGCGTTTCCAGGAACCAGCCTTTTCCGCTGTGCAGATGTATGTGTGGTAGAACAAGTTTGATGAAAAGGGGTCAGGGATGCCGAAGTAGGATTGAAGCAAGGGAAAATATCTGATGTTGAGAGATGCAATTGAGCCCAATCTCCAAAGTATACAGGGAAATATGCACCAATTCAGTGATGTGTATGTAAAGACAATGATGTGTGGACGACGTTGTGGTGATGAGGAGTAGGGCTGACTGATCGGGTGGGTGTCTAGGGGGGGTTTGTGCAGGACTCCTCCATCAACGGCGGCCACTTGTGATTTATTGCAGAGTTTGTGATTAGCGCTATGCAAGGATTATGGATTGAATTCCCGTAGAAAATATCCAGGCTCTCTCGAGATAGGACGAAGGGTTGAACCAGATGCAAGTCATGATGCGGCTCTTCATGTGTGACCCATATCGATGTGTTGGCGTAGGTCGTTGCCAGTTGATAAATGTCAAGAGATTAGGCAACTCCACCACAACATGGGAACGCATACAAAGGGATGATCTTTGACGGCTTGGAAATATCAATTGCCCGTTCTGAGGTTGGTCTGCATCGACAGAAATTGTCGGACGATGCATCGAAGTGGCGAAAGTAGTCGACGTCCCAACCCTCGATCTCGGGGCAAAAATTTTCTAGTAACCTGCTGCCGAAGACAGATGCAGCAGTAGCGTTGATTCCAGGGAAGAGACACCGTTCAAGGTCACCTCTGTGTACCATTAAAATCCGCCGGGCTGGCAACTAATGCACGGAAATCGATGGCACCATGGGTCCAATGCACAATAAACGTCACAGAGACTCCGCACATTCTGCCCAGGGACACGATCCTCCGACTCTACTCTCCCCATCCCAAGGCTACTTGCCCCCCAGGGATTCGATGGGCCCGATCAGAGAGCGAGAGAGACGGTCAAGGCTCCTCCATTACCGTAAGTGGTTAAGGAGCGAGATAGTCTCTGCCCCGCACTACCACGGTACCCCTCTGCCACTTGGATGAGGGGCAGCGCGCGTTAGACGCTGGATTTGACTGGAGAAGGGCTTGACACGAAGTCGGTGAGCGTGGAATGCATACACAGTGGCTGGAAAGTACTGTACCTCCTCAGCACCACCTCAGAAGTTTTGGGGATTTGGGGGGTGCATTGGGATGGGGGGGAGGATGTAGGGAGGAGGTCGGATTTTCCCTGGCCTGGGTGGTTGTTGTTCTCAGAGTCAAGCGAGGCGTGGGGAAGAGGAAGGGGAAGCGGAAGGGGAAAGAAGGCAGGCCGACGACTAGCCGTGGACAAGGTTGGGGCGGCGCATGCAATGATGAGCTGGCAGTGCGCTGAAGGGGGTCTGAAGCAGCAACAATATGCCGACCAGATCCAAAGAGGCATACGGCTGTATACCACGGCGTATATTAAGCAGGTTGGGGGAGGGAAGAGGGAATTGTTGCTGGAGGGATGAGGAAAAGGGGAGGGGAAAAGGGCAATATTAAGAGAGTAGAGGATGGCCAACCGAGCGCAGCTATCGACGATGAATCGGTGCAGAAGTGGTCTGCAAGTTGCAACTGCAAGAGGCAACGAGCGCGAGCACAATCAAAACAAAGCATCGTATCGCATCGAACCGACTGGTGGGCGCAGAAGAAGGAGGGGTCTCGATCCTGGTGATGAACCCCGCGATGCTCCCGTCTGTGAGCCCTTCTGTCGGGCGAGGATGGCAGCCAGTGCAGCCAGTGCAGCCCGTACAGCCACTGTCTTTGGAGAATTATAGTGGTTCGCAGTGGATGGGGGAGTGGGAGTGTTGACGTTGTCGAGTGCTGTACCAAGAACCGGCGCGCAGGGTACTGGTACTACTGGATTCGCCTTGGTGTTGTCGTACCTGACTGATAGCAATTGCTGGGTGAGCAGCAGCATCGCATCCAGGTCAGCCAGGCTCAGAAAAGCCGTGGTTGGTCAATCGGTTGACCCGGCTCTTCCACTTAAGCTTCCAACGGGCCTAATCCGGCACCAAGGACGAGGACGAACTACCTGCACTAGCCAGATATTGCCATTGCCAGCGAAGAGTTCCTTGAGAAGCGAGAAGCGACCAACGGGTCTCAGTGGTCTAACAACAGAACAACAGAACAGAACCTATGGGTACCGAGTATCAGATCATACCATACCATACATCCCATACATCTCATACATCCCATACCGGACTGTATCCTATCGCATCGTATCTGTCTACTCGGTGCTTTTGCTGAACGAGTAACCTACTTCCTATGCCACCACCATCCTAGCATGCTGCCCTCACGCCTATCCGGTCCTATGCTGACCGTCCTCGACTTTCAAGGTCAACAACAACCATGAACCAAGTTCGCAAGCCACCGTTTGGACGACTCGCCCATCAGATGCTGATAGCCCGAACAGGAATGTGATGAAGAATTGGCTGGAGGGAACTCCCGTGCCTACTGGTCCAATCGTCTGGATTTAATTCGTACGATGTTCGCCGGCGGAGAAGGTACTCGATACTTCTGGCCTGGCCTGGCCTGCTTGCATGTGCATTTGGCTGCACTTTACTGCACTTCGTCTCCACCACTCAAATCCCTTCTGTTGTCCCTGAATCAGTGACCCACCCGCCCGTGAAAATGAGTGCGGAGAAATAAAGGCACATGATTGCAAACGCACAATTGGAAATCGTTCTACCGTGGCAAGGGGTGAGCATTTCGTGATCATGGTTCCATCCAGAAGCTGCTGTTCACCCCAAGCTGGCCTCACCACCCAGCATTATTGTCGGCGGCTGTAGGTACGAGCACTTATCACAACATGAATTGCTCGTTGGTATGTTTGGTTTCCCGGCATTACCGATAATGTGCTGTCTGTCGTTGAGCGATGGGGAATACGACACACTACTACCGTAACCGAAAAGTATGAGCGAACTCGGCGAGATCTGGAAGGAGGATGATGTTGCATATCATCGGCAAGCAAATCTCCTTTTTGTGGCGGACAATTCGCCTCAACTCCAAAAAAATCACATCAGGGAATCCGGCATCGCAGCGCTGGAAAATTGCAAAGTCCGAGGAGAGGTCGGGTGTAGTAAATGAACAAGATGTATGCGGGCAAGTTGACAGGTCAATTCATATCCAACGATCTCTTGGCTTTCATTATTGTTGTGTCTCCCAGTCTGCTTACTCTGGATCTGACTGCATAGAGCATCATCACGTTTCATTCTACCGGTTTCCATTGCAATATTATTGCCAGTTGATCATGCACGGGACGGATAATCCCACCGATCCCAGTGTTTCGCCAGCGAAAACCTCCTTCCGTTCCAAGTACCGAGATGTACCTGTGAATGGAGATGGTAGACTCTGCAGCGCGCGAGAACTTTCAATCTTCATCGCTGATACTTCTTCTACTCCAGGGACGTGAATAATGAAAGAGGCGAAGTGGATAGTGAGATTGTCAGATCTATGATGATATACAGATACATGTAGGATAATAAGAATCTGACTAAGTGAACGTCTGACACTTGACATAAGAGAGATTAAGTATATGCAAAGTAACGCTGCCAACGTCCCATTCATGTATGTTAGGAACGTCCAATTTACTCGATAAGACGGGACTACCGCCAGTTCTCGCTCACGATTACCTTGACTGAAAGCTGAAAACCCCAATATCAAGATCGCACAGCTCGATTGAGTTTTGCTATAATATAATTTCTCGCCACGCCTACTTATGCTTAAATGCAACACTTTTGCCATGGGAGGGTATGTCAGACCACAATTGTGGCGAACACACATGCGACCAGCAAAATCTCTTCAAAATCCACCTTTTGAGGCGAAGTACGCTCTAGTTTCCTCAGCGACCCCCTCGGGTATTACAAACACTGGATGCAAAGTTTTGACCCGATCTTCCTCATCGAAAATCTGGGGCTCCTCGGCTATCACTTCCGAGGTCCATTGATAGGCGGAAGTCAGGTTCTCGACCTGCTCGCTTTTGCTTTCTGAAAGGTTGAAACGCCACTTGTGTTGTGCAGAGCTGAGTCCAGCAAGAACATAACATGTGTGATACGAGTCAGAGGAACTGTGTAGAAGGTGAGCGAGAGATATGCATAAGCGGAGATTTTTTGCTTACTGGCTTGGTTTGTCTCTTAATCCTCCTCGCTTTGATTGATCTTGACAACAACATAATATGTATCGGATAAGACCTTCTCTACTGTAGATGCTGTTGCTCAAATTTGAGTTTGATGAAGTAGGGGAAGATGGCCCTTCAAGACAAGCTTCAAGTAAAGGCCAGCAGCCCCCAACCCAATGACTGTAACAACCATCTACCAACTTGTTGGTTCTACCAGAAAACCCCCCCTCGGGTGCATACTGGCGAGCCGAAAGCCAGGATATCAGTCGAGGAACATCAAGGTACCTGTGAAATTAGCTTCACGGCTGTGCCAAACGAGAACCTTGCTTACTTGGGTATCACAACGTGAGGATCGCCAATGATGCAGAGGCACCCCAAAGCACAGAATGCGTAGGCACCATGTGCTTCAGCATCTGGTCTGGAGGAAAATCCGCCTTCAAAAGTTTGACCTACATGAATTAGCGGGGTTGAGTCATGTAGTGATTAAGTGATTGAGGGGAAACTTACATCGTGCCACCCATTCCGGGAGTCCTGTAAGGAACGACGTGTGTTCAGGTGACCACGCTGAAGAGTCTTTGGGCAACTCTAATGGCAAGTCAAGTAAACTGATAATCACAGTTGCACAATATGCACCCCTATCTTCGGTCAATAAATGTCTCAACCGACCATTTGGTATCGTCAAACTTACCGCATGTCCACTTCCCCGCCAACGGACATTTGGAAGGATCCATCTTTTTGTTTCAATGCTCCAAGCCACTTCCACATGGCCTTTCGATCAATAACTTCCAGAGCTTCTTTGCCACCGACTAGCGCTAAGGACAATATAATGGCATATGTTGGTGCCAGATGTGATGCTTGACCATTCCCTCCACCAAATCCGCCAGTTGAATTTTGAATTGGACTAATGGTAGAGATAACTCTCTCTCGGTAATCTGAAATATCCTCACCCATAGTGCGAAGGCCATTGAGCGCCCAGTAGAACATCCATGGTCTACTCGCATCGGCGGCAACATATCCCGCTGGTAACCTTGCCAAAGTCTTGTGAAGAAAAGGGATGTGTCTTTTCCGGTCAAGGTTGGGAACGCCATATGCATTGGTCTTTACATCTTCCTCAATGCCGGCCAGGAACGGAAGGCACTCTTGTATAGTCTGGTCCTGAATCTGAGAAGACCCGGTATTGAGAAAGTCCCGGATTGGTGGGAGGGTGGTGAAGAGGTTGGGGATCATGCTTTCCGTAGCTGCAGCCATGGCTATGGGACTCCCGGAGGCTACAGATCCAAACTCGGCTTCGTTCTCTGAATTGATCTCCTCGATTACAAATCCCGATCGTGAGGGTAGCACTTGCGCTTGCTGTTGTTCAGTATACGAAGCACGGTCGAAGTTGCTGGATGACGCCGACGATGAATTCGAATTCATTTTCCTTTTGTTGAAAATGACTCTATGGTGGCGCTTCCGTTCTTTGATTGGGAATGTCATGTGAAATTCTGCTTTGCGACGGCATTGTCGCACCCGGCCAGGGCGTTGGCAGATTTCTGGTTTGGTGGTCGTGGTCACGGGAAGTGGACTGGATAAAGAAAAAAGTGACGATGAAGTGGAACAGACGCGGGGTGAGGTTGGAATTTTCGCTTAAGGTACGAGTATGGAGCAGGAGCACCAGGGAGTACTCACACCACTCGTAAGGCTGCTGCTGGTGGCTGGGAACGGGAAACTTGGATCATTTACTGGTTGTAGCGTGAGATGATTGTCTTCAGCAGAAGGATTTGCTTTTTGTGATCAAATTTGTGCACCTCAAATCATGTCAGTGAGCACTATGGTATAATCTGTATTATGAAGCTTAAAACTAATGTAGTAATGCTGGAGCCATTAATAATTGACTGAACTGCCGACTCCAAGGCTTCAAAGTCTGCCGTTGAGCAAAAGAGCCCGTCAATTTTGAGGGTGTCTCATTAAGTATTTGGGGTGTCTCGTTAGTGTCACGCGTTTATTTAAAGTCACATGACCATAGCCAACTTGTCTAAATCCACCCCATCATTTATAACATCAAAACGGCCACTGGCAGCTGGAGTCTGACCCCGCTTCGCCCGCGATGCCCCCTCAGCCCCCTCGGCAGCCCCCAGGATCGCCTTATGATCTATCGCGATAAGAGCAAGAACGCCTCAACGCTCGTCCCAACTCCACCTTCATTCCGCAAAGTAAATATAACTCTACCTCTACAGTACGTGAGTACCTCCGTACCGGTCGCACGAGATGGAGTGCTCAAGGCCTCAACCTTACCAATACCGACATGGACAGCTTCGGACCACACCACACCACACCACACCAGATGAAATATGAATCATGGCCATCCTTTCGAGACTTTCCTTTCGAGACTTGCCGAAGTCGACCTTGCCACTACTGGCCCTCTCATGTCATGTTTGCAGCGCTGCATGCCCAACTCATCCAATGGATTTTCTCCATCGGCCGCCCTTCCTGCGGGCAGCCATCACCGTCAATAAGTGTTGCTCTGGTGCATGAATATTGAGCAAGATGGCTTGCATCTGCATCTTGCGTTTGCGACTCGCGGACGGATGTGCGGCGGCGAGACGATCCCGGGAAATCCCCTTGTATTGAGAAACTTCGTTGTTATTTTGCTTGTTCTCCGTATGTTTCTATACTTATATTTACTCCGTTCAAGCCGATGATTTCGCGGCACCCGCAGCCAGATGCCAATTTCTTAAAGGGCCAACGGGCCATGAAACCCTAACAGTCGGAAGAGGAGGGGCAATTCCTGACTCGCTCTAGCTGTGAACCGTTCCTGGCTTGTGGGACTCTTCGTGCCTTGCGATGTCGTTATTTGTTCGTATTGCTTCTTCTCAAACGCTCATCTCAAGAAAAGTCCGGTAGATGGCGGGGCATTTCTTCGCTTGGTACAGGAAAAGGGGTGCCACGTACGAACATCATCACCTTATCCATCTGGGTCTCGCCATTGTGCTGCAAAAGACAGGAGATCATCGAATTGCGAAAGGCGAAAGTGGGATACCTTGAAGTTCAGTAGTGTCTGTTTCTCGTCAAGTGCAAGCAAACACCAAGTGGAATTTCGCTCATCTTGATCGGTCGTGCAGTACCTCCGTACCAGTACGGCTTCTTATTTGGCGAGAGGACAAAAGCCAAAGTGAGCCGTGTGATTATGATATCAAATCCCCCCCTCCATCCCCCGCTGTTGAAGATCGTCACAGGACGCCGTCAAGAGAACTGTGCGTGCAAACAAACGACTTGTGCGGGTGGTTGGATACTGGATATTGGTTCGTCTCAAGGATGAACCATGATGAGACCCTTGAGGCTTGAAGGTTGTTTCTAGGGAATAACTCAACTCCAGACCAACATGCAACCCCAGAACCAGAACCCACACACATACGTGGGCAGGAAGGGCCATTTGTACGAGTAGCGCTCAAGTGACAAACATGTTCCTTCATGAGGGTTAAGCCCTGAGGTGAGGCGAACTTCAAGGGATTCAGCGCGCAAGCCGAGAGACAGCAGGGTCGTGACAGGCGGCTACCAATCTTAGCCCATATTAGTGGCTGTCGAGGGGAGGATGGGCCCGACTTGGCTGCAAAAACTGGTCAACTCCACTGCTGAATCCGGGCTGCGGTTAGTGTTGAGGGCGAGGACAAGCTTGTCGATATGACATGGCTCGGACCACCCTGCCTCCCCTCCTCCACGGAAAACACAGTTTTGTGTTCTCGCAGCTCTGTCCACCAACCATGGTGTCTACTGTCTCCCCACGCTCCAAATTGAGCATAACCTCGCTCGACCCCGGCAGCACTCCCTCAACTGTCATTGGCAGAAATGCGGCCTCGTGCGCCGGCTGGCGTCTCCAAACTGCAGAGCGAACCTCGCTTGAGGTATCCACCTCGGTGCTGATTCGTTGTTGCGGGTCGAATGGCTGGGATCCTCTGGGGTCTTCTGAGCAGGCTAGCAATTCTCCCGGCCCTCTTCACCGCCATCTCGTCCTCCTGAAAGCCGTCGTAGAGATTCCTCCCACCCTACAACCAGACTCTCACCGACTTACATCGTGAGGTCGTCTCGTCCTCAAAGAGCGGTGTCACCAACCCTCTTTCTTACAATACTATTGACATCCCGTGAGAATTACCGCGACAATGACCTCGAATCTCGATTTCTCCTCAGAGGGTCTCCTGGATCTCAATTTCGACCAACGAGACTCCCGATACCCGTTTACAACGAATATGGCGGCGAGGTCAACTTGGCCGATGCCTCTAGATATGGCCTCAGGAGTGACGGACGAGAGGCGAGAAACATCGCCAGGCCACAGTCCACATCAGCAGTTTCCTCAGGCAGGGCATCACAATTCACCAACTCTCTTGACAGACTGGCCGATGCCTCAGCAATCTCAACAGCTCGCGCAGTATATCCAGGATAACTCCTTAGTGGGAACGCAGTTCAACCCGTTTGCGGGTACCTTCCAAACATCACCACTCGAGTATCATCTTCCCTCGACCACGGCGGGATTCGAGCCAGGACTACAGATGGAGGCGCCATTTAATGGATTGGCACAAACGGTGGAACAGGCGGCGATGTGGGCAAACTGGCAGGAGATTGAACATGCGATGAATTTTACGGGTACCAACGATGGATTACCAAGTTTAGGACGTCAAAGTCTCGGTAGCAACTCGCCAACAGGAACATATCTAGAAGTTCTATCCCTCCCCAGTTCAAGTAGTGATAATGGATGGACTACTGTCGATACGTTCCCAACTTTTGATGCATACCAACAAGCACAGAATGCTGCAATCTTCAACCCCGGACAAACATTACATCTCAGAACGCACTCGGACTCGTCGCAATCAGATGGTACGGGGCACACAATAGAGTCTTTCGGCAGCTTCGAAGACATTGCATCTTATCCCCCGTACTCGCCATACTCACCCGAATCCGATCACTACATCGATACAACTGGCCACCGAAATTGTTACCATGGGGAGTCATCACACCAACACAACCATGAGATTGTGAGCCCTGCGGCCGCCGTTCCTCCTGTTCCCATCAAGATGTCTCCTTCGAGTAGAACCACCCCATCTTCTACCTCATCACCTCCTGCTCGTAGAAACTCCGCCCCACGAAAAAGCCCATCGGCCAAAGCCACCAAGGCCGTCATCCGCCGTACCTCGTCAAATGGAAAGAAAGACACAGAAAAACGTGTCGGTAGACGACGCGGTCCATTATTACCCGAGCAACGGAAACAAGCAAGCGAGATCAGAAAGCTCAGAGCATGTCTGCGTTGCAAGTTCTTGAAGAAGACGTGTGATAAGGGAGAGCCTTGTGCTGGTTGCCAACCATCGCATGCCCGATTATGGCAGGTTCCTTGTACACGTATCGATATCAAGGACATCGGCTATTTCATGAAGGACTGGCGCGCAGATCACGAGCGTCATACTGGCCGTGGTGTCTCCGTCTACAACATCAAAGGCTTCGCTCAGAAGGAGGAGCTGATATGGATTACCCACGGCTATGGATTCGCTATTCCTATCATGGCACGTGAAGTTTATGTCAGTGACGACAGTTGCTTCCAAGTCGACTGGGTCGAGTCAGCAGATCATGAAGAGCCTCTTGAGTTCGATACTCGAACCGAGAGAATGTCAGCCGGTGCTGAAGGCGTTTCAACCGAGGCGTTATCAGAATACCTGGATAAACATCTGGATGGTCCGTTTGAAGAGTTTGTCGATGAGTACTTTGAGGGAACTCCGTTCATCACCGAGATTTTGAAGACTGCCCACCGCTACTACGCCAAAGAGAAGGTTCCGGTAGTCCGAAAAGCTTTGAAGCTTGTTCTTGCTTACAACCTTACTCAACATGTCACCATGGTTGAGCAGCGTGGTGATGAGCACCCAATGGAGGGTTATATCGACTATGAAGACTCCAAATACAATGGAAAGGTTATCGCACCTGTCATGATCAACTTCCAGGTCAAGTGCGCTCTTGCAGATATGTGGCGTGAGCTTCAAAAGGAAATTCTCGAAGAGTTGTCGTCTTTGTATTCTAGCGTGTACAGTGGGGACAGACTCAAGAACTGGCCCACAATCTTCATGCTTGCATCGATCCTTCTCGCCGTTTGGGAAGAGATGCAATTTGATTGCCATTACCGTGTTCCCGATACCGCGGCAGTCAACAAATTCTGCAACGACATGGAGACCACCCCCGTTGGAGTCATCGTTGGACTTTTCCATGCCATCTCACAGAAACTGCCTTCATTCACCGAATGGGAGACCAGAAGACATGGACAGTTACTCAACAACAATGTGGCCGTTTGTGAAGCCATGACTGAGATGAGAGGACACGTTACGAAGCATGGTAAGCCGCTCCAAATGCAAAGTCCTGATTCAATGTGCTAACATTTCAACAGAGGATTATCTCAAGACCCGCCCCAACGCCAAATTTGACCGAAGAGACTTTGATTGCTTATCCAACAAATTCCTCTCCAAACTCGTCATCCGGGCCAACTAAAAGGGACGCTGTTCCTTCCTCCTCTGCATATATCGTTTCTATATACCCACTGTGCATATTCGTCTACATTCCGCAGCGATGCTGCCACTGGAGGATCTCGTCGACTCCCATATCGAGTGACGGATCTAACTTTTATCACTTTCCTTTGTACAGAAGAATTCCTTCTCCTTTGTCTTTCGGGAGCGGCCTACAGCGAGGGCAACCATCATTACTTGCATTATTTTTTACTTTGATGAAGCAAAGAAGAAGAACGGGAAGAGAGATTTCACTTAATTTTTGTTCATCTCTTCCTCGGACCTTTTTTCTCTTACGACGATTGATTTGATTGAGCATAGCGATTTTATGACAAACGACCCCCTCTTATGATTGCTATTTGTTTGTTGAGGACAGGAGACCTGCGAGCGAGGCTCTATTTTGTACGAATGATCGACGCTTATGATGATCATGGAACTTTTTTTCATTTTTCTTTATTTTTACGTCCGTACGTTTTAACGGGTTATGGTATTATGGCTGTTTTTGTCTGTTTTTGTTTCCTTTTGGATCTGGATATTCTTTTTTTTTTCTTTTTTTTTTTTTCAACTTGAATCTAACCTTTGGGCATTGGAAAGCCCAGGCCAGGGTGGGTGGCCATTTGGGAATCAACAAACCTACCCTAACCTCTTGATTCGAGGCACGGACAAGGGCCTGCATGTCTGGAGCAGAGAAGGAAAAAATCTATCAAATCATCATCTTTTTTTACTACATAAATCTCTTAACTCTTTTTTTTTTGCTTGGGACGTGAGGAGGCTCTGTATCTCAGAGGGAGGAATCTTTGGATGGATGGATTTTAGTTTACTGATTGAGAGAAAAAAAGAAGAACAATATTATCCCCTTTTTATCCTAGATGAATAATTCAAAAGTTGTCTGAAAATAAAACTGACTGACTGGAAGATTTTACCTCTTTCCTAAACTAAATCTTGGGGGTTTCCTTATCACTCCCGATAGTTTGATCTTGATCCTATGTCTACCTAGAGTACAGTACCTACACATGGTATGCATGTGCCTTGAGGCTTGATGAAATTGCGTGATTCTGAATGGTACGGTGGTGAGGTGGTAGGTACCATTTAGTGATCATATGCCGTCCATTCATCACTCGCATTTCCAGGTTGCATCCATCCCATCTATGGCTTACTTTACCCTTACCCTTTACGAGTACACCTCCGTACTAGCACTAATTCTCGTCAAGTGACCTGATCTGGAACAACTACACCCCTGGATAAATTGTTAACTTTGGGACAGATGTCTGAGTCAACGTCTTCTACCGTCCTTTTGGGGCTGATAATAAGTTTGTTGTATTTCAGCGAGATGCTGGGGGATGTTTAGTGGTGGGAAGTTTGTTTGGTGGTGAAGGGGTTTCAGGGTTGTGATGTGATGGGTTGCGATGGGGATGAAAAGTCGGTCTGGATGGAGGGAACGGGAATGAGAATTTGTGCTGTGCTGTACTGTGCAGTTACCAGATTACTGGTTTGCACTACACTATTAATGGACACTTTACAGTTTACACTTTACTTTTTTGAGTACGTAGGTACCCAGGTATGAGTACAAGTTTCCTATTTTGACGCACTCGATGGGGTTAGGTTGGTGCTAGTGCTAGTGCTAGTGTTAGTATGGAGTCGCGATTTAGCCGGGTGGTACTCTGGTGCAGGAGGGTTGGTTCTTAGCTGCTACTGTAAAGTAAGAGGGAATGGATAAGGTTTATTGGTTTTGTTGTTTATGGGGTACTTGTATGAGGGGGGTTAGTGGGATAGGATAGGGTTGGATTGGGTTGGGTTGGGTTGGACTAGTTACAGTTACCGAGTAGATGTTCGGTTTGCCACCGCGGTATAGTAGTTGGAGGCGTGGGAGGCTAGGTAGCGCCGATGGATGTTGGAAGTGGCGGAGAAGAGGGTTAGGTTGTTCTGGAATCACTTTGAGATTCTGGTATTGGAGTGATTGATGCGTTTTTAGTCTCGTAGGTAGTTTTGAAAGGTGAGCTGATTTAATAATCGCTTTAATTAGGGAGGTTCTGGAAGGATGGAGTGGCGGAAGCTAGTTTTTGCCACTTTTGATGTTCACCGCGAGTCTTAATAGCTAGGTATCTCTCTTGCTGGATTTGGGTTTGAGGTGAGTACAAGCCGTACAAGTATCGAGTAAACGAGATTTCCCTCCCAAGGGAATATGGATACTAGTTTGTGCTTTCGGATCACAGTATCACCTCGAGGTAATTGAACGAGCTGTTGTGAAGAATAACTATATCTGATTTCGGATATTAATCGTCCCAAAGCATTTTGATAATAGTCAGTGCGTCTTCCTACTGCGCGACGAGGCTTAGTACTCAATCAACGTGAAGTAGAAAAAGCGTACAAGTAAACCCCCTAGATCTATACTTAATACACTTGTTCGTTACCAACAATACCCCCTTAAAACAACACTTCTATATCTGGTATACTCACTCGTATCCGGCGTATCGCTCACGGGGATTGCCCAGGCCCAACAAAAGGTGAAATCTAGAATCGCTGATACGTCATTCCCGGTACTTTCTCGCCGTTATCGGTCTGAGTTCGGATCGTGATAAGGGATTTGCCGGGACCACCCTCTGCGGAGTAATGCAGGAGATGAATAATCATTCGATATGATAATACGCGAAGGGTGTGTCTCGGTAGAAGATTACAAAGTATCTGTGAATAGCTTCGTGTTGGGTGATTCCCAAGCTCTGCTCTGCTGAGCTGGTGGTTGGTGAATGCGACTTGAATGGGAGAAGGCTGGCTCGCTGGCTCGGCTATGCTGGGCAACCCCGCTTGCGGAGTCCCATTGCAGGTGACGTTGGCTGCCGCATCGCCCGTTCTTAGCTCTTACCTATCGTGCCATCCGCCGCCTTCTTGAGCTGCTCCGACGGGAGCCTGGATGTGAAAGAGCCCTCACCTTTGATGTGTGAATTGAAGAAAGTGTAGATCAAACTAGGAAGAAAAGTGCAGTGAAGGCTTTAATTTCATTCACCTTAATAACAAAGCTTGCTTTGAGTCAGACGGTGTAGAAGTGAATTGGTATTGGTGGCAGTGCTTCGAACCTTCCAGTACCCCCCACCTGCCCCCAGGCCGGCTCCGCCCAATCTGGACTAGCGCGCTTTAGCCCGCCTCCCTCTGCCTTAAATAACACCTGCTCTTACTCCTCAACCCAATCTCCTTCCTACCAAAACACTCTCATACCACACCTCTGCGATCGACTTCATACACTTTCTCTGCATCCGAAATCCCATCCCATACACAAAAAACATCTCCAAACTTCTTACATCAAACCCATCACATCGTCAAGATGCAGATCTTCGTCAAGACCCGTAAGTTCTGACCCTTCCTCTCCGGCCGGTGGCGACAAGCGCCATCCTCCATCCTCCATCATATCTAGGCATGAAGCATCTGCTAACAACTCCATCTCTCCCCAGTGACTGGTAAGACTATTACTCTCGAAGTAGAGTCTTCTGATACCATCGACAACGTCAAGTCCAAGATCCAGGACAAGGAAGGCATTCCTCCAGACCAACAACGCTTGATCTTCGCCGGCAAGCAGCTCGAGGACGGTCGTACCCTTTCCGATTACAACATTCAGAAGGAGTCTACTCTCCACTTGGTCCTCCGTCTTCGTGGTGGTATGCAAATCTGTAAGTAACTCACCTTCACCGCTCATATCCCTTCACCTGCTAACGCATTCCGCAGTCGTCAAGACTTTGACTGGCAAGACCATTACTCTCGAGGTCGAATCATCCGACACCATTGACAACGTTAAGTCGAAGATTCAGGATAAGGAGGGTATTCCACCGGACCAACAACGTCTTATCTTCGCTGGTAAACAACTTGAGGACGGACGAACTCTCTCGGACTACAACATCCAAAAGGAATCCACACTCCACTTGGTTCTCAGACTCCGTGGTGGTATGCAGATCTTCGTTAAGACCTTGACTGGAAAGACAATCACTTTGGAAGTTGAATCCTCCGATACTATCGACAATGTGAAGTCCAAGATCCAAGACAAGGAGGGTATCCCACCTGATCAACAGCGACTCATTTTCGCAGGCAAGCAACTTGAGGATGGCCGAACCTTGTCCGACTACAACATCCAAAAGGAGTCCACTCTTCATTTGGTACTTCGTCTTCGTGGTGGTATGCAGATCTTTGTCAAGACTTTGACAGGCAAGACAATTACGTTAGAGGTTGAGTCTTCGGACACAATTGATAATGTCAAGTCCAAGATCCAGGATAAGGAGGGTATTCCACCAGACCAACAGCGATTGATTTTCGCTGGTAAGCAATTGGAGGATGGTCGTACCCTTAGCGACTACAACATTCAAAAGGAGAGCACCCTGCACTTGGTGCTTCGTCTACGTGGAGGACAATGATTATGTACATAGCTTACGACTCGGGTGTTTCTGCATTGGCGTTGGTGATCTTATGAGATCTGGAGTTTGCGGGATATGGGCATAGGCAAACCTCAACTATGCACTTGATGTGAATCAAACAGCAGCCAATAAGAGTATAATTTACTCGTGATTTTCATCTGAATATCGATTTGTGACGGATGTGACACTGCATTATCAATTGTGACTTGAGTCTCTTGTTCCTTGTGATTCTTTGTTTCATATTGTAGTATTTCAACTTCTGCCCGTACAACCCCGCCATACTGTATCGTTGACAAAATAATTTCTTGCCACATCCACCCACTGAAAACCTACGAATAACTTGCCACTAACTCGCATGAAGAATTGCTGACAATTCTACATCCGCCACGCCATAAGCGTCCTTAAAATTTCTATGGTTAACCTTACAGGTCGTCGCATGCAGCGACTGAGAGGATGCCCTCCTACTACTACCATTTGAAATTCGAACTTTACCCCAACCCCGAACCAAACAACGCAAAAAGCCCGACCTGGATACCGCCTTCCAACAGCGATATCTTTATCCAGAGTAACTGGCCGAACCACCCACAACCTGCCAAATCCCCGCGACAAGTTTCGGAGAGCTTAAGCTTGAGCTCGAACTCTGAGAGAAGGCAAACATCGAGTGGATCGCATCTGCGAAACGCGTCACAAGAGCTTGTACCCCCGGGATCTGGAGGGGTTATTGACTGCGGGCCCTCGAGGGCTTTGAGTAGTAGTAGGGAAGTCGAGGGGACTGGCGTGGGACGAACGATCGTTACGAAGAGGGATCTGAGGTTTCCTGCGCCGGCGCCGAGGCCGAAGCTGGGGGATTTGAGGGTTGCGAGGAGGGATTGGAGGTTTGATCGGATACGGGTTGAGAGCTTTGATATGGTGGTGGAGAGCGATCGAGGGGGGCATATGAGGGGCGAGGGTAGTGGGAATAATGGCAATGGGGCTTTGCAGTTGGGACGGAGGGGTACGAGTGGGATTAATGCTGGGCTTGCGGCGGGGGCTGGAGGGAGGGTCACGAAGGCTTTGTATGAGGTTCTTGAGGGCAGGAATACGGAGGTTGGGTGGGGAGTTGTGCATTTGTATCGTGATGGGGAGGAGACGCCTGGGTTGGGGATCGGTGCTGCTCCTGGCTCTGGGAGGAATACTCCTGAGCGTGGTCTTGCTACTTCTTCTCTTGCTGGATTACGGATAAAGGATGATGGGGAGGGAGAGGGAGGGGATTGCACTACGCTGTGTATTCCAGCTGTGCCTAGCTATCTTACTCCCAGTGATTTCTTGGGGTTTGTGGGTGAGAAGACGAGGGAGCAGGTTAGCCATTTTAGAATGGTCCTGACGGAGAGAATGAATCGGTATCTGGTTCTCATGAAGTTCAGAGATAATGGGGAGGCGAGGAGATGGAGAGCAGAATGGGATGGGAAGGTCTTCAACAGTATGGAGGTGAGAAACCCCAGTCTTCATGTATTATACTCTTTTCTGACCATTGGAAATAGCCAGAAACTTGTCATGTTGTATTCATCAAATCGATTACCTTTCAAGCACCCAACTCCTCGCGATCAAATACGAGTTTCCCGGAGCTCTCTCATGATCCTTTTACACCATCTACTGCGGCATCTGCCTTCTTGAAACCATTTCCTCCGCCAACTCCAGATCTTGTTGAGTTACCAACATGTCCTGTCTGTCTGGAAAGAATGGACGATACTACTGGTCTCCTCACCATTCTCTGTCAACACGTTTTTCATTGCGCTTGTCTACAGAAATGGAAAGGAAGTGGTTGTCCCGTATGTCGACATACCAACCCGTCACCCAGCCAAAACACCCCCAACACCTATCCTCACGACCCTGCCAACCCACCATTCGGGAGTGGCGAAGCTCAGCTTTGCAGTGTATGTGACTGCGCGGATGATCTCTGGATCTGTCTCATCTGCGGAAACGTCGGCTGCGGCCGCTACAAAGGAGGTCACGCAAAAGAACACTGGAAAGAAGTAGCCCACAACTTCGCGCTCGAAATCGAGACGCAACATGTGTGGGATTACGCGGGGGATATGTGGGTTCACCGACTCATCCGGGATAAAGGGGATGAGAAACTGATCGAGTTACCTTCGTCCTCGAGACCGATGGGGTTTGGTGGGGAGAGAGGGAGGCATGAGATGCAGAATATGGAGATGGTTCCTAGAGAGAAGTTGGAGGGGATTGGGATGGAGTATACGCATCTCCTCACCAGCCAACTGGAGAGTCAGCGTGTGTACTTTGAGGAACTGGTAGGCAAGGCGGTGGCTAAAGCCTCTGCTGCTTCTTCAGCGGCGAGCAGTGCTTCTGCCCGAGCCGAAGAAGCACTCTCCCGTCTCCAAATCCTCGAAGTCGAAAACACGAAACTGAAACAAGAAACCATCGCCCACCTCGAAAAGGAACTCTCGCGCGAAAAGAAGAAAGCCGAGAAATCGTCCGAGGTGGCGCGCCGGTTCGGAAGCAGTCTCATGGAAGAGAAGAAGGTGAGTGAGGGGCTGATGGAGCGGATCGAACATCTGAATAAAGGCTTCGAGGACCTCACCAAGGAAGTTGCGAGGGTGAAAAGTGAGAATGAGGAGCTGAAGGAGGAGAATCGGGATTTGCTGTTTAGTATTACGGCTGGGGAACGGTTGAAGGATATGGAGGCCCAGGAGAATGCTACGGATGGAGGGGTAGGAGGGGTACTGGAGAGAGGTGAGATTGAGGGGGCGAGTGTGAGTGTGCCTGTGCCGCCGCCGTCGGTGGGGGAGAAGGGGAGGAAGGGGAAGGGGAAAGGGAAGAGATGATGTAGGTGGGTTTTGTGCTGGGTTTGGGGGATGCATTATGGGAATGGGATTGGGAATGGGTAGGGGATACCGAATTGGTGAACGGGTTGATTGCTAGAGGGACGGTATGGTATGGTGTGGCGTGGCATAGCATGGTATTGTGGCGTATGGGGGGTTCTTTTTGATACCAGTTTTCAGCGGTTGCTGGGTTTTACTTTACGATATGAGAATTGAAATTGAGAAGAGACTTATTATATGAACTTTCCTTCGTGTGCAGTGCTTTTGAAACTTGAAGCCGGAATAGGTTGGTTGCGAGACGGCTTGTTACCAACCTTGGGAGTATAATTGAGATCTATCCGTCATCGTAGTGGTCAAGTTCAAATATATTTTAGCCACTTTTTTTCACACCCTTTTGGGGAGTGTTTTTGTATTTGGCTGGATGAGTTCAAGTTGGATATTTTTTAAGGGTTCTTGTCAGGGGTTTGTTCATAAGGGTCTTGCAGGATTGAGATGGGGGGATGGGGAGTAGGAATTCTTGTTGTGTTGTGTAGTGCTATCACTTCCTCGGTTGAAGTAAGATTACAAAGGTGTTTTGGATCAAGCTGGGGTTTCTTTTTCTCTTCGGTATTGGGTGGATTGAATTCAGGGGATGTGCGGGGAGGGGTTGTTACTTGGGTAGTTACTCGGTATTGCTTAGGTAGGGAGCTAGACCGCGATCTGATTGTTATAGGTAGTTAGGTTTATATATTTTTCTAGTTTCAGGGGTGAAGTTAGGGTTAACTCTAAGCAATATCGTCTCTAGTAGTATTCTTATTCTGTGTAATATCCTCGTCCTAAGCAATACCGTTCTGAACTTCTGACTAGGTAGAATCGTTGTGAGTAGTATTGTGCTAGGAAATTGGGTATAGATAGTACTTGGACGTGCGATAGTAGTAGTGTGGGATAAAACTCTTAGGTGGATAGAGAGTTTGAGGTGGGATACTATCTAAATCACCGGCATCTCAGGTATCTATAATAAACTAAGGGGTATCTTAGTCAATTACCGTCTTTTTGATATAGGCGGGGCACAAGGGCATTTCGAGCGCAAAACAGGGGTATCTCGGTTAGTTAGGTAGTAAATTAGATAATGTCCATCCTAACTTGAGGTCGTCATTTACCTAGGGATTTTACCCCTTACTATTTGTATGTGCAAGTACGTACTTGGCACTAGGGTAATTTCTTAGGAGAATACTGCTTCGGACATTACTGCTTGGAATACTACTCAGGACGGGAATGCTGCTTAGAACGAGGATATTACACAAGACGATATTGCTGGTTTCTGGCTCAGAAACAAGGAATTAAGGCTCTTTTGAGTGAAACCACGAATGGAAAGTGGAAGGGAAAGGATTGGAGGTACCCACCACCAGAATCCACGATGAGTGGCTTGCGGGATCGTTAGGTAGTACTGAATTACTGATTTGCTTTGATCGCTAACCTCTACTTGTACTGCCATATTGATCTGATGAATAGCGAGATTGTCGATAATATAACTAGGTGAAAGTGACTAGCATGCCCCCGTTTGACGATTGATATACCTAGTTTTTCTTTTTCTTTGCTTTTTTTTTTGAAGAAGGGAGGGGCAGTAAATGGTTGGAACGCGAGGGGCAGTGGGGATTTTGATTTCCTTGCTAGGTTGGTATGTGTGTTTGAACAGTCTGGGTATCCTTAATAGAGAGGCGGGCTTAAAGAATAACTTGGTCATTGGTATCTAATAAGTTGGAGTGGTTTGAATGGGAATAGAAATGTATCTACTTAGAATCTTGGAGAATTATCAGGACAGCAAGGGAATCAAAGGATTGAGATATACCCGACGGTACTCTATACCCAAGAGTGACTTAACTCGACATAGGTAGAGGACGGGTGGTAGATTGATACTCAGTAATGTAGTATGGGATTCTTTTTGTAAAGAATATGTAGGGTGTTTGTATATGAAAGGGTATTGTGTTACGTTGTTTTAGTGGGGTTGTGGATGGCGAGTAGGTTTTTTGGTATAACTTATTCTACTCAGGTATAGCCGATCTATAGACTCCAGGTTCATGTCAGAAAGGCAGGTAGAGGTGAGTTAGGATAGAGAGGGCAAAGACCTTTGGCAGCTTTGGTTTTTTTGGCTATTGTAGATGAGTCTTCAGAGAGGAGGGAGTGTAAAAAGGGGTTTTTGTATTATGGTCTTGTATTGGGTCCCCCGCAGTTGGTTTGTAGGTCACGGAATGTTTGGATTCATGTAAGCAGTGGTTTATGGGACCTGAGAGACTTGGAAAAGGGTTTGTATTTTACCAAGTTAACTGCTAGTTTTCCTTTCAGTAGTCAACTTCTGGAGAGACGGACTGAAGCCCAGCCGTAGTAAGAACTTTTGTGACTAAACCTTTTTGATTCTTTCCCCTTGTGCAGCCCTAACACCCACATATCCTCTGCCACTGAGCTCTCACCTTGTATTCATGGGTATCCATAACGCTCATCCGTCCCACGAAAGAGATGTACCTCGATGGCGAATTCATATGCAAGATTCGTTTTAATGGTGACGGCGCCGCTCCCATGCCTCCTTCTTTCTGAGTTGATATTTTTCCATAACACCCTTTCTTCCCATGAATGACCAATACCAAGTTGGCTGTTTATGTGAAATTCGGCAACCTACATCCCATTCTCTATTTTCATCATGGGTCCAGTAATCCGAATCAACGTCTTCCGTGTTGGTCATCTTTACGCAATCCAAGCAGATGCCTTGAAAACTAGAAGCGACCTTCATACGGAGCTCGCTGATAACAGTCCTGCTGAGCAAACGTCTGCACTGCTTACAGGCATTCTCGGGAATCTTGCATGCGAAGTTTACAGTACCAGGGCAATTGATGATGTCGAAGATTGATTTATGCTGAAGTCTATGGACGGGCCAGATTTCGGTTTTTTGTACGGCCTTGAGATATTCGATGACGGAATCGCCTCTGCATTTACAATCCAGCTTCGGGAATTCTTCTTGAGGTTGGAAAAATCCAGCGACTAGATGATTCTTCAGACTACCGCGGGCTCCATTTAGTGATCCTGATACAGGCATACCTTGTTAGCAAATGTGCAATGGCAGCAAGAAGCAGTTATCCTACCGATCATGTTTCCATCCAAGTGAAGGCTGCGATTGTACGTCGGATTGGACTCTGTGATATGGCCGGCGAAAGAATATACCAATATTTTGGTGAGCGCGGCAAATACCTTCGCATCATCAAAGAGGTAGGCAGGGTAAAGCAGCATCCGAATCTTCAATTCATTATCTTTTGCATTCTTCACGCTTGTGACGTCGTGGTGCTTGACAACCTCTCCAAACCAAGTCTCCAACTTGCTGAAATCCGCCTCGTTTGGATGCTTTGCTTGGATGAAAGTACCGAATTCTAGAAGAGTATGAGTAAGAATTAAACTTCTCACCGCGAAACAGAGGGACATTAAGATCTCTATGTATGCAGAAGGGCAAACATGGTGAGATGAGTGACAGAAAGGCTACTTACCAATGACTTGCCAGACTTCTTCAACAGGCATTTCACTGAAGCTTGCTGGAATCTCGCCCTCGTGATATGCGTGAAACCAAACTCTTGCTGCAAGAGGGTGGTCGCACTCCATGTCGATGACAGATTTATTATGCTCAAGCCAGCGTTCACGCGTGAACATCGCCCTAAAATAATCAAAGTTTTCGTTCAGAACCTGACGAGTGACTTTGATGGTCGCTAAGATCTTTCCCTTGATAGGATCTCCACTTGACGCGGTCTTGAAAGTGCTGTCGCCTACACCCTGAATGGTATAGAGACGGATAGTGAGGTCTCCTTCGGAGTTGATGTCAATTCCCTCAAGCTTCTGTTCCTTTGTAAGTATACAGTGTTGAGACATATTTGAAACATTCTTACCTCGGTGAGCTTCTTGATGGCCTCCTGGTATTCTTGTTCAGAACTCTCCATGTTCGACATCTTGAATGTTTTGTGATGTTGAGGTGTTGAGATGTTGTGGGATGGAAGAGCTTGGAAGTTCACTTGAGTAAGAGAGGTCTTACCCCGCCTCGCCTCGCTTCGCGACCTTGCTCTCGAAGGTGAAGTCGATATATTCTGATCATGACGCGTCTCTCACATGCTTTAGAACTCTCGCACTCAATTTATGGGATTATTTTATGTAGTTCATAAGCTCAATTACTGGTTTTCTCACTAGTTACCAGATCATTGAGATATAGTTTGCAATCAGCTAACCATTACAATGAGTGCCAACGAAATGTTGCAAGAAGTCAAGATAACCAGTTATCAAGTCCTTCTCAAAGCAGCAAATATTACTCATCCTGCGAGTTCCCCTTTTTTCCTTGCCCAGCATAGTATTTCTCAGTCTAGCAGAGAGGAGGGAATATAAGACCACTTTCCCATTTCGTAGTCATCAATAACTCAAACTCACTGAATTCTGAAGGAGAAGCCGTTTTCCCCATTGTAGTTTCCCCCATTCGCGGCCATGAACTTCTTCACAACTGATCTCCTACCCATATACGAAAAGTACCAAGTTGGCTGCTCATGAGAAATTCGGCAACCATAATCATAATCTCCTCGCGAAGCATGGGTCCAATAATCTCGATCAATATCCTTATAATCATCCTTACTCGTTTGGTTGATGCAATCTAAACACAAGCCATCGAAAAAATAAGCAATTTCGTAACCAACATGTTGGACTGCAGAGCCTTGCAACCTTTGCACACATTCGGTGCAAGCATTTTCTGGAATCTCGCATTGGAAGCGGACAAATCCCGAGCTTTGGATAACACAGTTGATGGACTTTTTGTGTTGGTCGTGAAGAGGCCAAATTTCGGTGCCTCTGAGTGCTTCACAGTATGAAAAGAGAGACTTCTCCTTGCACTCACAGTCTGCATTCAGGAAGGAGCTGACAGGATCGAAAAGTCCGCGGATGAGGTTTCCTCTCAAGCTGCCGCGAGCCGCATTTAGTGCACCTTTTTGTGTTAATAGACGCAGGAGGAAGCGAGTATTGGGGCTTACCAATGATGTGATGATCCAGATGACCGTGGAAATAGCTTGAAGGGTTCTTCTCTTGAATGTGCGAGGCCATTTCGTATGCCAGTCTTCTTGTAATTTCGGCAAAGCCCTCAGCGTGATCAAATGCGTAGCAAGGAAATAGAAACATTCTCGTGGTATCAATATCCATCTTCTCGGGGTCGTATCTTTCGAGCACTTTATCAAACCAAGGCCGAAGTTTGCTCAAGTCGATTTGATCCGAGTTGTGCTGCGCTTGAATATATCCTCCCCAGTCTATCAACCCAAGGTCAGCTACAGCTTACCATCAAGCAGAGTAAGGTCGGCACTTACGAATTACATTCCATACCTCTTCGACAGGGGTTTCAGAAAATACTTCGGGAAGTGGACTATCATGATAGAGACGGAACCACAGTTGAGCAGCTAGAGGGTAGTCGCAGTGAATGTCAATAGTTCCTTGTGAACGTTCGCCGAACTGGTTTCTACTAAGCATGCTCTTGAAGAAATCAAAGTTTTCGGCTAAGACCTGACGTCGAACTTTCACTGTCGAGAGAATCTTTCCCTCTATAGGCTTATTGTTCAAGGCTGAGGGGAAGGTGCCGTTGCCGACGTAACGCGTGGTATAGAGGTTGATAAAGAGATCGCCATCCGCCGCGATAGGAATTCCCTCGAGCCTCTATTAAAATTATTAGCAACGAAGTCACTGTCAAGATCGAAATTGCCGTACCTTCAGAATGTGCTCAACCTTGAGTTCAGCTGCATCTTTATCCATGACGAAGGTATCACTGAGAACCAGCAGTACTTAGTATGATAGATAGGGTGGGAGTACGGTTGCAGTGAGTTGGCTTGATAGACGGTCTGGGTGTAGGTCGGAGGTTGTGTTGTGCAGATGAGTTGAGAAAGAAAGAGTCTTCAGATCGAAACTTGGTCAACTACCCCACCTCGCTTAGCTCTCAAAGGTGAAGTTGATCTCTTCTATTGTGACGTAGCTCTCCTCACTTCATAACTCCTGAAATCCCTCGGACAGCATATTTATACAGAGTGAGCCTAAGTGTTGAAATATTCTTGAGAATAAGTACAATTTTGAAAAGATAAGCCATCATTCCATACATTGAAAAATTCGCAAAAGCTAACACCCACCTTCGAGCCCCTCCTCAGAAGAATATGTGGCATTTGGATAATATAGCCCTAATAAAAAGGTAGACTTAAGGCTCGTCAGTGCAATTACATCAGTACAGTAAGTGACTATTGAGTTGAGGGAGGTGCATCTTCACAGGGAGACATTCAGCGTGTAGAATTTTGATGTGTTCTCTTTCATAGCCAGCAGAGGGACATTCCAGTATTCTTCACGCCTATAAATTCACTATTTCTTTTATAGCGCTGATTATAATTACTATTACCTCGTTTTTTCCCCCTTCCTCCTGCCAGGTAGCTCCAGAGTTTGAACAACCTTTCATTATTCTAGGCTCGTACCAGTAAATTAAGGCGAGGAGTAGGAAGTTGAGCTGGGCCTTAATTGCGAAGTGTGCTAGTCGCATTGTATCACAATTAAGTGAGGCATTACATTTCGAAAGATTAACCTTCAGAGGTTGAAAGGCAGACAAAGTATAGGTCTTTTTTATTGTTAGAGCAACGCTCAATCACAGGATTTGTAGTAAGCATATGTATTTCTCAGTACCTAAAAGCTTGTCCTTGCGCTCATTGTGCCGCATTCTCAGCTGTGTTCTTATGCTTCCACTACAAACCCCTTATTAATGGAGTTGAGCCATCCATATCCTGTCTTAATATTAGATGCCTTAATCAACCTGCGTGTCTGGCCAGTACTTTGTACACACTATAAGGAAGTGTTATACTGAACATATAGCACAACTTATTGTCTTTGTATACTGTGGCTAACAAATCAAAAGGCAACAATTATTCCAATCCTGTTGGTTTGACTTATCGTCAAATATGAGATGCAATATAGGAAGAGGCTAAACCTTAGTATTGTGCACGTTGATCGTAAGCATGCGCGCAAAGGTAGGTAGGGCACCATAGTAGCAGTCCACCCGCGGGTCCATTCACCTATATAGATACACGTCGCCGCCAAGCAAATAACAACACTAGTCCAAAACAACACCACCCCCCAAAAGAGCTAAAATAATCTAAAAAGAAAAAAGAAAAAAACTGCAAAAACTCAAGTACTAGCTGAAGCTAGTA